>JADRCH010000858.1:1282160-1313075 GCA_019843965.1 Rhynchomys soricoides | reverse complement strand
CATATTCTTTGCTCACACTGGGACCTTTCTCTTCATCAGCAAGCACATGAGCTTCTGTAGGATCTGCCCTCCTCCCCAGATCTGTGCACAGTTGGCTCCTGTGCCATGGCCCTGCATGCTAACATTGAATGGATTCCAGGCATCTGCGTTCAATTGCTCTTAGTGAAAAACCAGAAAAGCATTATGCTTCCCCAGAATTACTCCCCCAGGGCAAGAGAACAAATGATTCACTGGGAAGCAATGGAGAACACAAGTGCTAACATTCATCTGATGCGGGGATGAATACTTCATAAGCTCAGGGCTCTGTAAGGCCAGGCTGCACGTTTAAGAACAGTTGGCAGAAGGACCTTCAGGGCTGAAGTTTGAACTTCTGCTGTTGACCCTGGGGACACCACCCTTATCTGTCACTGTGCCTACAGGATAAGGGTTTCTCATCACTACTTTTTAGAGCTGGCAAGCAGGTCATTCTGAGTACTCTGTGTTCTGTCTCTCAGGTTGCCTCTGAGATAAAACACCCTGTTTCATTCGATGCAGCATCTTTATGCTCAGTAGGTGCCCGATCAAAATGATTCCAAAATATCAAAGGACAAGGGTCTCATAAATCTCTAATTAGTTAGAGGAAACTGAGGCCTGGCATGATGAAACATTTTAAACAGAGGCTGTAGCTAGTCTCTATGGACCACCAGTCCATGAGCTTATTCAGCTCCTTCTAGCGCTCTGATGCCCAAGGTGCTGCAGGATAGATTCATGCAAAAGAGGACACTTTCTAGGAAGGAGCAGAGGCCAAGGGAGTTGCATGTCACTGTTATGTCCATATCTGCCTGGGGAGGAGTCACCTGACAATAGAGGCCCCTCTAATTGAGTGATTGCATTGTTTCATAATTTTGTTTAAGAGTAGAAAGGAACCAGGATGAATGAGAAGTAGTCTAGAATAATTTAAATTAAATTATATATATATATACACTTTTAAATTAAATTATATATAGTATATATAATTTTTATTTATATATATATATATATATATATATATATATATATAAAGAGAGAGAGAGAGAGACATGTCAATGAGGTACAATGGTCACAGTGTGGTTGTCATATTTGTACCACTAAATATTCAAATTCTCTTCCAATAAAGAGGACAGCACAACACTGCTACCCAGAGTCACTTTGCTGTACAACAGCACAGAGAACTTTCTAGTCCCATCTAACAGTTCCTTAGCATCCACCCATCACCCTCCCCATCACTCCATCTCTGTTCATCCCAACTCCCAGTAGATTTTTAAACTCAACCTATACTTTGTGCCTGGGATGATGTGAATTGTTGCCTCCAGCCTACCTTTCTAGCTCCAATCCCTGTGTCCTCCCTTCAGGTGTCCTGTGCTCTGGTCACTTTCCTGCTCTGCCCCTAACAATGTCCTAGACTCTCACCTCACTGTCATTTCCACATCCATAGCTCTGTGGATGCTCACGTACCAGAAATGTATGTTTCATCCAATCTTAGCTAGCCCCTATTTCCTGCCCTACAGTGACTATCTCAGCTCCGGTGTCTTACATAAGATCACTTGGGACAGTTCAAGCAGAGGTCATGTTTTCTTCCTTTAACCCCCTCTGTTCTTTTTGGGATTTACTGCACAGAACTTTCTCCTTACATGCTAGACATTATGTTATCCAATTTCTCAAATACTGATAGTGGTTTTGCTCATCTTACTCAACTTACAGATGAATATAAATAAAATAGGCAACTGCCCATGCCTCAGTTGCCATATTTCACCCCCTAGCTAGAATATGGTGTTATAATACTAGGAAATAGCTCTGTACCCCCCTCTCAGCTCAAGTACTCCTCATTTTTCAATTGTCTTCCTTCCTAGCTAGGGAATCTGGCTTCTGATGCTCTTGGTATGACAGACAAATCTCAGAAATGGATGTGACCTTCAGATCCCTCAGGAGAATTTACTCAGGATTTTAAAAGGGAAATTGCTTTGTGTCGGTGTTCCTTAAATCTTCATGTGTATGTGAATGATCTGCAATCTTCTTAAAGCGATGTTTCCCTGCCAGTTTGTGCTGGTGCCTGAGAGCCTTCCCTCCTTACTAGCTCCAGATATACCCTGTTGGGTGCCCTTCTGTTACTCTGCAGCATCCCAAGGAGGGTGGAGCACAGGAAGTGTTGGCCTTACTTGAGTCCTTAGTATATTGGTGCATGTGTTTCTTCTCCAGTCTTATATCAGCCCTGGGAGGTGGGATATTATCTTACCAATAGATGTCATAGAAGTCCAGGCCACACAGGGGGGGTGGAAACAGGCTTAAGCATGTGCTCTTCTAGTGACATTCTTCTTTCTGCCATTTTTTTAAAAATATAATTATTGATCATCTAATGAGGGAAGTTTATATTGGTATTTAGAGGGAAATATGTCAGAGCCTGGAGGCCACAGCTCTAGGCAGAAAGGTCTGGAACTTACTCATTTCTCCATGCTTTTCGTGTGTGTAGAAAACAAGCTCCAGCATAACATGGCTATGGTTCATATAGCGGGGTTCTGGGAACATGCGTCCAACTTCTGGGCCATCCATGAAATTCAGACCACTGTTTGCAGAAGACCATCCTCTCCTGGCCTCCCAAGTCCCAGTAACTTGGATGTAGTCTCATTGCTTGGCTGTTGTGACATGGCTGAGGACAAGGGAGGCGAATGCCAAGACTGGCTCATGGCAGGGGAGATTCCCAACTTGGATGACCTGTCAGCACCAAGGTCAGTGCTAAGTAAATAGAATAGTAGCCACAAACCTATTCTCCAAGCCAAGGCTCAGGAAAAGACAGCAGAAATATAGTACTAGCAAGGAATCACAAAGCAGGAGGCTAGCAGGCTAATTGGTTGGGAGAGCAAGTGTCCAGAAAAAAAAAATCTGAAGAACCTGATGTTCTCATCTCTCCCAAAGAGATCTTGAAGACAGCACTGCACTCCAAGTATAGCAGGCTGAATGCAAGCCTCCCTCCTGTCTCGGGTAAAGCAGTTAGAAAGATAGATATTGCAGAATAAGGATTGAACACATCATTCCAAAGTTGCCACAGCTTTCTCTCAGGCCCCACTACTGGAGACCATGAGGAATCTAGTAGTATCCGAGTTTTTCTGCTTTTAAAACAAGTATCCATATTAGAGGGAAGAATTGACATTTCCTAAAGCAGGGAGCCTTTGCAGTACGTCCTGATGCTTAGGCTGTTCCCTTACTACCTCTTATTTCTGACGGAATATTTTAGAAGCCTGGCCCAGATATCCACATGGGTCAATGATGGCAGGTTTACAAGTAAGCATTACCCAGGGACATGTATGTCTCAGGACTCAAAATGTAAATTAAGTTTCAAGGACACCATTAATGAAGACGGTGAGTGATAGAGTTCAGCTCAGATGACACGCCAAGATATCAGGCAGTGTGTCCTTTCAACCCAATCAGTTCTCAGAATGACTTGAGCCAAGGAGAGATGATATCTATTTTCTTGGCCAGCTTGTAATCTGATTTCTTCAATGCAAAGTAGCCTGCTTCCTCAAGTAGGTGCCATGAAGGCCAACCGGGTTGTGTTAACCCACAGGTGGACTTTGAGTGGCTCAGGAAATGTATGTAGGAAACTATGATCCTCACATAGTCTCCCATGGTTGAATTGCTGCTGGCCATGCTCTAGATCAGGACCGAGTTCTGGCCAGATAAGTAGCAGCATCCTTTCAGTTTCCTGCATGGTAAGGGGTGTTCTTGTTAACAGGCCTATATCACATGGAGGGCTTTGCAGAATAATCACTGTTGAGCAAAATGGATGAATTGTAAACAGAAGAATGCAACTAAGACTCTCAAAGGTATTGTGGTGGGTTTTGTTTGTCTGATATCTTTGGGTTTATCTGAAAAGCAGGTATGTCAAGAGATGGATTCACTGTGTGAAAGCAGCATTTTCCATTAGTTGAGGTGTACCTTTGACGGTAATACATCAGTTTTAACACCCAGATATTATTGAGATTGACTGAATGTGATTGGCATGTGCTTTCCTAACCATAGGATTTAGGAAATACCATGTGTGTTGTCTATGATCTTGTGAAATATCCTTGAAAAAACTCCGGACACTCCCAACCAATGGCTGATTCTTGGTATTCAGTCAATACTTAACAGTGAACAAATCATACACCATACGTGAAAGTTGTCCCATGTATACAGATCAGACAGCAAGTAGTAGTGGCATAGGGACATGATGCCTTTGGTTATGAGCCCAAGAGTTCCTTCCCCCTGCTCTGTATCCATAAGCCCAGACATTCCTCCTTCATAGAAAACTACATTACAGAATGGTCCTATGTAGTACCAGCTTCACACAGGCCATTTTCAGGCACACTGGTTGAACCTTCTTTCCTTTTTGCTGTTCATCCTGTTTCACTGTTGCCACGGAGACTGGGACACCTTCTGAGCTCTGTGCTTTATCTGGAGTCCAGCCTTCAAATACCTTAGTACAGTTCAACCCACTCACTCCCCTGGATCCTGAGACTTTGAAAGTATCTAGGCTGGATCCTTTTAGTGAAATGACTCAGGAATCTTCCGATACAATCTATTGATGATTTGAGGGTTCATGCTCAGATTCTAATGTGTGCATGACTGCCTATGGTTTCACAGAGACCCATGCTTGCACATCTCTTATTTCTAGAAGAAAATACCTGATTTCAATCCTTACAGAAAACAGAACTACTACAGCATTTGACCAATGTACAGGTGGGAGATATCAGCATGGCCCCAGGGTGATGTGGATCAAACTAGTGGATGAGCCTGGTGAAGAGCTACAGGGAAACAACATTGAGCTCAGACATAGAAACGAGTGCTTAGTGGGGGTGTTCTCAGTTGATGTAGTGCTGAAATGTGGAAGGGAGTCTCTAAAAGCAGCCTTCGCATCTCTCCTTCCTCCAGCCTTCGAATAGCACAAGTAGTCCCTTGGCCCTGGTCATCACACAAAGCTGTGGAGAGATACAGATAGAAAACCTCATACTTGTTTTCTGCCCCCCAACCTCCAGAACAAATGCAGCAAATGCTGTGTATATGGGCAGTAGTTCCCACCATGCTGCCTTCCCAAATGTCCCTCTTGTGATATATTATCCCCTTCTCGTCTCACTGACCATGTATTCTTCTATACTCTTATGACTGTTAGGCCATTTGCCCAGAATCACTGTTGGCTAAAATCTATGCATTTTATTAATTTTAAAGCAAATCCTGGCTTCATTCCCTTCTCAGGGAACCAGAGATAAATTGGGTGTTATTTGTGCAATCTGTAGAATATCCATAGCCCTACCATGGCTCTTGCTAATATCTGGGGCTTAAACTGCTGGAGAGACACATTGCAACTTCCTTTAATGTTGAGATTATTAACTTAGCATAAGGGCTATGGGTTTTCCAGCTTGAAAACTTCATCATCTTCCTTAGCACTTGCTTCCTTCTTGTGTTTCTGCCTCAGACCTCATGATGGGTCTTACTGGACATCAAGGTTGGTCACATCCAGTCTCTTCTCTGGCAAGTATCACTTAGAGAAAATTACTGATTCAGGAACCCCTCATGGGGGTCTAGAAAGATCTTTACTGTGCAGAAGCTTTGATATTCTCACCTTGTCGCCATCTCCCAGGTAAACTTGGAACAATCCCAACACTTCCTACAGCCTTGTAGCTATTCTGCTGCACAGGACCATAAATACCTCCTTCTCATCTCTAATACATAAGAATGCTTCTACTTCAAGCTTTTCCCTGCCTGGGGTGCGGGTCTCTGTTCACCTGACCTCGGTATTCATCCCTGGCAGGGGTAACTCCTTCCCTCCCACAGTCATCTCCAGACCCTCCTCTGTTGTCATTCTCTTACATGCTGTCAAGACCTGACTTTGCTTCCCCAGTGCAAATTCAACAAGACAAGGAGACCTTGTATTTTGCCTCCTATTTGCTTCCTGTTCAATAAAAAGAGTGCACTGCTTGGTGTTATGGCTTGAACCACCTTCAGCGGGTTTAGATAAGAATAGGCACCCACACAGTTGAGAAGTCTTGGTAAGTTGTTAGATTCTGTTTGAAAAACAGATTTATAACTCCACTCCATAAGGTATATGTAATAGAAAGTCAGCCTCCCAAATGGTGTCCAATGTCCTGACCTTCCAGATAATTCTTGTCTCTGGATAGCCATCTCCTATCCTGAAAAGAACTCACATGTAGAAGAGATTGTGAAAATCATGCAGTGTATGACCAATACATCTGTTCCTAAAAGACACAGTGGCTTGTGTCTTTTTCTTCTGTGAATCAACCACTCCAGGGATATCTAGCCAACACATCGAGAAACTACTGAAGTAGACAACAAGGAGAGTGTTATGGGGGATACAGAGGCTTCCTGCCAATATAGTACCATGGAAGTATGACATCTTGGAATTATATCTGCCAACACCAGTCAATACGTTAGATAATTTTGCCCTGCCTAACATGGTGACTGAAAACTCACAAGAGATCCTCCCAATTCAGTATCTCCCAAATCCCCAACCCACAGAAACTGTGGGAGATAATGAGTGTTTGTTTTGCTTTAAAATGTTGAGTTTTAAAGCCTCTGTTTCATGGCAATTGGTAATTACCACTAAGTGGAGTGATGTAGGGGCTGGTAAATCCAGGTTTGAGTTGGTACAAGTGTCTCTGGGGTAGTTCTGTTGTGTTTAACTGTGTAGCCCAGCCCCCACTCTGCAACAGCTGCAACTCTTAATAGCCACGAATGCCACCTGTATCCTCAATAAACTTTATTTATACACAAATAGACAACAGAAAATACATACACAGATACAGTTATTATTTTCTCTATAGGATAAACACACATCACAGGGAATTTTAAAAGTAGGAGCACAGAAGGTAAGAAAATGTGAAGTCCTTGTTCACTCACACTTGAAACAGACAAATATTTCAGAGAAAGACAGAAATGGAACATCCCAACAACAGGGTTCACATTTGGTCTATAACAGCACACAGGTGTTGGAAAGGTAATCAAAGGAGTCAGGGATCCAGTGACAGAATGCTCACAACACTAGTAGGACTATTTAAACAGAAGACAGAATCGGGGAGGATTCCATACCCTGCGCAGATGCTCTGCAAGCTGTCAGCTAGGTTGTAAAGCAGCTTGGCAGAAATGCTAAGTTAGCTTTCATCTTGCAGCTTGAAGGTCTGAATAACTTCTACCTTTATGCCCACATCACAGAGTTTTACAGAGACACACCAAGAAAGGCGGAACTGTCCACATACACGCTGGCATAGAAACTCACAGTACAGAACATTGACATTGGGTATAAGATAGGACTTTTGAAAGGGAAGGGAATAACAGCCCAGAGGCAAACACACACGTTACAATTACTACCTCCATTGGTAGCATTTCTCACCATGCTGCCTGTGGTCCCTTCACATGGGGAGCCACCAGCATTTGTGTCCCCAACATGTACAGAGCAAGATGGATGTGTCTTGGAGGCCTTTTTACCTCTAAAGTCATAAATGTGACCACCTGGTCATCTCTGTGCCCAGGGCATGCTGCCATGGAACCACCCCACTTATCCCAGCTCCTGGGTGAGCCTCAGGACTCTGCCCCATCTTCACATTTCAGATTGGGGTTCCCTAGGCCACCTCTGTATTTTAGTAAAAAATGGTTTCCACTGTACCCTTCGTGTGTCCTCTTCCTAATGTGACAAATCCAGATGAGATGAAGTTATGGAGATCTGGTCCTCCACTTCGGTAAGCATCCTTCCCATAATGCCCTGCAAGAAGATGGGCAGAATTACCTGACGCATTCACAACAGCAACACAGAAGACAATCACAGCTCCATCTTGCTCAACAATGATGGTATGCTTATGTTCAAACCAGCAGCTAAGCCACAAGGTCAAGGAAAATATTATATATATTATAATAAATATAATATATACAGACATATATATTACTGAGAATATATTGCTATATATACAGACATATATACACACATGTTACACACACAGCTTATATATATATTTTATATGTTATATATAATATATATATGTATATATGTATATAGCTATACATGTGACAAAGATTAATGCTACATTGAAAGTAGAGGAAGAAAGGGTAAAACATGGTTTCACTGTGGCATTTCAGAGTGACCACTGAGTACTCTAGAATGTTGCTTTAGGGATGGGATGTTCTTCAGCTTACAGTAGAGTTGCACCCTGATCAACTCATGGCATGTTGAAGCATCTAAAGTTGAAAATGGTTGCTGAACATTGTAGCTTGGCAACATGGTAGTGTAGAGTGTCAAGTGTTTTCCCTGTGCTCCCGGGTGGCTATCATTGTTCATGGTCACTAACCAACATCACCAGCAATGACCACTCCACATCTTAGAAGCCCAAAAAGAGATCAAAAATCCCAGATGTAAAAGCATAACTACTTATGTACTGCATGTGTTCCATCCTGAAGAACAAGTCAGACAGAGAACCAATCTAAGTGATGACCCCTCACCTTGTCCCACCATCCTTTCTTAGTTAGCAAGTGTAGAAGACATGATATATTAAATACAATAACAGAGCTGTAAAATTTCAAGGACATTGTAAAAAGACATTAAAAGATTGAAATAGGATGCACAGACAGAGGCTGGAAAGATGGCTCTATGTTTAAGAGCACCCATATGCACCCACATACCTCACAAACATCTGTAATTCCGAGGGTCCAACACCCTCTCCTGGCCTCTGTGCACTCTGTACACCTGTGGTGCACTGACATGACATGTAAGCAAAACACCCAGACACATAAAAATAGTAAACAACTAAATAAAGTCTTCAAAAAGCATTCAAAACAGAAAATGCACTGCTACTTTGGAGAGATTGGCGTATGAATGTTACTTTTCTGTACTGCCCAAGTTTTTGTCTACAGTTACCAGATGGTTTTCTTTTTTCTTTCTTTTTTTTTTTTTTTTTTTTTTTTGCTTTTTACCTTTGTTTTCTTCTCTTCTAAAGCAAAAAGGAATGGGCCTAATGGCAGCCCCCTTCCTCCTCCTCCTCTTCCTCCTCCTCTTCTTCCTCCTCCTCCTCTTTCTCTCTCCCTCCCTCCCTCCCTCCTCCTTTTCCCTCTCCCTCTTCCTCTTCCCCCTCTCTCTGTGGTGTGTGTGTGTGTGTTTGTGTGTGCGCACACGTGCGCACATGTGCATGTGTATCCATGAATCATACACAACCCGTGGGACCACAGACTAGCAAATTAAAAGAAACACAGCAACAGCTGAGCTGGCAGGTGGAATGGCGGCTGTAAAACACTGGCAATATCGTTCTGTTTTCCTTTCTCGACTTTGTGCAATAAAACTCTATCCTCTAACTGGCAAGATATAGACATCTTCATATGCATTGAGATAAGGAAAAGAGAAGGGCAGGTTAAGGGCCGTGACAGAAGAAATTTAGAAAGAAAACAGTTAATATTATACTTCTGACATTCAAATAGGAACCTGTGATATGCTTGAAACATAGGCATTGTAAACACTGTGAAGAATTAACTTTACCAAGAAACATCCTCGGTACATACACACAGATATGAAGGAAAGTCACTAAGCCTTCATATGGCCAAGTGTGCCTTACAAACTGAACTTGTAATATATAAAGTTAAAAGGTTTTGAAAATGAGATATTAAATATGATAACAACAGAACCAAGCCAGTGCATTAAAAAAAAAACCACAGAGATAAAGTCTTGAAAGAAAATATATAAGTACCTTGCCATAGAAGAGCTAATTATTTATCTTTTAGCCATTTATTTTTTTGTAATTTATTTCTATAGTGAATGCCAAATTCTCTAATATAAACACAAAAATAAATATCTAGAAAAAATATATCTCATGCCAACAAAACAAAATTATTTTCTCTTAGCAAAGCATGTTCTGGAGACTTCAACAGAGGGTAGCTTGGGAATCACTCAGAACTCTGAACAGTTTAGATGCCCAGACAAGCTTCAGACATTTTAACTCAGAAAGAGTCCAGTGGATCAGACATATTTTAAATAAGCTCCTTAGATTTCTAGTGAACGGCCATTGTTGACACCCACTGCCCATCCCAGGATAACTAGAAACAACCCAAGCTCGAAGACTTATGTGAACAGGGAAGGTCACTAACCATTTTCTGCGGCCCATGAAGGTGCTGTTTATATTCAGGGCTCTGGCACACTTCCACTGGAAAGTGAAGCCTGTCCCCAGTGCCTTCCTTCTTATTCCAGTTCCTAAACCTGAGCATGGATCAGAATACTAGAAACAATTTAAATAGATGGATTTAGCAGACACAAGACAGGAATCAAAAGCTTGCAATTCTATCAGGGTCCCTGGTTCTGGGATAGCAACGTTATGAGAATCATGCCATTGGTCCTTTGACTTTGAAACACATTACATCATTCACTCTTCAGCTTTTAAATAGGGGACATTCTTGTTGGAGAATTGTAGTAAGGATTCATACCTTCATGGCACTGTCGGCGCTGAACTAAAGGCTTCTACCCAAATCGCAAGCTGGGTGACAGCTGCTAACAGCTGGACAAGCCATCTTTCTCAAGAGGAGAAGAGAGGCATGGAAAAGGTACATGCAAAGAACCAAAGGCTCACCAGGACCCTCTCTTCCATATCAAGCACAATTGTTCCCTTATTCCACCATAGAAAGGAGGAAACAATCCAAAGCCCTCATAAATTTGGATCTCATTAATTCAGAACCTGTGATGCATCCTGCAGAATTTAGGCTGCTTTATTTTTGTGCTCCATATAAATAAAAATTTTGATAAACAAATCAATACTAAGGAAGATGGAACATAAAACAGAGCCTGTGCTCTTTACTAATCATTCTTACCTGTCAGAAGAACAAGGTCCCTCAGGACTAAGCATTACTCTAGTGCTCTGGGGCTGACTGTCTGAAAGAGAACTGAAGCTTCTGGATCACTTACTGCAGGCCAAACAGAGGAATGGAGACTCTCTGAAAGCATGGCTTTAGACATAACAATAGATGACATTTTTATAGCATTTTATAGTTTACATAGATATTTTTGGATATACTTTCTTAACCTTTTAATAGATACTGCTTGCAAGTCATTTATTATGTTTATTGTTTTAATATCTCCTCCAATATTATTGGTCAGACCAAAGCTGGGAGATGCCTACATCTGGCACTTGTATTAGCCATCTGACTATAAATACTGCACTCATTTCATTATGGGTACATGGCTTTTCCAACACTTCATAAAAACCCACACTCCCAGAGCTGGTCAACAATGCATCTTCATTCCCACCCAGGTCTGCTGCCTTCCAAGTCCAAAATCTTTCTGCAACCCTCACCCCGGTAGCCTGAGAAGAGCAGCTGTGACTCTTCTCCAAGACCGAACCAAAGATAAAAAGTAGAAACCATAGGAGGAAAATTCTAGGTGGCAACATCCAAGTTCATGGAACCATGTCCATGGGAAAGAATGGGAGAGAAAGAATAAGTGGTGTTGACAGCTAATGATGCAGGACCAGGAGCATGGTAGAGGTTGGAAGAATTCTGGGGTCAATTCAGTTTGCAGAATTTTGAGTTAAACAAATTGAAAAGCTTTATGGAAACCAATCCTACAGAATCCATCTTTGTCTTAAAACAGGGTCTCATGATGGAGGCCAGTTTGACCTCAAAGTTCCTAGACTCCCACATCAGCCTACCAAGTGCTGGAAATAAAGGTGTGCACCACCACCCCACTCCTATGTGATTTTGAAGGCATCTCTAAAGGTGGTTTTCTGGAATTGGCCTACGTGGTTGATATGGAAAGCACGGTGACCACCTCAACCTTGGTTTGCTCAGTGAGCCACAAACTTGAGTGAGCACCCAATTCCCCAGGATGGCACAAAGGCTGCCAGAATCTTCTAGGTGGGAGGTTACCCCTGATAATTGTATTTCTAATAAGTTCTTGACTGTGATAATTAATCCTCACTATCAACTAGACGATATATAGAAAAACCCTAAAGATTAATGAGGCATGCCTGTGGGTGTGACCGTGAGGATGTGTCCACAGAGAACTGACTTACAGGCAAGACTCACCCTGTGAGTTGTTCCATGCCATAGGCTGAACATCTGGAGATACTGGACATGGTAAGGAGGAGAAAGCAAGCAGAGCTGTGCTGCCCTCTCCTTCCTGGCACAGGTCCACTCTGTCATGCTTTACCCACCATGGACTGAATCCTCTAGACTTTGAGCTAGATCAAACACTTTGCCTTTGAAGTTGTTTCTGGCAGGTGTCTGGTCACAACAACTGGAACAACATCCAAACTCCAAGGGAAACAGATGATACACAGTCCTCAAAGGCCACATCTTGTGTGACAGGTAAGTCTTCAGCTGGACCCAGAGACAAGTCCAGAGTGATGTAAAAATCCTCTGCACAAATAAGGGGAGATGGACTGGTAAAAAGAGAAGCCCCATGCAGGAGGCCAATCAGAAGAGAGGAGTCATCCTGATGATGCACTGAGTTGATTGATGTGAAAGATATGAGCAGGTATCACCAATTCCACAGTATGTCACTCAAACAACCATTTTATTCTCCATCCAGTAGAAACTGCCATCAATCTATGCCTATCTGTCAGCTACTAGAGCCAGAGGACAAGGGAGAACAGGTTCTCTCTAAGCAAACTGGAATTAGAGAAGCAATCATGAATGTACCAGGGCTGTAGGTAGAAGGAATCAAGGGCTGTTCGAAATATGCTGACAAAGAATCTCAAGTGTCCCTAGGCCATAGGACAGAGAAACATACAGTCCACACCAGTGGCTTCATGCATGTCACAACCTGCTGAATACAACTGGGTGGAAAACCATTGAGATGACATCTCTTCCCCAGGTGCTACCACCACGCCCTCATTGGAACTATTGACAGCTTTTTATAAAACATTAAAATTTGGTTCTGTCTTGGTTTCTATCCAGGCTGTCTTGACTTCCTGTCAGAATTCCATGCCCTTCCCAAATCTCTCCAGGAGCCACAAGTCAGAGATAGTACAAAGTGGAAACTATTCCCAGATAGGAAGGTACTAAAGCAAAGAGGCCAAGACTGGGCTCCTGGAGTTGGGCTGTGCTCCTGGCTCTGAAAAGAAAAAACTAGAAAGATCTCTTCCTGTAAAAGAGTTGCTGCAAGAAACAGGAGGGGGAAATGGGATAGTATCCAAATGGTGACTTTTATAAGACTCAACAGAAATTTGCATCTGTGAAGTTACATCAGCAGCCATGATGCAGAAACAAACCAATCAAGAATGGGTGCCTGCAACATTCCTGGACAGCAGACCGGATGGGGAGGGCAATTGGTCATGTGTTATCCAAGGAGAGATGCATGCTGCACATGAAGTGAGAAGGACAAAGAGATAGTGGTAGGACAAGCAGACACTCTAGGATTTGAAATCCATTTCAAATAAGACTCCCTGAGGAGGGACAAAAGGGACAGGTCAGAACAATAATTAAAAGTTAATTGTTTGTTGTTTTCCTGGGCAGATAGAAGACTTCAGTCTTTAGATCCACAGAAAGAATCAAGTCTTCAAACTGTTTATTAGAAGGGCTCAATATCTAAGTATAGCCTGACATAAGATGCTGTGGTGGTTTGAATATGCTTGGCCCAGGGAGTAGCACTATTAGGAGGTGTAACCTTGTTGGAGTGGGTGTGGCCTTGTTGGAGAAAGTGAGTCACTGTGGGGGTGGGCTTTGGGACCCTCCTACTAGTGTCCTGGAAACAGTTTGCTCCTGGCTTCCTTTGGGTGAAGATGTAGAGCTCTCAGCTCTTCCAGCACCATGTCTGCCTGCATACTGCCATGCTTCCCACCATGATGATAATGGACTGAAGCTCTGAAACTGTAAGCCAGCTCCAATTAAATGTTGTCCTTATAAGTGTTTCCATTTAAATAAAGATAAAAAGCTCAATTTAACCTCATAAACATGAAATCTATAGAAAACCACTCTCTTAATAATGTTGGGGAGGCTGAAAAGATGTCTCAGTGGTTTAAGGGCATCCACAGAAGGCCAGTGTTTGGCTCCCAGCACTCACAACCACCTGCACCTGCACCTTCATCTTTAGGGCATCAAACACCCTCCTCTTGTCTCCCCAGGCACCTGTACTCATATGCACATATAAATACATGCATAAATAACGTTTTTGTTTTTAAAAAGTGTTAGGACTCAGTCCTGTGTTCTTGGGAGAAACATCCTGGCAGAAGAGCTCTTAAAGCTAGAACTCAGTTGACACCCCATTTCACATCTAGCCAAGCCAAATGGACATAATAATGTTAACCATTCCCTGGGTCTTTGAGAACGTTAAATGTGTTAATACACACAATCTATATTACACAGCCCTCAGAATGTTAGTGTTAGGTTCTATAAGATTTTCTAAAATTTTAGAATAAATGTTTTAGTTTCTTTTGCCTACTTCAAAATTCACTGGAAATAATGAAATGAAAAGAGAATAGTAAAATTAGCCAAAAACATCCAGGTTTTTTTGTTAAATAGATAGGACAGTGGGGAAAATATACTACCACAGCTAAAAACATACATAAAGATACACAGGAAAATCAATTCAAAGAGGACTAAGAACCTAAATATGCCACATCAACCCTAAAAATTGTTAGAAGAGAATATAGGACAATGAATGTAGTCTTTTAAACCAGAGAAGAAGCTATTGAAAAACTTTTAATCATGATACATCAAAAGCAATCATAAAACTATATATCCAAGAAAATATACAGATATTAATATCAAGAGACCATCAATATCTTCAAAGCAATCAAGGGGAAAACAAGCCAAATCAGTAAAACAAAACAAAACAGAAAAACAAATAGGAAACTTACAAAGTAGAGAACCCGATGAGCTAATACACATAAAGTAGTGCTCAGCCTCACAAGCAACCAGGGAAACTCAAATTAAAACCATAATGAAGCAGCATTTCACATCCAGTAGACTGGCAAACTTATAAATGCCCAAGACTTCTGACTTGAATCCTGGTGGAAGGATGATAGCAAAAGCAGCCTGGAAATGCCCCCAGGACAGTGGCTGACAGATCTGAGTATGGTTACCAGAGAAGCCATACCAGTGACTTTGTGTCAGCCACACCAGACCAACCCTCCAGAGTTCATGAGGAGCTATGCATAAGCGAGTTCAACGCAACACCGTTCGTAATCAAGACAAACAGGATCTCTACAATCTTCTACAATCTTATCCAGAAAAGAGGCGATAATTCATGGTGTAGTCATTGAATGTAATTCTGCAGCAGTGCAAAATGAAATGTAAGGAGTGGAAACAAACTGACACTCCAAATGTCAACATGGATGGTCTGAGCTTTAATGCTGAGCATACAAAGCAAACTGGAGAAAAACAGGGCGGCGGGATAGAGAAGGAGTTCTGAAATATGCAATATAATATTTGATGTTGTTTGAGGACATGGCCATGCATAATGTTACACAAATAAGACATTCAGCAAAAATTTAAATATACGTTTCAAGGTAACAGTTATTTCTGCAGTAAGGACACAAGAGTAGTTGAGAAAGGCTATTGGGAGCTTATCTTTTGTTTCTTACAGTGGAAAGCTGGAGGTGTGTTAGACTATCAAATAATTCTGTTTTGTCTATTTATTTGCTCATTTGTTTAAAATACAGTCTCGCTCTGTATCCCGGGATGGCTTAAAGTCATGATGTTTCTGCCTCAACCTCCCCAGTGCTATAATTGAAGGTTATGCTACCATGTGCAGCTAGGGTTCTGTTCTTTTTGTGTTTGTGTGTAATTGGTCGGTTGATTTAGTTTGATTCTTTCGCTTCAGTGTTGGCAATGGAATATAAGACCTTGTACATGCTAAGTGCTCTACCACTGACTTACCTCTCACCAATATATAAGCTGAGGACCGAAGCGCTCAGAGGTGTCTTGTGGAGAAGGGTTTTCTTGTAGGTATGAGGGAGAGTAGAGCCAGAGGCATCTGGAGTGGAGAAAGAAAGTAGTACACTGGACTGGGTCACAGACAGATAGGGGACAGAGAAATAAAGAGACAGGGACAAGAGAGGGGGAATCAAGAGAAAAAGATAAAAGAGAGTGCATGGTCAAAATACTGGGGTTATATGGCAATGAGAAGCTGGGGGAGGAGTTTAGGGTAGGGAAGGGGGTGAGAAGAGCTGAGAAGAGCCAGAAGGACTGTGTGCTATGTACTTGCTATGCTGAGAGAGCCTGGAAGTCAGATGCACTGTGGTATACTAATAGGCACCACGGATAGCCGTTTGTCCTGAGTAGTTTCTTTTAGACCTGACAACCTCTAAATAATTTATTTATTTGATACTGTATAGTACTGGATAGATGAATAATTAGGTAGATAATAGATAAAAGGGACACAGAGAGACTGTATTGCTATGAATAGGTAGTTTGTTGATTAATAGATTTGTTTGGATTGGTTAAACCACTATTCCTCAAGAATTTCATACATTGTCAATGTTTTCAAGAACAAAGACAACAAAGAGTTTCTAGTTTTAAGACTACCCATAAGCACATGCTGGGACTAATGTGCCAATAAGAGGCAAGCCATAGGATTTCTGAAATCATGGTCGCGTGTGTTTCTAATCTTCAACCAGCCTTGGATTCCTAACATTCCCCCAAGGAAAGGTTGATAAAGCAGACTGCACAGTTTTAAACACTTGCTGAATTATCCTTACAGACAGGAGTGGGGCTAAAGGCTCCTGGAGCTGCCCTAGTGAAGGTGGTGGGAAGAGCAAGGGTGGAGTAAACCGGAGCCAAGCAGCAGGCACAGAGCTAGAGCTCTCCAGCTTTGGAGCCTGATTACAATGCAGAGCATGCGCTCAAAGCTCACGTGGAGTGGGGCTCTGAGCAGCTGAGAGACAGCTCGAAGGACACTGAGCGTCAGAGTCACACGCCACTGACACACCAACTGCAAAAAGTGTACATCAACTAGAAACAGACAACTGTTCCCACTTGCAGCTGACTCCACCTGAGAAAGCCAGTGGATATATAAAATTATAACTATACTCTTAATAAAGAAAATGCAATTGAAAATATGATATACATTTTTTTGGTTGGTTGGTTGGTTGGTTGGTTGGTTTTGATTTTGGTTTTTTGTTTTTGTTTTTGTTTTGTTTTTGTTTTTAACTACAGTTCTCTCAACATAGCCCTGGCTGTCCTGGAACTCGTTATGTAGACCAGGCTGCTCTCAAATGCACAGAGATCTGCCTGCTTCTGCCTCCCAAGTCCTGGGATTAAAGGTGTGCACCTTACAATATACCTTTAAAAATAAATCAATTTCACAAAAATCTAAGAGTTCCATGATACCCAATAACAAGGTGGTAATACCCCCGTTACTCTGTGGAACAGTACCTACTTGGCTTGTCATCCTACTGCTGGGAAATTTCCCCTACTTGCTTTCTAGTTTTTCCAAGACATATGAACCAGAGTAAACAGTACAGGGTTGATTGCAATTTTTTTTTTTAACCAGTGAGGAACAACTATGCAAAAGATTGAGGCAGAGAAATGTGTGCTGACTGGGATGATTTCCAAGGCATGGGAAATGAGGAAGAGGAGGATAAGGAAGAGGAAGATAGGCAGGAGAAAAAGAGGTGGAGGAAGTTGATTCAGTGAGGCACAAAACAATGTCTTACTATGATCCCATTTCTAGAAAGAATAATTAGAAGTTATACAAAGAGGATATCTTCAGACTCATTGCAAGTATGATGCTTTATCCAAGCAACAAGCTTTTCTGGTAATAAACTTGCTTACAACATCCATTCCCTTGGGAGAGGGCTTGGGATGAAAGGAAAGAGATGTCTAACTTTGGTTTTTTTGGTTTTTTTGTTTTTTTGTTTTTAACTAACTTAATGTTTGAAATTTTAAACATGTGCATGCACTCTGCTTACTTTTCACAATATTTATAGAGTATCTGAGATCTGGGAAGAGGGTTTAGGCTCAGTGCTTTTCCCTCTTCTGTAACAATAAAAAATAAAAATCCCCAATACAGGGCATTTTAGAAACAGAAGGTGGCCCAGGAAGCCAGCCTCTTTTCCTTGTGTAAATGACAGAACTTGAGCCCCACCTCACAGAAAGGTGGTAAGATTTAACGCAGAAAACTATTTCAAGGGCTTCCCAGGATTCTCTGGGCTAATAATCTCTCTATAAATGGCCAATGCTCTCATGTTAAGCCCACTCTTTCCTCTTTCCCATGCAGGGAGCTCCTGAGGGCCTCTCACTTTATGAATTCTAAGCTGACCTTGAATCAGAAAGAGGCCCAGTCGGAAAGAGATTGAGAGCCCCAGGCTGAGGCCTCTTTCCCCTAGTGGACCTCTGGAGTTCCTTCCATTTCCCATGAACCTCAGCCTAGCTCTATAAGGGAGGGGCTGAGAACTAAGAGACAGAGCTTCCTCGGGTCATCACTTTGTGGTAAACAAACCAGGTGATTTCCAAGGCAAATCTAACAAAGGGAATTGAAGGACAGCTGCTCTATTTGCCTGTGGATATTCTTAGCTTAAAACTCTAACAAGGAGCTACTAGAATGCCCTATTTATTTCATGTGAGGATTCAGGTACTTGCTCACACAAGCCTATGGGGATTTTGTACTCCAGTGCCCATGATGAAATACCTCTACAGTGAACAACCTCCTTCTGAGGTCTTCCTTCTGCCTAGGCTGGAGGTAGCCTTGGAAGACAACAAGGACCAGGAACAGATATCAGTCCCAGTAGCTCCATGGAGGTGAGTACCCACGGCTGGGAAGACTCTGAAGAAACAACCCTGGACAGAAGAAGTATGTAAGCCCAGAGCAGTGAGCAGGGAGCATTGTCAAGGTCACAGAAAGCCTTGGACTCAACCTCATCAGGATGGAACTTCTCATCCTACAGTGCAGTCCTGAGAAGATGACATTAGATATAGAAGAATGAAGAGCCCAGATAAGGTGGGGGTAGAGGCTAAGATGATAAAACCCAGCTTGATAAAACCACCCAACAAGGGAGCATCCTCCAGAAAGGGACTCACATACTTTCAGTTCAAATAAATGCCTTCAGTTTTATTGGTATAGATATTTTAAATTTTGAAACAAATCCCATATAAACAAAACCACATATTTTTTCTATACACACCTCAAGCTGTGGAAAAAGGCAAAGAAAGGGCATGGTTGAGGGAAAATCCTAGGTCAACTTCATCCACTGTTACAGGAGATTTTACCAGTGTGTCTTCAATAATATATATTCTTGGGGATAAACTGTGTTTGGGGGAGGGTTGTAGTTGTCAATATATTACACAGTTTAGCTAAGTGTTGTAGCACAATCTCAATTATTCAACTGATTAAGGCAAGAGGAAGACAAATTCAAGGCCATCTTGAGCTTTAAAGCAAGTTCAAGGTCAGCCCAGACAATTTGCTAACATTGTGTCATTGGAGACATAAATCCCTCTAGCATATGCAAGGCCCTGTGTTCAATCTTCAGCACCAGAGAGTGGAGAGAAGTGAGAAGAAAAAAATAGAAAATTATATGCTATGAAGATAAAACTTTCCAAGTCATACCTTTTGTGTATCCGAACTATTTGCCAAGGAGAAGAGTGAGAGAGCCCTTTGGAGGTGGTAATATCAACCTTCAGAAATTGTAAATGATCTAAACCCTTTATCGAGTTCCTGCCTTGAAGGCAGAATCAGAGGAAGCTGAACTATAACTAGAAGTGTGTCTGAGGTCACCGATTTTAGGCTCTGTATTGATAGATGAGGAAAATTATGTTGGAAGGGGTTGGCAGCCAAAGTCATGGAAATATGACTGCTGGTCTCTCCCTTCCCAACCAACATTCTTCCCTATGTCCCTAAGAGCTTACAGCCTGCCTTGTGAAGGAGGAAATGACACTAAAGCTTTTCTACTCCAGGGGACCCCAGTGCACCATTTATTTTCTCTTCAGTTATGTTGGCTGTGATCCCCTTGGAAAGTAGCCCAGCCAAACCAAATCCCCGTCTTTGACTCCAATCAGAATCTCAGAGCTGTCTCATTGTCTTAAGCAGGACTCTGGCCAAGAGCAGTCCTGAAGAGGACCAGCAGAGGAGGTGGAAGATGCAGGAGCTCTCTGCAGGGAGAACAGTTCGTTCTTTAACTGCTCCAAATGCCTTGCAAGGTCATGGAGGTTAGGGTAGACTTTTGAGCCGTAAGAACTGAGTGAATGGAAGAGGACCCCCTTGTTACCACTTGCTGATATGCAGTTTCATAGTCTCAGGGAGACTAAGACCTGTTTTCAATCTGTTTCTACAAAACTACTGTGCTTCTTACAAGTGCAACCAAATTAACAGGCTTAGTGAAGAGATCCTGAGAAACTGCTACCACTTTATTCAATTCAGACTACATGTCATGGTGCTGACGAAGAGAGCATTTCTGATTATCTACAGGAAAAAATCGAATTGGTTTTCCCTATTTTAAAGATGAGAAAATAGTCTTGGAGAAGTTAAATAATCATCGAAGTCAGCATGGCTATGCAGTGATTTAGGACAGAGGCTCAAATCCATGCCCTGGCTCTCTACACTGAGGGCTCTTGCCATTTACCATGGTCTGAGGGAAGCTAATCTTGAGGTGCCAAATAACTCTAGAGAGAGGAAAAAAAAAACACAGGCTTCCAATAAATCACTCTGTCTCTAACACCATCTCAGCAGCTCTGGGTAAAGCTCATGTTTCCTGAGACTCAGCTATTCTCCTTGGTGAATGGGAGTGTGCCTGCCTCATAAGGCAGAAATGAAGCTTAAGGTAAATGCATTCATACATATAATACACAGAGCACTTATTTACTAAAGATGATTATTGTCTCTACTACCACAGGAAGATGTTGTTGAAGAATACTCAACATTTCAAAATGCTTCAGGAAAAACACAAGAAGATCCTTTGAATTCAAGCTTCTGAAATGATCCAGAGAACTCCTGCTTCTAAGTTCATACTGGTAATATTTCTTTGTCTCTCCCTGGTTTAAGGAACTCACTAAAATGCACATGGAAATTATTTAGAAAAGAGAGACTAAGAAAATGCTGATTCCTGGTTCATTACTCTTTTAAAAGATAATGTCATGTTTCATACCTGCCTGCCTTAGTACCATGTTCTTGAGTCCTTCATCTTGGTCACAAGATGCTGTGTGGATTGGACCACCATTCTGGGGATGGAGCATTGCTCAGAAGCAAACAGAGACTGGCATTGTTTGATCTACATGGCATCTTTATGTGGGGCATTTATCTTGACATCATCTACTGGTTCTAGTTCCTTGGAAAAATGGGTCATATGAGAGTCTTGGGGCTCAATTCAAGAGGCCCTTCTTTGATCCATTTCTAATTGAAACACTCCATCTCTTCTGAACTATTTAGTAGAGACTATCTTGGTGTAAACAGAACAGAGCAGAAATCAGAGAGAACAACTTAGGAACTATAGCTTTTCTAGACTTAAACTCCTGGGAGAGATTAATTTGAGTTGTGAACCATTAGACTCACAGTACCTTTCTTCCCCTGTCCATTTGAATGGCAATGGTCTATACTGATAGCCACCGGTGCCTACATCATTCCATCACAATTGTCCAGCAGAAATACCAGTGATAAAGCCCTATCAGCTGCACTGGGAAGCCATGGGACTTCAGGCCAGTTATTGTTATGATCTGTAAAAGGATATGAATTATACAACTTAATCACACTTTGTGGTAACTAAATTAATCAAGACCCTAACTAGACACGTTAACTCAATAAGTGATTGTCATTGCCATTCAAATCTAAGCAAATTAGTCTAGCTGGGAAAAATGATACCTAGTGCTAAGTGCTGTCATATAACAAGTGGGGTGGTCCTAAATCAGGGATGGGAGTGAGGGCAAGGATTGGGACCTTACATTGACCATCTGGATTAAAATCTTAGTTCCATTTCTTATTAGCTGTGTGATTTGAGACAGATTACTTAAAATTTCTAGTTCATTCACCAGTCATACATTAAAAGAAAGAAAAAATAGTAGACTCTCCTTCAAGATACAAAAACAGCATGTATACATAAAGGGTGTGCCTAGATCTGTGAAAGCCTGTATTTATTCATCAACTCTGTGTCTTTTTGGCATGTTCTAGAGGTAAGAACTACATGTCAAAGCCCCAAGGCAATAAAGTTCCCAGACTTTATGGAGTGTAACCTGGTGTGGTGACTAGTTTTTATGTCAACTTGACACAAGCTAGAGTCATTAGAGGGAGCCTCCTCTTTGAGAATATTTAGAAAACAAATTCTCCATAAGATTGGGCTATAGGCAAGCCTGTAGAGCATTTTCTTAATTAGTGTTAGATTTCTAATTGGGCTATAGGCAAGCCTGTAGAGCATTTTCTTAATTAGTGTCCAGATCACTGTGGTTAAGGTCAACCCTGGGTGGGAAGCTCTAGGTTCTATAAGAAAGCAGGCTGAGCAAGCCACATGGAGCAAGCTAGGAAGCAGCACCTGGGCCCTGCCCCCTCCACCCCACCCCATGGTCTCTGCATCAGCTCCTGCTTCCAGGTTCAGGCCTAGTATGAGTACCTGTCCTGGGTTCCATACACCGTAAACAATAATGTGGAAGCATAAGCCAAATAAAGCCTTTCTTCCCCAAGTTTTCTTTGGTCGCACTGTTTCATCACAGCAACAGTAACCCTAACTAGGACACCCAAATCCTGAGATCTCCAGCATTTTTGGCTTTTTTGTACCCTTCAGCCTCTGACCTGTCCTTCTCCTCCCTAGAGAAATCTGAATGGGAAGGCAGGGGCTTGTATTTACATGGTATTTGCATTCATCTCCTTCTCTCTGTCTTTCCTGCTTTTTTAGTAAGCACACTGTCCCTGCTGCAGTCTAACATCCATCTCCTTTCATCTCCAGCTTATCCCCCTCCCCCTCAAAGCATCGATTTCTCTCCTCAATAAACTCGTCTACAGTGGAACTCATCCCAAGGCTCACAACCTTAAATGCAACTTCCCCTGTAGCCCATGGCCCACTCCCCAGCCACTGTTTCATTTCTTTGCCAGCCTGCATGGTGAAATTTGTCCAAAACCATCCTGGTAGTAACATTCTCCACCCCACAGTTCTCTTTGTGCTTGTAAATCCCTCAGTTCACCTCTCCACTTGTTAACATAAGCCTTTATGGGACTAGATTAAGAACCTCTGTAATTATATCAACAAAAGTCCTGTTTACTAGTAAGATCAGACTCATAGGCATGGGGGCTGGGATTTCAACATACTCTTCTGAGAGCTGCTTAGTCTTGATATGTCCCCAAAGGCTCAAGCCTTGGAAATTTAGTCTCTAAATTCATATACAGAGTGGGGCCTTCGGCAGATAACAAGGATAAGATGATGACCTTTCTCTTCCCATTCGGAGCCTTCAGCCTTGATGACACAGTACAAAGGCTCTTGCTAGATGCAGCCCTGTGATCTTGATTCCCAGATTCCCAACCTCTACAACCAGAAAGAGAAAAGTTCTTTATATAAAATATCCAACTGCAGGTATTTTGATACAGGAACACAAAATGGACCAAGACAATTCATACTAGTCAAAAGAAAGCTCCATCATTTCCACAGTCCCCAAAGAGTTTCTCCCAAAGCCTTCCTCATAAGCATCACTCCAAGAGCCTTATCATCTCTGTCTCTGATCCCCATTGCCTGAAGTTAGCAAATACTTCCATGACTGCCTGTAAATTCATCTCAGAATCGTTCTCTTCTTCCTCATTAGCCAGCCACCAGTTCAAACCACAAGCAGTGTCCATCTGACCTGCAATGGTTGAACCAAGCTTCTTACTTCAGCTGAACTCACTGCCATCTGCTCATGATGTAACACATGTAAAGGCATCTAAATAAGGGCATCGGATCATTCTATGCCTGTCAAAATCTTCCAGGGCTGCATATTCCTAACAATAAAACACTATTTGCTATATGCTACTGCCCTGCTGGCTTCCCTCACTTAGACCAACTTCCTCCTTCCTCAGTGCAGGCACATCAAAAGATCTGTCCCACAGTCTTTTGCATCTGCAATTCCCTCTACCTGGAGCTAACATACACCCTCTCTCTCCCAAATTAGTTCTTTGAGAGTTTCAAGCATACAACATGTTTCCATCATCTCCAGTTCTTAGTGAGTTATGTCTTTATCTAGCCGATGTTGTGATGCCCCCTTTAAACTCCTCAGGATCAGTGTGTGCTGCACCAAATATTCTTGGGTGTATAATCTTTCACTGGAGAGTACCTGTCTTACCAAGGGGCTACACTAGAGAAAACTGACCCTTTCTCTCCCAGAAGCTAACAACTGCAGATCTATTCAGGCTTGGGACAGGACTTTGTACCCAACCTCCCTCTCCTGACTGGATGTGGTCTGCCTTGGGCTTACACAGGTCTGGTGAGTGTTGTGACAGGTTCCTACCTGCAGTTGCTTTGCTATGTCCAGAGATATTTCCTTATAGTTATCTCCACTGCCTCTGGCTTTTACCTCTCACTATACCCTCTTCTGCAATGCTTTTAATCACAATGAAATACTACTTCACATACAGAAATACCAAATGTTCTTGGGGATAGAGAGCAAATGGAAGTCTTAGCACACTGCTGCTACGAATACAAAATCATAAATCTTTTGCAAAACATTGTAGATAAAATATGCCTGCTTTAGACCCCAATAATTCCACACCAAGGTATTTACCCAAGAAACATGAGTGTATGTTCAGTCAGGGACAAGAATATTTATTACAGCTTTATTTGTAACAGTGAAAATGGAAATATTAGAGTTCTCAATAAATACAGATTGAATACATACATTCTAGCATGTATACAAAATACATTTCTGCCTGCACAAGTACAAACTATTGGCAGATACTGTAACATAAATGACTCACAAGCTGAAAATCCAAATACAAAAGAATACACACTCTAAGATCCCATTCGTATAGTGGTTAAAGCAAGCTCTTTTGAAAAGGGCCCAGAAGAAAGGCAAGGCTATTTGATGATGACAGAAGTCAGAATAGTTAGTGGTTATCTTACATGTAGACTATAAATGGCCACAGAGAAATCTTATGGAGTGATAGAAATGTCCTGTAATTTTTTTCTAGTGGTTCAATAAAAGGGAGATGTATGGACAGACAGACAGATGACGGATATAGGTAAATATTCTATTCAATACTTAGGTTTAATACTTTACATTAAAAATATGTTTCTATATTTCCATAGTTTCTTAAGCTCCATTTAAGTGAAGAGAACTATAATATTCTTAGTATTCTAGCTCCCTCAATGTCTATATTTAGTTAGGTGTATAAACCACAGGCCATCAAAACTACAAAGACTCTTAAAACCAGTCTGTCTTCACCTCCTCGTTAGGAGGGGGCTGGGTCAGGACAGAGGAAGTGAATTATAAAACATGATGTTCAGAGGAAACTGGGTGAAGGTGAAGCAGTCTGCTGTCTCTATCCTGTTCAGGATCCATATTCGCCATTCTTCTGCTCAGAGATTTAAGGTATGACCATTGAGAGCTGATTTCCTGACAATGAACAGGTCAGGAAGCCTCCTTCTTAAGAAAGAGAGCTCACAGTGAAGCCAGCCAGAGGAAAAGGCAGTAGGGATTCCATGCAGGAGAAATGTCAGGATGATGGGGCCCTGAGCTGAGGTGCCAAGCTTTAATAAAGCCATAGTAGCTGTGATGACATGTGGGTGAGACATGAGAGAGAAACTCCAAGAAAGTATGGACCATACAAGCCAGGAAGCAGAGAGTATTCATCTCAGCAGTTGACTTGAGGACATTTATTCTCCTGAGAAACTCGGTGCAATGGGTGACAAGGCATTTAAGGCTCAGAACTCCTTCAAATACTTAAGTAAAAAGTGTTCTCAGTGAAGGATAAAGTCGGGCTGAAACCAGACAATATGTAATAAGTCTCTGGGTTTAGGAGACCTCTGATCCACGGGGAAGGACCTCATATTAAGAAATGGTAATCGCTCTGTCTGTGGCACTTGACAATGAGCATCATATAAAATCTCATTTAATTGAAATGCTGAAACCACCTCAAATCGCATGCATTAATTATCCCCATGTGGCCCATAAGAAAGTCAAGTCCTTCTCTGTTCAGATCATTTGTCTAAAACCACACAGTGAGTAAGGTAAGCATTGGGGATTTGAGCAAAGCTTGCTTTACTCCAAAGCCTGGGGCTTTTCAGACTGTCAGGAAAAATAAAGATGTACTATATTGCAGGAAAGTGAGATTAGTGACGCCACAAGGCAGGAAGCTAACAGAGGTTAGATTCCAAACAAGTGGGCCCAAGAAGAGGCATGTGAGAGCAAAACTCGAGCTCAATAGTGCAAAGCATGGGAAAGTACAGCAAAGCCTGGGCTGGAGCAACTGCTGACAACCTCCAGGGAGCTAAGGCATATGGCTAACAGTCTGTTCCTGTTAGAGAGGGAGAGAGAGAGAAACATCCCCACATCCGGGGACTGGGAGATCTCTGTGAAAGCCTGAAGCACATGTAGTCTTCTTTATGGCAGTGGTGGGATCCTGCTTCCTGGCACTTTAGGTCTCACACTCTGGATGTACAAGAAGGAATGTATCTCGCCCTTTCAGCCACCCTGCATGTAGCCCAACACCCTGCACAGGCTAATCATCAGCTGTGCGTTAATTAATTAACAATTTCAGTTTGCTTGTTCACGGTCTAGCTGAGGCTGAGTCATGGCAGTGCTGCCTTATCTGCAGCAGGCAGATGCCTCCCCCTAAGCCACCCACATAAATATCTCAGCTCTCTAAGCCCCTTTGAATTCCACAGCCATTATACTAGGGGTAGAGTTCAGTAGTAGAGGGTGTGCTTCTCATGCATGAGGCTGTGGGTTCGAGGCCCCAGCACTGTAAAGCCTATATTCAGGGGTACAAACTAAATCAAATAATCCTTTATTCACTTGCTTAGCAAAATGCTGAGTGAAGATTAATTTTGTAGTCCATTGTTTAATGACAAACAGGATCAAGTTTTCAGAGCCCATACTATTTTTATCAAGAAAATGTCTGGGGTTGGAGAGACAGCTCAGAAGTTTAGTTCACTTATTGCCAGGTTTGATTCCTGGCATCATCAAAGTGGCTCACAATCATCCCTAACATCAAATTTGCAGGGAATCAGATGCCTTCTTCTCGTCTCCTCATTGCATGTAGTACACAGACATACATGCATACATATGTATGTACATACATACATACGTACATGCAGGCAAAACATTTAAATGCATAAAATAATCTTAAAATAGAAAACATTAAAATGACTTTTTATTCAAAAATAAGTAGAAAGAAATCTTATATATTGTAATTTCCCTTCAAACTAATGATTTACTAGTTTCAAAACAATTCCTTTAAAAACAATGTATATGAACTAAAGGGTAAAAAAAAAGACTCCATCATAAGTTGATGTGGAATGAAACTGGAGAGATGACTCTGCAGTTAAGAGTACTGGCTGTTCTGCCAGAGAACCAGTGTTCAATTCTAGCACCCACATGGAGGTTTACACTACCTGGAACTCCAGTCCCAAAAGATTTGACATTCTCATCTGACCACTGCACACACATGGTGGACAGACAAATTCATTGAACACTCTCACACAGAAAATAATAGCCTTTGAAGTTGATCAGAAATAAACACCTGAGTGTCAGAAAGAAGTAAGTCATTCAGAAGAGAATGTAATCAGGTCTTGTACCAGGAAGCCTGTATTATAAAAAGCAGAGTGGTATGGGTGCAAAAATAGGTAAATGGAACAAAACAGAAATACCAGGAAAGAGATGTTAGTAAGCTTAAGGAATGAAGATAGAGTAACGATATCACTGAGGCCAAAGATAGAGGAAAAATAATGGATTAGAGCTGATTGATTAGGCCATAAAGATCATAGACACAAGGGAAAATAAGCCTTGGATTATGTTATCAAGATTTGAAACTAAGAGTTTAAGTATTGTGCATGTAAAATGATATATAACTCCAGGGTCCCTATTAAGACACTCTAAAGTCATATGAAATCCACAAGTCTGTGAAATTATAGATCATGTGAAGGCCAAAAGCCTTGGACCAGAGAGGAACGTGGTAGATGAGAGAGAGGGGGTGGGTGAAGGAGGGAAGACTAGTACCTAGCCAGCATGCATGGTCCCTGCTGGTTCCTCAGCCCCAATAGGCCCCCGTGTCACTGAATAAGCTTCCTTTACCTGAGGAATTTTGAATTGATCTGTCTTTTTCACCAATGTACAAGAGTACAATATATGATACTAGTCAAACCATGTTCTGTATAGTCCAGACTTTAGTATGAAAAAAGAGGTAGAAGAGAAGGAGTAGAAAATATTTATGAGTATCTTCCTAGTCTTTGGTAAGAGATGCCTACTCTGAGATCAATTGAGGAAGAAATAAAAAAAATATAATAGGTCACATTTGACAAAAAAATAGTTTTAGAAGATTATAAAAAGTCACCACAAACATGAGCCATGTTCATAGCATTGTTCACATTGCAATGGCCAAAGAGTGGATTTAGCCAAGGTAGCCACTCCTGGATGAGTGAATCAGTAAGATGTGGTATGTAGGTGCAATGAAATATTATTCTGTCTTATCAGGGACAGAAGTCTTGTCACATGCTATAACACAGATGAAAGTTGAAGACATTATGGTAAATGAAATAAGCTAAAACAATCAAACAAACAAACAAAAAAACACACACATACTATATTGATTCCACATGGCTATTCAGAGAAGTTTAATGTATAGAGACATAGTTGAATGGTCATGGTCAGGAGCTAGGGAAAGCAGGAGAGAAGTTATTGTTTAATGGATACAAAGTTGTAGTTTTTCAGGATTAAAATAAAATCCCAGAGATAAGTCCTATAACAATTAGAATAGACATTATTGAACAATGTATATCTAATGGTGGCTGAGATGGTAAATTTTGTGTTACATGTACTCCTCAAAATTGTACATTTAAAAGTAAATCTGTTTAATATATATTTTAAAAAGTTTGTACAAATAAGAGCTGAGCTTCCTTTGGGAACATTTGAAATATGGACTGGAAGGAAGACAAGTCACACGTCTCTCTTTAGGGCAATAGATGGATGAGTTATTAAAGTGTTAAAACATGCACACCCTTTGACTCAGTAATTCCACTTGTAGCAAGGGGATTCCCTCTTATCCAACGGAAATAATTACAGACCTAGCAGAGATTTGTGTGCAGTGGTTGTCATCATAGCATTATTTACAATAATGGAAAAGTACACCAATCTCAATTTGATCAACAAGAGGATGGCTGAATAAATTAAGCTATATTCAAAGGGTAGATGCTACACAGTCATTTGCTGGGAGATTTTCTAGAATATTTTAATGCTAGGAGAAAGATTCCCAAAGTACTTTTAGGTAAACAAAATGTTTACAGTGAATATATAATGTGATTACATCTTTGAAAATACAGGGAGAGGTATACACAGACCAGGAGGAAGGTATAACAGTTACTCTCAAGAGGGTTGCTACATGGGATACGACTTCCAGGTGTTTCTCAACAGACAAATCTTTCTTCTACATTGAGAATCACTCCGTTTTCAAAATAGGGTGTATTTTGATGGGAAAGGGTAATCAACCACTGAGCAAAATGAAGTAGTGGCTTGTATAAGAGCCACCCAGAGCAAGCCTCCTCTTACCACAGAAGGATTGCTAATGTGTGTTGCCTCCCTGCTGGCTTTCTGCAGTTCTGGGAGTGGGGGCTAGTGTCCTGAATGGACCAGTAATGTTGCACTGTTGACAGTTCACTAAGGATTATCCACCTAGATTCAGTGCCAGGACTAGCAGAAGCCAGATAGCTAGGCACAAAGTCTGCAGCAGTCAGCCATCAAGAAAAGGCCTCCTGGTTCTCTTGTTCATTTAGGGGAGACTAAGCCATTAACATGCTCATCTACTCGGTGTGAACTTTAAATAAGATGTTCTAGTGATGTGGGTAGAGGAAGCTGTGTTGCTGCAACTGGGAAGACAGTAATGGTGTAGGATGTTTGCATCTGCTGAATGGCAGCTCTGGGAGCTGGCTTCGTGCAAGTGAGACAGACCATCCCAGAGAGTCCCAAGGAGACTAGCTGAAGGCAGCTGCCTTCCCATGGGCAGACTGCATGCTATCTCTAATTCAGACTGTCTAGACTCGCGCTTGAAGCTCTAAGCACCTAGTTGGGATGGGAAGTGTAGTGTATCAACAAGGAAGATGGGAGATTGCTGTTAGTCTGCTCATTAATCCAACCCTACAGCACATGGGAATAGCATATCTTATAGTTCATCAAAACTTCACACCAGTTAATGTACACACATATCATCAATGGATGTTCACAGCCTGTCTGTCTGCTAACAACAGCTGGTGTGGTGTTTACTCTTCTACTCTTTGTTGCCATGTTGCTCCTTGGGCAACAAGGTATATTCAGCATATCTGTCTTACACTGAGTGCAAGTGCCATGGAGCATTTCCCAGTCATCATCTTGGAGATGAAAAGGGACATATGATGATCCTTGCACCCGTATCTTTGACTGATCAGTCCCAAAGACCTGCTATCAGCTTCCTGTCTCTGCTCTGGGTCCTAGGGAGCTGTCTCTCTGGATCATAGGTCCTGGCCTCCATTTTCAGCCAGATGTCAATCCTAGCAGGAGTTAGGGGGATGATGGGAGAAAAAAAAAAAGATTGTCCTTTCGATTTTCTTCTTTTTCTTTTATTTTCTTTTGGGCAGTTATTATGTCCCTCCATGGGGCTAGCTCTAACTGGACTCTAGTAATGCAATATCATGCTTCAATAAGGCATTGGTGAATAGTAACAGTTTCCAACCACAAGGTATTAGAATAATACCTGTCGTGTTTGTGTGTGTGTGTGTATGTGTATGTGTGTGTGTGTATTTGAGTACACTAGCATGCACACATGCCAACACACACACACACACACACACACACACACACACACACACACACACA
>JADRCH010000858.1:1248151-1273462 GCA_019843965.1 Rhynchomys soricoides | reverse complement strand
AGAGAGAGAGAGAGAGAGAGAGAGAGAGAGAGAGAGAGAGAGAGAGAATTGGAAACGATGAGTTTTTTAATACCCCAGAGTCCCCATTAGTGGCACATCTGCTCCAAGGAAGGTCACACCTCCTAATCCTTCCCAAACAGCTCCACCAACTGGGGAACAATCATCCAAATATATGACATTATGGAAGCCATTCTCATCCAATTGATCACATTCTATTTCTTGATCCCCACAAGCTTGAGGCCATATCATAATACACATAATGCATTTAGTCCAACTTTAAATGTCCCCATAGTCTTTCAGTCTCTTAATTACTTAAAAGTCCAAAGTCTCTTATGAGACTCCTTGCAATTTCTTAACTATTCCCTGTAAACTCAAAATCAATAAATGTGTTACATAGCTCCAACATACAATAGCATGGAATACTCATGACCATTCCAAAAGGGAGGAATGGGATATAGAGTAGCAATACCGGACCAAAGCAAGATTGAAGCCCAACAGAGCGAACCCAGATTGAAGCCCAGGAGCTCCACATCCTGTAGCTCTATGTCTGAAGTTTTAAGGCTTAAAATGGTTCCATCCTTTGCTGACCTCTCTCTCTCTCTCTCTCTCTCTCTCTCTCTCTCTCTCTCTCTCTCTCCCTCCCTCCCTCCCTCCCTCCCTCCAATCATTGTTTACAGCAACCCCTAGCAGACATCTCATGGCTTGGGCATCTCCAATATCCTGGTGTCTCTAATACAATCCTGGTTTCACTTTTACAACTTTCATGCAATGGCCTCTCAGGGCCTCCATACACAGACTCCCCTGTCACACACCTGGCCTCTGTAGCTGTCTTACCTGCAGAGGAAGATTGCATAGCCTCTTTACATTGTAGCCTCTAAAACTAAGGCAGAACCAAGTGTCCAATACTGCCAAGTTCAGCTACCTACTTGGGATGGAGCCTGGCCCCTTCCTTGAATTACATTTGCATAAGATATGATTTGTTGATACTTTTTAGGACCAGAAAATTCCTTTCCTTTCTCAAGAGTTACAAGATTAGTTCTGTGTGCCCGCCTGCCCCAACCACCAATCCCTTTATTTCCATTCACACCAAGTCTTTCCCTATCTCTTTCAGTATAAATAAATCTTGGCACCAACATTAAATTTCTTGGTGATCTTTTACTCCCCTGATGTAATTGTACATTGTGTACTTCTCTTTTGCCTCACTCTTCTTGAATGTGGATCTGCATAAGAGTGTTTATAGTAACCAAGTGTCAGAGTCAATACTAGGCTGTCTTGAAATTTCTAACAACAAAATTAGTCCAACACTTTTCAATTTAACCTCAGGTTATTAGGTTCTTAGGACAAAGGCAAAGAGAAGACACATTATCTGCCAAAATATCACAAGAATGGTCTCTAGCCCAGTTTCTAAATTTGTCCACCTCTGAAATCGCTTAAGCTGGGTCTTCACAGTCTACATAACTCTTGACACTACTGTTTTCCAATCTTCTTCTAGAATGGTCCATTAAGTCCACCTAGAATGTCTAACCACTTTCCCAACTGAAAGTTCCAAAGTCTCCCACATTCCTCCAAAGAATACCACGGTCAGGCCTGTCACAAAAAATAGCCTACACCCTGGTACTAACTATGCCTTGGTTATTTTTCTACTGCTGTGGAAACCCCATGACCGAGGAAAGTTATAAAAGAAAGCATTGACATGAGGCTTATAGTTTACAAGGATGAGTCCATGACCATCATAGTAGGAAGCATGGCAGCAGGCAGGCAGGCAGGCAAGCATAGTGCTGATCAGTAGCTAAGAGCTTATATCTGATTCATAAGCATGAGGCAGAGAGGGGGGGCTAATGGGGAATGGTACATACAGGCTTTTGAAACCTCAAAGCCCACCAGTTAGTCCCACAACTGAAGACCAAACACTGAAATATATCAACCTATGGGGGACATTTTCATTCAAACCATCATACCACCAAACAGTGGCATCTAGGCCTGGCTTGGTTCTGACCCAGATGAATCCCATTATATAAAGATAAAAGGAATGCCTCACCTCAAAACAATCTGCTCAGTCTGAGATACATAGCAACACCCAGTGGTTCCATTTGATTTCTCCAGACTCAGTAGGGAACATTATCTGGAGACTCCTCAGGTCCACCAAGACTTAAAGAATCTGAAAGTATGGGATGATGCTTCATTATATAGGTAGTTATAGGCCCTCAAGGGAGTCCTGAAGCAAGTGCAAGTTCGAGCTCTAGTCTAATAGAGTAGGATCTCCCAGTTACTTGGCTGAGACACTAGACAGGAAGGCAAAGGGAATAAAAAAGTATCATTTCCGTATACCAGTCATTCATCGTTGATGCCCATTTCACATCCTCTGCCCTTCATTTTTGCCTTGGTTGTTATTTTCAGTGACAACTGGCTGTGCAAATAGGAGCTGCCTCAAGCTCTTTTCTCTGTGCTTTCTGCCCCAGGACAGGGGGTCTCTGCTGTGTTGTTGGAATTGGCTGTACCATTCTACAACACAGGAAAATCTAGAGCAAGGAGCTTTAGCCACCTCTGATCAAAAGAACATGGGTAAGTACTTAAGAATAAATACTCTGCTCTGAACCTCCCTGAAGATATTTTTTGAATTATCCCATGCCCGCATAGCTCCCATTTTCTCATGTGTATAATGGCTTTGCAGTGACGGCAGTGACTTTGAAGGACTGCCTGGAAGAGCAAATCAGTAAGTAAAGGCTGCCATTGTTGCCATCGTTGTTACTGCTACTGTAGCAGGGCCACCACAGTGAAGTGGTGGTAGGATTCTGGGCCTGAGCTACAACCATCCCTGAGCTCTTTGGAAGTGCCTCATCCTTGTTGCTAATACTAGGAGGAGCTGTGTCTCAGCCAGAAATCTGCCTCCTAAAGTCTTCCTTAGAGGGCACAGTAGGATACCTGTCATAAGCCACCAACTGCTAATCCATGAAGGGCCTTCAAAGAAGTCTCCAGACTGCTCTTTGGCTGCTGAGCATCACCTCTGCAAATATAGCTGATCAGCAGAGCTCTAAAGAAGAGACCAGTAAATCCTCCCTTCTTAGACTCAATTTGCCCTGTTTGTTATCTCCCACCATTGTGAGGACCAACTGGGACATACTGTTGCTCAGGCTCACCTTCCAGAGGTCGCTCTATAGTGCCCATGATTATAGTTCGTAGCCCCAAGAACACCACTCATAAGCATAGCCTCATTAAGGAGCATTTTATATGGGCTATCATTTCTTTAGAAAAGAAATGATCCTGGAGATAAGAGCCTAGATGTCTCCTGGACTAGGCTGTCTGCAGATGAGCCCCAATAACTCTCATATTCCTCAGTGTGCATATAGCTAGCTACTCCTTCAGAAGGCCAAGCTTGCTTTCTGTCCCCTTGGTTCTGGCCCTGCAACTTGTTTGCCAAGCATCAGAAAACAGAAGCAAAGTGAGTCCCTATCTGGAGCTAGGCTGTCACAGGTATCTGCCTTTGATGTCTTGGAACACATAAGAATCAGAGCCTAGACAACTGAATGTCAGAAAGTGCAAGAGAGAGAAACCTAGCCCTCTGGGATTTAGATGACCTCCAGCCCAATTTGCCCCAGCTAAATCAGCCACAGGAGCTAGCTCTGCAATGCCAGAAGTCTAGCCATCCCCAGGACTACAGGACATTATAGAGTGTTATTTAATTCATTGATTCTTGAGATAGTCTGTTATGTGGCAGTAGAACCAATAGCCTCTCAGGTCTGCAAACAATTCCCACATTGTACCCAGGTTCACTGCTATTAACAGTAGGCTTCGGGCTGAGTTTTCCACTAGCAGTTCCTCCTTGGCCAATGACATTAGAGCTAGAGGCTTAAACTGCCCAGTAATTGAGGAGACAGAGAGGTGATGCTATGATCATATCTTCAGTACCTCATGGCTTCTAAGATCCTATCTAGGCTATGTGCTGCTGAACCTAGAAAATTCACGAGCTCTCTACTTTTAAAATGGTTGAGGGAACACTTATAGGAAGGCGAAGCTCAGGTACCCAAGGTCATCACACCTTAATTAGGTTGCCACAATTAGAACAGCAATTAGCCTTTAACTGTTTGTCCCTCTGTGTTTCTCCTGGGTTATCCAGGGCCCTTCTTTAGCATTAACCTCTGAGTGCCTCTGACTTGCCTAGCCTGCCTTACTTTCTGTCTCAGCTGTAGATTAGGTGTTGTTATCTACTCTCTGGTCTCTCAAAAGCATGCCAGTCCGAATCCCATGTCCACATGCTCAGGTTGTGGCCTCCCTCCCTCTCTCTCTCTCCCTCCCTCTCTCTCTCTCTCCGTCTTTATCTTTCATTTTTTTATTATTTTATTTTGGGATATTTACTTTATTTACATTTCAAATTTTTTCCCCTTTCCAGGTCTCCCCTTCAGAAACCCCCTATCCCATCCCCTCTCCCTTGGCTCTATGAAGGTGCTCCCCCACCTACCTGCCCACTCCAGTCTTCCCTCCCTAGCATTCCCCTATTCTGGGGCATCTAACACTCTCAGACCCAAGGGCCTCTCCTCCCCCTGATGGCCAACAAGGCCCTCCTCTGCCACATATGTGGTCAGCACCATGGGTCCTTCCATGTGTATTCTTTGGTTGGTGGTCCAGTCCCCTGGAGCTCCAGGGGGTCAGGCCAGTTGACACTGCTGCTCCCTCCATGGGGCTGCAAACCCCCTCAGCTCCTTAAGTTCCTTCTCTAACTCTTCCATCTGAAACCTCACACTCAGTCTAATGGTTGGCTGGGAGCATCTGCCTCTGTATTTGTCAGGCTCTGCCTGAGCCTCCCAGAAGACAGCTTATCATGCTTCCATCAGCAAGCACTTCCCAGCATACACACGAGCATCCAGGTTTGGTGGTTGTATATGGAATGTATCCCCAGTTGTGGCAGTCTCTGGATGGCCTTTCCTTGAGTCTCTGCTTCACTCTTTGTCTCAATATTTCCTCCTGTGAGTATTTTCTAATACTTCTAAGAAACACTGAAGCATCCACATTGTGGTCTTCCTTCTTCTTATGCTTCATATGGTCTGTGAATTGAATCTTGGGTATTCTGAACTTTTGGGCTAAAATCCATTTATCAGTGAGTACATAAGGTGTTTGTTCCTTTGTGACTGAGTTACCTCACTCAGGATGATATTTTCAAGTTCCATCCATTTGCCTGGTAATTTCATGAAGTCATTGTTTTTAATAGCTGAGTAGTATTCCATTGTGTAAATGTACCACATTTTCTGTATTCATTCCTCTCTTTATGTTTCTATCTCAAATAACTATCTCTCTATATCTATCTATCTGTCTGTCTGTCTACCTGTCTTCCTGTTTGTCTGTCTATCTCTGGTTACCAAATATCCAAAATGGAAATATTTCCACATGCTTCCTCATGCCCTAGTGGCAGAGCTCTTTGGTTCACCTCACTTCTCCCTGTGCACTCATTGCTTGCAATGCTACTCCACTGTGAGAGACAGGAGAAGGAGAAGGAGAGGACTAACCATTTCCATGTGCACTGCTGTACACACAAAGGGAACATAGCCCTTGTATAAAACACTGGACATCACAAACTGGAAAAGGCGGTGCTGATAGGTAAAACACCTAATCTTCCCACTTAAACATTTGGAGATTTATTGTTCCTGAACTTTTCACTCACATTAAAATAATTCCAGTAAAAAATCTTACCCATAAAATACACACTGATTTTTCATTTGTTTCCTTCACTTAGCATATTATAAACATATCTTCATCGCAACAGATGCACATCAGTCATAGCATCGTTAATAAGCTAGGGGCAATTTAGTGGCCTCGGAGTTTAAGCATCCTCTATCACTACATATTTAAATGATCACTAGTTTTTTCAATATTGTAAGCAACATTGCATCCAATTCACATACATTCATGGGTTCCATAGTGGTGTGTGTGTGTGTGTGCGCGCGCGCATGTGTGAGGGTATGTGAGCACCTTTGTGTACATGTATGTGGAGATGAGATGTCTACATCTGGTATTATCATTTATCACTCTCCACATTCTTTTTTGAGACAAAGTCTCTTACTCTGACAGTTTGAATAAGAGTGTTGCCCATAGGCAACACTGCCTTACTGGGGGAAGTGTGTCACTGGAGGTGAGCTTTGAGGTTTCAAAACCCCATCTCGGGCCTTGAAACAGCCGGTGTAACCCCTTGCATATGAGGGTACAGGTCATAACATTCTCAGCTTCTTCTCCAGCACCATCTGCATGCCCACATGCTCTCTGCCATGGTGATAATGGAATAAACCTCTGAAAATGTAAGCAAGGTCCCCAATTAAATGCTTTCTTTTCTGCTTCTTTGTCATGGTCTGTCTTCCCATTAATAGACCAGTGACTAAGACACTTACTGAACCTTGACCTTGTAGGTTAGCTTGCCTGCTCAGTAATCCTTTGCCCTCACTGCTGGAATTATGGTTCCATCCTGCTTCATTTGGCTTTTACATTGGTGCTAAAGATCTAATGATCTATGGATCATATGACCAGATATGGACCAGATAGAAATGACCCAACCCATCACAACTGCCCTGAGCCTGGCCTCAGCAAAGCTGCAATGCACAGCTCTATGCAAGCTGCAAGTCTGCCATATCCAGTGTGTCAGGTGCCAGTGCTCAACCAAGGTGCAAGCCAGAAGTAGAGGCAATTGATCCTCCAGGGTGGTGGGGACAGGTGGCTAATTGCAGCTCCAGTGGCATAACCCCAAGGATGGTGCTACTGTATGCTGCCGAGCCCCAAGAAGGGCTGAATTCCTGATGCAATTCACAGTTCAACCACAAAGTCTTTGATGGGCTTTTCCTGCTATCCTGTCAAACATTTGCTGTTCCTCAGATGCATTCCAAAATAAACTACCTATAGCCAAGCTCTTGTCCCAGACCTGATATATGAGAAAATCTAAACTCAGACATGTCCAACTTTTTTGTAGTTGTGGGGTCCTAAGGAGGATGTGGGGATCCATCTTAGATCAAAAGAACCAAAAAGAGAGAGAGAGAGAGAGAGAGAGAGAGAGAGAGAGAGAGAGAGAGAAAAGAAAAGAAAACATGTCTGTTTGAGGCTTAAATCCTCTTCTACTCATCCTTGTATGACTTGATGGCCTCTTGTCTCGGTTAGTACTGCCTGTGACTACCTTGAACTTGAGGAATCCTGGTGTGTGTTCTCACCACCTCTGTGCTGTCTGCCCTGGAGGGCTTTACAGACACTGAAGCAGCTCACACACAGGTCTGCTTAATGACTTTCTGGAAAAAATCGGAGGTGACATGAGCAATGTTGAGTATCACAATGTGCCAGCTCTGAATCCTTGTGCCCTGGGCAACTGTGGAAGGACAGGACAGATGGCAACTGTCAGCCCTTTAATTGCATGATGTTCCTTGGAGATGGTCAAGGGACTGCTGTGTTTGTGGCTGGAGGGGAGGGGGGATCGTGGCTTCTCCCTCCATTCACCCCAAATCTTCTTTGTCAGCCTTTGCAAGCCCCAGGCAGGTGAGGTTGAAGAGCTGCATCTTGGGTTCAGAATGAATGTGGACCACCCTGGGTGTCAAATGGAAAAGTGAAGGACATGTCCTATGAGCCCAATAAAGAAACTTCTGGGGAAGGGTCCATCCAAGTCTGTGCTGGTGACATCAGCATTAAATTTGATGGTGCCTGACTTCTCTTAACCCTCTCCTTCTAGAATGGCTCTTTCTGTTACTGGTTTGTTCTCAGCATACCTCTTCATCCCACACTCTCAGAGAAATTGTTTAGAAAAACAAGCATTTGTAAGGTTAGAACCGTAAGATATCTGTGGGATTACCTGACACTTCAGTTTTATAAGGAGTCATTTTTCTTATGTCACTTGAACTTCCAAGCCAACATATTGACACCCTTCCTTTATTCTACAAATTTGGAAGGGTGAGTTTAGAGATAGCATGTCACATACAAGTTCCTCAGCAATGCATGGTGTCATCAGAGAAAGAACCCACTTGGTCTCATTCTCTCTTTTGCTTGTTGAAATCCTGGGCACCTGATAACTGCAAGAAACATCCATTCTCCTTAGAACAATGGTTCTCAACCTTCCTAATGCTGCAACCCTTTAATACAGTTCATCATGTTGTGGTGACCCCCCAGTCATAAATTATTCCTTTCTACTTCATAACTGTAATTTTCCTACTGTTATGAATCCTAATGTAAATGTCTAACATGCAGGATATCTGATATGAGACCCATGAATGGTCATGACCCACAGGTTGGCGACCAGTGCCTTAGAGGGTAGTTCACTGAGAATCAAAGTCCTTGCCACAAGATCCCATGAAAAGAGAATCAAAATATCTATGAACATTGTACTTTGCCCCTCTCTTCCTACCTCAAAGTCCTGCATACCCAGAAATCACTACAGCTCCAGGCTCTACTGCTCTAAGTGCCAAGTGCTCTTTGCAATCACAGGAAGGAGTCTATTCTTTCAGCTCCTCTTTAGCTCACTTGTTCACCAGCATCTATTGGTCAGAGACATTATACGGCTGGTGCTCAGAGGGAGCACTGAGCATCTGAATAAAGACATGCAATACAGTATGTGTTCTAGCAAAGAGCTGGACAAAGTTGTTGGATCCCAGCATCAAAGCCAACCCCTTAGGTCAAAGGTAGATAGGTTTTTGCAATAGAGAAGAAAGCCCTAGATTTATACTTATGTCTCTGAGTTATAAAACCGTTGTTGTTGCTGAGTTGCTGATGGCAGGCTCTTCCCTCCAGCCTAAGAGGAGATATTAAAGTACCACCTGTCAACATGCACAGAGTGTTTAAGGATCCTGTAGCCTGCCATGGAGAGGCCAGCATTTCATCATCATCATCTGCTCAGAGAACCGGGGACAGAAACGATGCTGTAAGATCTGAGGGCTAGACTTCTAGGAAAATACCCCTGTACCCCTATGGCACTAGCACACACAAACATGTTCCTCTCTTAGATCTGCAGGGATAGCCTGTCCTGGCCAGAACAGCAGCTTGTCTTTGGCATGAAACCTAAACCTAAACCATTGCTCTCCTGGGAGTGCAGACCGAGCTGACTAAGCTGTGCTGCAGCCCCTGTATTACTAGAAGACCTCACAGTGTCAAGATCAGGGAGAGTGAACACTTTGTGAGGCCAATACAGACAGAGTTTCAGGTCCCAGGATCTGGTATTTTTACCCACACTTAAAAAAAAATTTATTACATCTATCTGTCTGTCTATCTATTATCTGTCTATTTATATATCTATTTTCTCTTTCACTGTCTCTCTTTGTCTCCTCTCTGTGTCTCTCTCTCTCTGAGAGAGACAGAGACAGAGAGAATTTTTCAACTCTCTAGGCACCAACTAGATTTTTAACAATCAAATTCAGTTCTTATATTAATGGACTTAGGATGGAGTTAGGGCAAATCTCACAGCTTAAACCCCAATCCCATAGGATAGCTCCCTTTTTGAGACTCCAGTTTCAAGTTTCAGGCTCCTCTAATTTTGACTTCACTATAAATGGGCGTTCCCAAAGGGCCCTTCTGCAGGCTCAGTGATTTTCTAGAATGGCATACTGAACTCAGGAATGCTTTTCACTAAATGTGCCAGTTTGTTATAAAGGACAGTCCTCAGGAACAACCAGATGGAGAGATATACTGGACAAGGTGAGGGCTGGGGTGTGGGTCCCTCCTCCCAACACTTCCTTGTGTTCCTAACCAAAAGCTCTCCAAGCCCCATGGTTTAAAGAGGTATTCACATGTGGGAAGACAGATTGTCGACTCCATTCTCATTCTATTCCTGGGGAGCAGGGGGTAACTGAAAACTCCAGAGTTCAGGTCAGGCTTGGCCTTCCTGAAGACTATCTTCCTGCTGGAGTTCTCCGGCAGCTCAACAACAGTTATTTAACCAGAACAAGAAATGCCTTTACCACCCAGGAAATTCTGAAGGAGTTAATTATAGGTCAGGAAACAAGGACAGAGACGAAACAGTAGAACATGCATCATTCAGGTCAGTCAGAAAATGACAAGTTTAAGGATCTCTATGTCATAAACCAAGGACAAAGACCTTCTTATTGTGCCTTACTCTCCAACCCCTTGGCTTTTACAGGTTTGCTCTATAAGGTCTAGAAGAACCCACTCATCCTTGCATTCTGAGCATCAAAGACTGAGACATAAACATCCCTTATTTTGCAAAACCAGTCCCTGTTTTTGAACACCCTACAATGGAGACTTTCTGCTATGTAGTCATCACATGGCCAAAAAAAATGTGGTACACCAGGAAGCAAACCATCTCCCAAAGATGTCTACATCTAGTGACCTAGATGATCCTAGTGACCAGTGAGGATGTCTCTGTTCCCATCAGTTCTTCTGGGCATGGGTAGCTCCAGTAGTGTTTCTAGCACTCAGGGATTCAGAGACAATAGCACTAAAACTTCCTATGGGTTTTGGAGCCAGAGATTGAAAAGGCTACCCATCGAAGAGCATGTGATGGGCAGCTCCCTCCATTAACTTATTCATAGTTTTTCCAAAGCATTAGGAGTGAGCTGGTAACTGGTCCAGTAATGTGGGGGTATTTTATAGCTCTGTGTGTGTCTAGCTTATCCACTTCTGCTCAGCCTTGTAAACTGGGAGGAGCTCACTGCCAGTCAATTCCCAGGGAGCTGCATCTGTCTCAGCAAACAAAGAAAGCAAACTCAACCAAGAGTGAGGGTGGCAAATCAAATATGGCCCACAACCACTCTGCATCATGGGAGGTAGGAGGTGCCAGGGATGTGTTTATTTTACAGCTGACAACTAACAAAGGAGCTTTTTCAAAAGTTTTGGGAGTCCATGGATTGCAGCCAAGCCCTGATTCAGTCCATGCTTATTCCAAAGTGTCCAGACAAAGAATTTATCATTTTACCCGGAGGAAAAGACAAAAAGCAAATTGTCTCCAGTCTATGCTATGCCCAGAGTGGCAGAGAGCTAGTGTAAAAGCAGAGAGAGCCCAAGGATGACTCATCCAGCTAAGGGAAGGTAGATGGACTCTTGTCTTTCCATTTTGTTTCCCAGCCCCATGCTTCTCTCTGTTTGCTCCAATGAGACGGGTACCATTTTAATTAGGAGGCTCACTTGTCCTCACTTTTCAAGCAATGTGGGGGGAGGGCAGTAGAGTTTAGATAATTGAATCCATAACTCCTGTGGTTGTAAGTGTGCACAACTCATCAGCGGGAGTTGATGATCAGCGGGAGTGTGTGCTTTGCAAGGGAGACGCAGGAGGAGGCAGAAGGGAGGGCAGGAGGGATGCTTGGAAGATGGATGAGAATGCAGGAATTGGGGGAAGAAAGCAAGAGACTGAGGTCTGACTGACAATGAGAGTGTCTGTGAATGAAAGACACAGTCAGGGAAGTAGCCACTGAGACTTGTGTTTAGGTATGGAGCTGGGTCAGGAAGAGGTTGAGGGATGACAGCAAGACTGGGTATTTGTGTAAGAGGTGCAGCTGAGTGGGGAGAGATAGGAACAAGGAAGTGAGCTGAGAGGGGGGGAAAGAAGAGGAGAGGAGACAGAGACAGAGACAGAGACAGAGAGATGGAAAGAGAAATCCAAAATAAATGAAGTGTATTTCTGTGAATTGTATAACACTAAGCAGAGGAGAAGGAGAGAGAACAGAGTGAATGTGAGCGCTGTGATCCGTGTACAGCTTAATGCATGCCATCTTTTTTATTTTAACTGTGCGTTGTTTCTTTTTATTTAAAAAGTAATAAAGTGCATAGTCATTAAAAGTAGGAATAGATAGAAAGCTGCAAAGAGGAAATCACCCATAGACCCACTTTTCAAGAACAAAGAAAGCAGGCTCTGCCTTTCTTACTTTAAATGTCATTGTAAATCCTACTTAATTGGTCTTGCAAATTCCATGGTGAAATTCACCTGAGATAACTTACATGCAGCACTTTGCAAGGCCCCAGTAGACAGCATACAAGTTCAAAGAGAGGGCTGTGGCTGGTTCTGTCGTCTTTTGGCTGGCGGTTTTCGAGAGAAGCTTTGCAAAAGAATAGCTTATGTTCAATTAGAGAGTCAGCCTGATAATGATGGATAACAAGGAACTAGACAGTCTCTGCTTGGTAGGCTTCCTGCAGATGCCATGGGATGCAGAGCCTTTTCCAAGGCCCATGGGGTAGTCAGTTCATCCCAGTGAGGGGTGGTGATCACATGGGATTTGATGATGGGGCTTCTGACACCCACCTCAGAGACTGCCAGTTAGGTCTGTTAGCAAAACATCTCCTCCCTTCCAAACTTCACACATCTCTGGACTGCACAGAAATTCCAGCGTGCCATCTTCCAAAACTAGACTTACCTAGGGATAACTTTCCTGTCATCCGCATGTAGGGTTTGTGCTCTGACCTGAAAGTAGTTAAAACTGCAGACCACATCTCGGCCCTGTCATGCAGTCTAACATCATTACTCAATATGTAACAACTGTCAGTTATCTTCCACGACAGGGTATTCTCTGGGTTTTATCTTTGTGCATTTATGCTGACAGCTCATGCAAGCTACACCAAACCTGGGAATCTTTTTCCAGTTCTTTTGAAACCTGGTCTTATTCTTCTATAGTTCAGGCTGTCCTTGAACTCACAGCAATCCTCTGGTCTCTACGTCCCTTTTCACACTTCCAGAATGACAAGTTTATACCACCATGCCAACTTAAGGATATGGGGCTCTCTTCTCTGTGTTTCTGCCTATAAAGAAGAGCATAGACGCAGGAAAGGTGATCTGTGCTTTACACTTTTGACCACAGCTCTTCTAAGACTGCTCTAGACTTTATTTAAGAGCACCTCTAATTTTATCTTTTCCCTTATCTTTCTCACCTCAGGCTTTCCCCTTACCTCAAAAGCATCATTCTCAGAAGGGCAGGAGACAGTCTCAGTGAGCTACCCTGGCCACTGCTTGGATGTTAATAGATGCTAGTCCTCCCTATCCCCACTGGCATCTAGTGTAGCCCAGGTGAAGTAATAAAGCTTTTCCCCAACCCCGAATCTTAATTTTAGGAGATCATGTCAGACCCTATTCACAGCAAGAATGCTTATTGCACTTGGTTCAGAAGGGGTGGTTCCTCCACTCTGGAGCTCTCCATGGACAACTGGAGGACTGTAGTCTGACCAATAAGAGTATTCCATCTCCCGAAGTTGGTGTAATTCTTGGCCAGATCAGACACAATCCCAGAACACTTGTTGGCAATACAACAAAAGAGTTACTTTTCCTCGGGCCTATTGAGTGGTAGGAAAAATATAAAATGGGAGGTACTGGACAGAGGACACATAGCTCTGGTGGCTTGAGCAAGACAATGAAGCCAGAGATGTAATTGAAGGGAGAGGACCAGAGAGGCAGAGCTAGAGCCAGAGAGAAACACCCTAGAAGCTTCGGATAGCACACAGTCTATGCTGGGTGTAGATGGATGCACAGCTTTGCACCTTGATTATTGATCACCCCAATCCAGCTGTGCCTAAACATGTTCTCTACAATAGGTGAATGCAGTATCTTCCAAATGAGTTGGGTTGGTTTTCTCTGTCCTACAACAGCTATGCTCTATACAGCAAACTTTCTGGCTCCGCTGGAGCATGGTAAGATTTTTCTCCTGATTCCACTGAATGGAGCACTTCCATCTCTTAATGAAAACACATAGGAAGAGTCGTAACCAGTGTATTTGTTCCCAGGACCCTTCCTAGCATTTTTCTGAGTTGAAACGTTGTATGTGTGTGTATGCCACCTGTTCCTGCTTACTTCTCTGCACTAACACTTTCCTGCTCTCTACACTTAGTAGACAAGAACCAGGACAGGCCGGAAAGGATGTCACTTAGACTAGAAACCCAATTGTTTCTCAAGAGGTAATCTCTGTTAGACAACAGAGGCCCCTACACACATTAACTCCACAGACCAGATGCCAATTTGTAGGTTTTGAAATCCAGTTTAGTCAGCATAGGAGTGAAATACCACAAAGCTCCAGATAGCTGACTGACTCACAGGCTGTAATCTGTGGTCCATGGACAGCAGTACTGCTTTGGAGCATCTCAGGTCCATTGATAGTCTTCTGAAGGAGGCTACACCAGTGACTACTTGCTAGTCTGATAACATTTAAAGCAAGAGCCCTGTCCTCTTTTCTATGTTCCCTCTTTGAATACAAACCACACTGATTTAAAACACATGCCCAGTACAGTAAGTTAAGGGAGGAGAGAAAGCATGCCTGGGTTATGTCCTTAAAATACAACACAACAAACCAAAATATATTCTCCAGCACTCTTTATTAAGCATTGTTTTAAAGTCTTATTACCATAATCACTATTCTTAGTTGGAACACAATTGAGCAAGGGGAAGGAAGCCTTTACATTCACTTTGCCAGGAACACTGGCCAGGATGGACACTCCTCTCTCCTCCGTGAGGGCTCTATGGAGGGTCACCCTCCCTACCATTCCTGCTGGCCACTCCTGGGCATTTTCTCTTTGTCCACCAAATGTTTCTCTCCTTCTTCTCCTCATGCTGAGTTTTCATCTGTATGTTGTCTCTTTTGTCTCTTCTTCAAAAACAAACTCTGAGAGAAACTCAGTTATTTTATCAATTTTGATTTATATTGACTTTTTTGTCAAAGGATTCTTGTCACCTGTTTCATGATTTTTACACAAACACACACACGCGCACTCATTTTGTTTACTGAGTATTTAATATGTTCCAGGTTCCTCCTATGCACTTCAGATACAGAACATTTCTAAATTCTTAAGAAGTATGCATAAGATGAGTTTTCATTCCCGTTTTGAGATGAAGAAGCAAGGCACATTGTCTATGTTGGTCAAGCCTGGGACTATGCTGCTATCTGAGTTCTGGATCCTTTCAAGGCTAGCCTCAGAGCTATGTCCTTCCCACCTCAAGGAGAAAGGATGCCGTAACATGGTTCTGTAAGATCATAGATGTGCATGAATATGGCCCAGGTCCAAAACACCATGCCCCACCAACATGCTTCATATCCTTGGTCTTCAGCCCCTAACACAGCTCTTTATCTTCACTAAGACATAGAAGGAGTTAGTAGACCAGCCTGAAGTTATTTAATTAGTAATTGATAGAGGAATAACCTATGCCTCACCAACAAAAGAGTGAGTTTATTCTTAACAGGGTCTACAAAGATTTTCGAATCTATTAAAATTGCATGTGCGTGTGGAATAAAACAGAACTTTTGATCATACACAACCTCCACTACCTTCTCTCCCCCTCTCCTCCCTCTCTAGATTCTCCTCCTCCTTTTAAATATACATTTGTCCCAGGTTATACCACTTTCTTCCCTGCCGCTATACCAATACTGGATTGCTCAGTGCCCCAAACTGACAAAAATTTCACTAAAACTGTAAACTGAAACATTCGCTCTCTTTTGAAGAGCCATATCTGGACATCCTGCTGTACATAGGTATACAGGAGGTAGAGGTAGAAGGACTGTGAAGTTGACACCAGCCTGGGCTGTACAGTGATACCCTCTCTCCAAAAGATGAAAGAAAAAAATCCAGTTAGAGCACACACTAGATTTGTGGTCCTACGTTCGTTTCTCTGATGGACAAACTGATCATCTCTTAAGGTGAGCTACTGGTCGGTGTTGAGCAGACACCAACCCCTAAGAGAAATACTCTTTAAACTACGCCAATTCCTGACACAGTCTGTCTGTTCCAGGCCAGTGTGTGTTCCTGGCACACGCCATGGGAATAATTCTCCTTGTCTTGAATGGATGTAAAAGGAAAGCAGGTCTTATTCTGGTCCTTGCCTTCTAGTCCTTGTTTCAATCATTCAGCTCTCAGAGGCATCTATTCTATAGGTCAGTGTGAACTGTATCCCACAGTCTCACGTATTGAGAAGTTTGGTACTAACCAAATGATGGCAGGGTTTGGAGAGGAAGTAGAAAGTTTGGGAAGTGAGACCTAGCTGGAAGTAGGTCACAGAAGTGGTGGGGGCTGCCCTTGAAGGCCGTTCCAGATCCTCTTTCCATCTTTCTCTGCCACAATGAAGCAGGTAGTGCCTGCCATGGTGTTCTGCTTCCCCATGGCTGAAACCTTTGAAACAGTGGGTTAGAGCACCTCCTTTTGAACTGTTCATGTCAGAAATAAAGATATAGCTTGATGGTTAATAGCTGCCTTTGCAGAAGGCCTTGGTTCAATTCCTCATGCCCACATGACTGTTCATAACTGTTTGTAATTCCAGTTCCAGGAGATCTGAAGTACTCTTCTGACCTCTGTGGGCCCTAGACATACACATGGTGTACAAACATTCACACAGGTAAGATACTCATACACATAAAATAAATAAACCTAAATAATTTAATTATTAATACCTGGTATTCCATTCTAATAATGGCAAGGCTAACAGATCTGTCTCCAAAACCATGTATGTGGATACAGTTCCCTGTCTCATGGCCTCAGTGAAGGTTTTAGGTACATTTCAACACCAGGCCACCTCTTATTTTCACCCAGAAAGCTAAAATGTCCACAGAGTTATGTGGCCAGGACACAATTGGGAACTGATTCTAATAAATTTAACATCTGGGGATAAGAAATAAGGTTGAAGCTTTTATGGCAAGATGTCTTTGTACATCTGATTTGCTATTTCAGATTTGCTCCTTATAATCCTAGCAATCAGGAGGTCGAGACTGGAGGATCAAAAATGCCAGGCCAGCCTGAGTTACGTAACAAGACCTTGTGTTGAAACAAGACATACACATGCACACAGGCACACTATTGCCATAGATCATTCTTGCCTTGCTGGAGACATGGAGGCTAAGACAAAGACAGTTTGCCTCTCAGAGAAGGCTCCCTTCAGGAATGCTGGGAGCTGAAAGGGTGGCACTTGAAGAAAGGCCTTCCTGATACATTCTGAGCAGGGGGTAGTCAGAGCAAGCCTCCAAGGTGAGCAGGGTGCTACTTAATTTTTTTACATAGAGACTTGAATGCCTGAAGTTCCTCATGCCAAATAGGCACTAGCTGAAATGAACTCTAGACACCTTTCTCTGAGGAGCAAAACTGTATCCACAGACAGACTACAGGAGTAAACAGGTCAATCTCAAGTAAATATGCTTAGTCCCAACAACAACAACCCCAAAATGGCTCTGTGGTCGATTAACCATAATATTCTCTGAGTGTAGGCTCTGCCTTCTTGTCTAATTCACTAGGAGTTTAGAAAGCACAACATTACCCTTCACACAAACTACACATATGAGGACTCAAAGATCTGATGAGGACATGGCTCAGGAAAAAAGGAGAAGGTAGATCTGTCTTTTCTGTCCTTGTCTGGGATGCTCAATGCTACTCAGTAGGATCTTGAAAACACAAGGTTGTCAGGCAGGCACTCAGGTATGGGGCAGGGACAGAGCATCCTAAGACAGTGGCCGTGCTTCGTTCTGTTTTTAGCAATGTTAACTAAACATCATGTATAAAGCTAGGCTTTCAGAGCACAAAAGAGACTCAGAGACCATCTAAGCCAATCCACTCACTGTCCCACTGAGAAAGTCAGTCCCAGAGAGGAAGTAATTTCTCCAAGTTTAGTGACCCAAATCAATGTCTCTTGATTTCAAGGCTTTTTTTCCCCCCACATGGCACACTTTTCTACAATCACTGTGTTTCTCTGGACTGTAAAACAAAGTAGATGGGACAAGATTTATTGCTATTTAGTTTCCTAATTCTGCCTTTTTTTTTTTAAAGGACAGTCTCACTCTTTATTGTTTGGGATGAGCTTCCTGAAATAAGAACAGAATTGATTCCATTTGATGTTGTCAAGCTCCCTTCCACCTAGAGCTGTCAGTAACAGGGAACTGGGGGCTGGAATTCCAGATGGAGCTGGACATGAAGATGACCATTTCTGGGTCACCCAGCTGCCCAATGCCCTCGGGTAGCTGCAGCAGCGGGGAGGGTAACCTAGTTTGCTTAGGAAATATTGTAGATGTCCCAGTTTATCAGATACAGTCCTAGAAAAGTATTAGCACTGTCCTGTTTCTGCAGCTTGGCCTGCAGTTCCACCTGCCAGTTCCCTGCTACCCCTCCAACCCAAGAAACCAAAGCACCAAACCCAGCTATGCTGCTCTACATTTGGGCCTTGGTTTGTCCCCCAAGTCTCTCATTTCCCTTTGGGGGATTCCTAGCCTGGATCAAGGGTAGGCTGACATGCCAAAGTAGTATGTGAGAATGAGAACAGGTTTCTATTTCCAGGGACATTTGGCCTTTGCATAAGAAGCTAGAGACACACATTATACTAGAAATTCAGGGTTTGGTCAGCGAATTACTTGACTGTGAGGACCAAGTAGACATGATGAAGATGCTAAGGAGAGTCACCAAGGTGGAGAAGGTACTAGAGACTGCAGACACCAGAAACTGGAGACCCTGCCCTGGGTGTGCTACAAATTGGTCATCTCGAGTTTTCTTTATCTTCTCATCTGAACTGATGATGTCAACCATAATGGAGGTTGGGAATGACTTGACATAATCATTTGAGCTTTCGAAGTCAGCCTAGAGTGCATACATTGCTGACCTCTAGAATTTAGTTCTGAGTTCTCTAACTTAGCCTCTCAGATATTGACAGAAAAAAAAATCTCAGGTAAAGTGTGAGAACACGGTATGGAAGGGTAGATTGGAAGCTGACACAATCACTATGTTCCAATCCTAGGCAGAGGCATAGGTGTGTCCCCACCTTGGGTAACACCCTTACCAACCAACCAAGGACAGTACAGATTTCCAGGACAGGAAAATCTTCTCATCATCAGGAAGCTGGACATCTCATTCACTGTGAGTTCTAGGTCAGAGTCCCTGACCAACAACTTGCCTTGCTTGGCACAGCAACCAGGAGAAATTCAAGAATGATTTGCCAGGTGGACAAGAAAATATGAGTTTCTTCTTTTTCCTTTCATGCTAAATTCACAGATAATTCTCCCTGTGGGTATTATGTTACAGGAGAAAAGAACGGTGTCGCAGACAGGAAACAAGTCTTCCCTTGTGTATGGGCATCATCTCTGACAGCCTACAGGTGCCAGTCTGACACACTTATATGAATCTCAGATAGGATGAAAACCCACACCATAGCTGAGAAGAGCTGCAGATGGGTGGGAAAGATTCCCAAGAGAGTTTGGGCCAGAAATTTACAACTGTGGGTGTTCTTGCGTTGTTACTGCCTAGAAATAGAGGTGCCTGTACCAGTGGGAAGACAGGTGTCAGGACTCCCTCTGTCATCTTATTTGGAATAGCCCTCCTTCTAAACTTGACCGTTTGTGAACTGGGATGCCGACGTAAGGGTGAGGCGAAAGTATAGGAAAATTCAGGTTTGGTGGTACTCTCTTATGTAAGCCCTATATTCTGAAAACTTAAGCAAGAGAAATGCTGTGAGTTTGCAGCCATCCTGGGCTACAGAGTAAGAGAAAGAGAGAGAGAGATAGGAAAGGAGGGAAGGAGAGAAGGAGGGAGGGAAGGAAGCAAGAAAGAAAAAAAGGAAAGAAAATATAAAATAAGTAAAAAATGGATTCTTTGTCAGATATATAAATTAAATGACAGTTGAGTTGTTTTGCTTTTTTAAAATGAAGCTCAGTAACAATTGGGATAGTGGATCAGGAACTAGGTTCTCACTGGGGCAGCAAAATGTATTAAAAGAAGAAGAGGAGGAGGAGGAGGACGACGGCGACGACAACGATGATGAGTACGACACAGGAAGGAGTGGTTGATAAGCTCAGCCCCAAGAGACCTGGAATAGGAGCACAAAGCATCCAAATGTCGCCTTAGCCAGGCCCAGCACTGTGGCCTCTAGTAATACTTTCTCTCTGTCTTGAGTTCGCTTTTCTAACATGAAAGTAGCTGGGCCTGATGAGAGCCATCTCTCCTTATTTCGTGGTTTGGGAATTATTTTAAGATAAGCTACTCAAATTCGGGCAAAATTAGAACTAGAGCGGTGTGCAGTTTGAAGAATTCACCCTGTTCTCACTGACAGATCAAGGAATTCCATGTTCCGTTGTGACTTTGAATAAGGATTTATAAAATGTTTGTTCCTGTGGGCATACGGTAAAGAAAGCTGGAGCACCTGATCTGTAACCACTTTCCACAGAGAATAAGATGGAAGACTCAATGCTGTCAACCCCTGACCCACTCTCTCTCCTTTTCTCCCTTGAACCTTCAGCATGTCTCCCACACAGGGACATAGCTCAGTGTAATAAAGGCAATGTACAGAGACCCGCAGACAACACCATCCAAAGAAAAACTCAAAGCATTTCCACTAAAATCAGCACTAGGACAACTTGTGCACTCTCTCCATGTTTACTCAACACAGCACTCGAGTCTGAGCTAGAGCAATAAGACGACTAAGGACATCAAGAGGATACAAATAGGAAGAAAGTGGTTAAAATAGCTGTACTTGCAAATGAGGCAATTTTCTATATACACGACCATGAAGACTACATTGGAGAACTTGTACGGCTGATAAATACCTTCAGCAAAGTAGCAGGATACAAGAATTAACATGCAGACATTAGTAGCATTCCTATATGCAAATGACAAAAGACTGAAAAAGATAGGAATTTCTGGAGGAGAAACCGGGAAAGAGGATAACATTTGAAATGTAAATAAAGAAAATATCCAATAAAATAAATAATCAGAGAAACAATACTTTTTCACAGTACCTCAAAGGAAAAAAAGACTTACATAATAAAATACCTTGGGATAACTCTAACCAAGTAAGTGAAAGATTTGTGTAATGAAAACTTTATGACACTGAGGAAAATTAAAGAAGACACCAGAAGATGGAAAGATCTCCCATACATCTAACTCAGTAGGACCAATGTTGTGAAAATAGCCATCATACCAAAATCAATCTTCAGATTCAATGCCATCCCCATCACAACGATTCTTCACAAACGGAGAAACACAATTTTGAATTTTGTGTGAAAAGGAAAAAATCCAGGATAGCTAAAACAATCATAAATCATCATCATCATCATCATCATCATCATCATCATCACCTGCTGGAGGTATCACCATGCCAGACTTCAGGTCATACTACAGAGATATAGTAATAAAAACAGCATAGTGTTGGCAAAAGAACGGACATATTGACCCAGACATAAATGCACACATCAGTGAACATCTGTTTGCTTGTTTGTTTATTTATTTTTACAAAGAAGCGCAAAGTGCACGCTGAAGTAAAGATAGCTGATGCTGGTCACACTTGATGTCTTCGTGTAGAAGAAATTCAAAAGCTTCTCCATGTACCAAAAGAGAGAATCAGTTGAGTAAAGCAGCAGCTACAGAAAGTGGAAAAAATCTCTGCCAATGACTTGATAGAGGGTTAGTATCTAGACTACATAACGAACTAAAAACAACAACAACAACAACAACAAACAAAAGAATCCAAACCCAAATAACAACAACAAAACCCCCTGAACATCAAGGAAACAACCCAATTTTAAAAATGGGGCAGAGAACTAAACAGAGAGTTATCAAAAGATGAAACACAGTGGTTGAGGAATTCTTTTTTAAAAATGTGCAACATCCTTAGTCATCAGGGAAATGCAAATCAAAGCTACTTTGAGATTTCATCTTACCCCAGTCAGAAGGATAAAATAAATGGCAGCACATGTTAGCAGGAATGTAGGGAGGGGCAACACGTATTCGTTACTGGTGGGAGTGTAAACTGTTGCAGCCTCTATGGAAATCAGTGTGGTTCCTAAAACAGATGAAAACTGATCTAATATAGGACCCAGCTCTGCCACCCTCCTGCACATACTCAAAAGACTCCGGATCCTACTACAGAAATGTTTGCTCCTCCATGGTTACTGCTGCTTTATTCATAATGACTAGAAATCAAAAACAGTCGAGATACCCAGCAAATGATGATTAAATAATGAAACTACTGTAGATTTATTCAGTGGAATAGTATTCAGCTGTCAAGAAAAATGAAATTTACAGGTAAGTAGACAGAGTTAAATCAGTCATCCAGAGTGAGGTAACCTAAACCCCAAAAGACAAATATTTCATTTTTTTCTCATATGTGAATATTAGCTTTTAAGCTTTAGACATCTCTGTTTCAATACAAATAACCACACAGATTAGGTAACTACTAAGGAACCAGTGGGGAGGGAGAGACCTTTTAAGGATGGGAACTAGAGTACAGTGTAACAGAAAAATAAAGAGGAAAACTAGAATAGGGGATTAAATGAGGGAAGGAATGGGAAGGCCGGGTAAGGGAGGGACTATGGAGAGGAACAATAACACTGAAAGGACTTTCAAAACACGCTATGGCCACCTACTACGGTAGGAGCTTTTTACAGTGTGTGTGTGTATGTATACATATATACATATATACATAAACACATACATATACGTATATACATACACACACACATATATATGTGTGTATATATATAGATAGATATAGATATAGATATAGATATAGATATAGATATGAGAGAGAGAAATGTAAATGGAGTCACTGCATAACAGGGGAGACAATATCTCATCTAGACATCTCATGCCACCAAATAAAACCTTCAGTACTAAGAATAGGTTACAACTTACTGAGTCATTGGCCAAAGCAATCACATAGACTCTCTAGCCAAAACATCATAGGCTTTTGCTAAGACTTCTGGTTATTCTTCATAACCTGAAGGTAAGACCATATTGCTGAAGACACAACTTATGTATATCATCAAACTTGGAGAAATCAAGCTAGTGCTTAACTAGAAGCTTCACCCCCACTGATCAGTGCCCATGGTTCTAGAAGGTACTAGTATACCATTGGAGGAGAAAGGTAATCAGTATCACACAGCGACAACCTCTGTGGCCTACCACAAAAATCTACCCACAAGATATGCTGAGATAATAGCGGCACAGGTGTTGTGAGAGTCAACAACCACTTTTAAGATGGATTTAAAACCCATTCCATGAAATGGAACATATACCTGACACTGCTAAAGTGGTCAAGAACCTGATACTAGATAGGTTCCGGACCCTTACTACAGTAAGGGAGAACTTACTGTTATTCTGCTGAAGGAACATGGCAATAAAATAAATCCTAATGATGTATTGCTATACCCATAGATCAGGGCATCACTAATCCTCATCAGCAAAGCTTCTTCTTGCAGTGCATGGTTTTTAGAACAGAGGTTCACAATCAGACAATGTGCAGAGAGTGAGAGATGTTGGAATACACAGTTATCAATGGGACGTATTTATTAAAACTCTCTTCCCAAGACTTAGGGAACTATGCAGAAAAGGAGATTTAAAAGATCATACATGACCTGGACAGGTTTAAGCCAGACAAAATCCCCAGCTTGGAAAAGAAAGAGTAGACACAAAGTCCCACTACTAAAGAAGCTAATTGTAATTGATACTTACTGGAAAAAGAAAATCATTTTTTTCCAGTGAAGTATAACTGGGAATATTAACTACATATCAGGGTAGGCCCTGTGCCCAGTAGTAGTTGGCCAGCACAATACGGATTCCATTTTTTGTGTTTGCATAACTTTTATTTTGGTATTTACTATCTTAATGGTTTTCCTTTTTAGTTTGTCCATTATCATTTTCATTTTTTTTATTGCATTATTATTGTTGTTGTTGTTGTTGTTGTTGCCATTGTTGTTGTTTTCCTTCATTTTTGAGGGGGAAAAGGATACCAAGCAGGGCAGTGGGAGGATTTGGGAAGAGTTAGGGGAGGAAAAATATATTGCATGAACTTTTTCAACTAAATGACTTTTAAAAAAAGGTCTCTCCCCGCATAAAAACTTCAAAATTAACTTCTAAAACAAGAATCCCATAGACATCTATGCCAGATTCACTCTGTAAGAATAGACATAACTCAACATTTTTGCTAGGATCCTGTCTTAGCATTCTTTGTGTAGAAGACTCGAGTATGTGAAATTCATTTGGGAAAAAAAAACTTATTCTGCCCCAGTTATAGAGGCTGAGAAATTCAAGTCCACAGACCTGGCATCTGGTGTAGCTTCCATAGTTTGCATATGGTGGAAAGCAGAGGCCAAGAGAGAAACTGAGTTCTTAGTAGAGGAAACAAGCCTGTTCTCCAGCCCCTGACAGCAACTCGGCTAAAGCCATCTTCAAAGGTGAGCCCCCACCATCATAGCATCTCCTACCTCTCAACACTCTTACACTGGGAGTTAGTTTTCCAACACATGCATTTTGAGAGCTCCAGTAGGACTTTAATAATGACTCCAGCAAACTCCAGGCATTCTTAGGTAAGGTACTTGATGAACAAACTCAAAAAGAAACCTGCGTTTTGCACTTGTATCAGTGCATTTATAAATAAAGCAAATTCATTTACAGTGAACCACATACATTGGGCTGGTCTCCTTCAGAAAAGAAGAACAAATTGAACTTTCATTAATAAAACTAAGTTTTCAGTTCTAGCATTATTATAGAGGAATGACAGGTTAATATCTTTAGTTCTAATAATGATTTCCATTGGTTTAACTATCTGAAGGTAATTATAACTTCTGGACAAAAACAGTAAAATATAAGTTGAATTTCTTGAAAACAGTGCATAAGGAAAGATCAAAAGCAGGCAGAAACTGGAAGGGTTCGACCCTTGAGTGAAGAGAACCCTGTCTGGTTAGATATGAATTTACATGATGTGTCTCAACAGACAAACCATACAACACATTTCTATGGGTTGCACAATGCACATGGATGGGAACATTTAGAATTCAAGCTAGGTGCCAAAGTATCATTCTTGAATCAGATGACGGAGCCTGCTGCTTTTAGAAGGGTTGAACAACGAAAAGAAATTTCTGGAAATGAGGAAATCGCGTGAGGTGAAAACCTCAAAATCTGTACTTTTACTCCTTCAAATGCTCCGTTGACTTCAGAGAGTGGGAGAGAGAAGCTAGAGCTACAACGGGAAAGAGTCAAGAAAAGATGCCAACTGCTACAACCTTGAGTTCCAGGTTAGATAAACTCAACACATAACTTAAAGTTTTAAACACAGTTCCAGAAGACCATGCCTTAGAAACAGAACATATCTCAGTACCAAGGAATTTACTCCGATATTTAAGGCCAGACCCCAAAGAGACCTGTCTATCCAAAGAGAGCAAGATCAAGCACCTAAGAGGTCATAATCCATCAGTCATTTAAGCAAATGCTAACAAAAGGCCAACATCCTTCCAAATGTAAAAACACAACACACAATCTCTACATGTCACCACAGTAGTCAGTACACAATAAGTGAAGACCACAAATATAAAGAAATGGAAAACATGACACGCATTGAGGAGAAGCAAATACAGACATGACTTGGGTTTTGAAATCACATAAAGATAACTTTAAAATACGTTGAAGAAACTTCAGGAAAGG
>JADRCH010000858.1:1214460-1248141 GCA_019843965.1 Rhynchomys soricoides | reverse complement strand
ACACACACACACACACACACACATGTATAAACAGACCAAACACACATAGTCACATCCATAGTTACAAAGAATCTCACACACATCCAAGCTCACAATAACTCAGAACACACACACAATTATATATCCACACACATTTACAGCCGACCAATCACAAAGAATTTCTATTCTCATTATATAATCTCGCAACCACATCTGAATCACACACACAGCCACAGTCATGTACTCTACACTAACATACTCCCCCCACACACACATAATCCCACAGGCATGAAAACCCCCGTAATGCATGGAAGTGGGAAATTATCACCCTCCCAGTCACATTCATCTTCTTTGTCAGGAGGCCCTCAGATGCACAATGAGCCACTGTAGCAGCACGTGCACATGAGAGGTGACAGTCACTATCCTACATGACCTAGAACTTTATTTCCACCAAGAAGCCTCAAACTTCAGACACCCCTCCCCACTCTACCTGAATTAATCTCTGCATCATTCACCATGCCCATATCATCTCTATAGCAACCTACAGTCCCTGCATATTGTTGCTGTTGCTGTTGCTGCTGCTGCTATTGAAAGCTATGATCCTATATGTAAAACTGCCAAGTTAGGAGCTGTCTTCTCTCCAGAAGTGAAGCTATTCATGCTGGAAGTAACAACATGCTTGGACCAGTCCAGATGTTCTAGGGGTTAATAGCTAAAGCTCTCTAGCTAATTCCCCCAATATCTTGTTCTTTTTTGCCTCATCCCCCCTGCTTTTCCCTGTCCTCCCTCCCACCTCCCAAATATACTTACCCAGGAATTGCTTGCCTATTTTAGAACAGGTGGTCATGTAGAGAATGACCAGAGAAAATATCTGCTTGGTCAGGACTAGTTTCTTCCCATTGGTTTGCCACTTCTAGACGGCTGGATTCTGGGCAAATTCCACATCTGCACAATGAAGACTCTGTACTTGATGAATATGGGTAATTCCTTCTAGCATAGTATTCTATGGGCTTCTCTCTCTCTATCTATCTATCTATCTATCTATCTCTCCAGTTTTGCTGTCAGGAACCAAAAACTGTAAAACATTTTAATTCTTTCAGAAAATTTGAGTCAGAAGCCCAAAACTATACTCCAGGCCTATAACTCCAAGACTATGCAAACAAGAACCTTATAGCATGTAGTGTGCCCTCATAGGGAATCTTTCCTTGAAACTGCCATTCCTATATTCCCATTTTTTCCATACCTGTGTGACATTCACTTATGTTTACTCAAGGTCCCATCCTGCTTGGAGGAACCTCTGGGGAAATGCACCAAGTGTGGCATGGTGCCCTGACACTGCCTCTGGCTATAGGAGGCAGGGAAGACAGTAGCAATGAGAACAACTGAAGGACACAAGCCATGTATGCATGGTGTATTGGATCCTGTGTTCTCCACCCCCACAGAGCTCCCTGTCCAGCACCTCTGCGAAGGGGTTCTTTAAGGGACATATTGACCCAAACGCCTGCAATCATTTAGACCTGCTCATCAGGCCTTAATTGAGCCTGGGAGTGGGAGGCAAAGAAGTAGAAAACCAAACACAAATAAAGGTTGACATTCCATGCCCTCTGACTGCAATGGGATTTTCACCCACCTAGGATGCCCTGGAGAATGTGTGCTTAATGGTCCTAGAGAGTGCAGTGAAGCCCAGGGGATCAACATTCTAGCTGTAGGCTGAAAATCCTGATTTCACTGCAGGAAAGAGCACCAGTGAGGGTCTTGGATGAGTGGAAGGGTCTGATGAAGGCTTCCAATGAGTTTCTGATACTCAGATATGGTAAGACCAAGATGAAACTGGGCATAGAATGCCAGGTGGCCCTAGTGAGGAGTTCCTTTGGCTTGAGACTTTCAAAAACCCTATAAGAAGTATTTCCCATGACAATGCTGAAGGCTGCTTGTTTTCATTCTCTATGAACATGCTGTCATTTTTCTCTCTCCCCCACTATACACAGGACTCAGCAATCATAGTGTGTTTTTGAAGCCAGAGCAGAGGGGGAGGGAAGGCAGAGCTATGTCCCCCAGCCACTGGGTGTCCCACATCCTTTTCCTACTGCCTAAACTCTGAAATGATCCACAAACCTTACAAGGACTCAGAATAAGATGCTTAGTGGACTTCTAGTTACCACATTACAAAGAACATCATTAATTCCCCTAAATGAAACTCATTAAGGCCACTAAGAGGTCACCGGAACCACAGTGTAAGTCTTGAGTGTCATATCCAAGTGGAATCGTAGGAACAGGAAGAGAGGTTGTGCATGCTTATTCATATCAACTGATTGAACTAGTAAAGATATTGCCAAGGAGGACTCAGAAGCTTCATTTGGACTCCAAGAGACACAGGGGCTCTTCTTGGCCAGTTGCTGATGCTCCACTGACAGCAGAATAAGAGAATCAGTTTTCAATCAACATATATCTCCTTCCTGAGTCAGTGCAGCATGAGAATGCCCAGGGCTTAGGTCTGTACTAGTTAAAAGCTCACGCTTCAGATATGTGTAAAAGACAAAATAATGTATCCTAAACATATTTATCTTCTAATTTCTAAGCCTGTGACTGGGTTCTTTTACAGGAATTCTATAGATATAACCTAATGAAAGATTTTGAGATGAGGTACATTCTCAGGTGATATGCATGGCCTGACAGAATCTTAGAATCCTTGCCAGGAACCAGTCAAAAATTACAGAGAAGATGATAAGTGGATGGTAGCAACAGAGACCTGATAGAGACTCTCTGAACATAGAGGAAGAGGCCATAAGCCAAGGAAGATAGGCAACCTCCAGACATTATTTGAAAAGGATATGAATTCTCTTACCTACAGCTTCTAGAAAGGACCTGCTATGACAAGCTCCTGATGCTAGCCCAGTGAAACTTATTTTGGACTTCGGAGCTATAAGAGAATAAATTTGTGTAATTTTAATCACTGGGAATAAATTTGTGCTGTTTAAATCTGTAGTAATTTGTCACAGCAGTGATAGGAAACGAATATGGCATGCTGCTTATTCTCTGTGTCTATGTTCTTTCATCGAGAAAAACAGAAATAATGATATCTACCTCAGATGGAGCTGTCAGGACAATTAAATGTAATATAATATATGTAAATCACCTAGAATACCATCTGGCACAGAGTGATTCTCAATAAATATTAGCTATGATTATCCGATCCAATCACTTTATTTTATAGGGGAGAACATTAAAGTCCAGACAGAGACAATAATGTGTTAGAGGACACAGTGACACCCGGAGGAACTTTGGTCATTCCTCATTTGCTACCACTGATGTAGCCTTCTTATTTTATGGAAGGTCCATGGAAGCTACAGAAAATTCAGCTGCCTCAAGTCACAGAAAGAAGAGGGATTCAGAAGTCAAGTAGACCTTTTGGTTGACATCAATTTTTTATTGACCCTGGACAAGTCAACATATGCAAGAACATAGGTGCTGAATTGAAGTTTTTCCCCATCCCCTCAACCCAGCAATGAGCTTTGTCTGGTTGATCAGCTGTGGTAAATACACCTGGCACACGGTTTACCTATGGGAGCTATTTGTCAGATTCCCAGACATCCAACTCCAGACTCCAGTCTTGGGTCTTGGGTCTTGGGTCTTGGGTCTTGGATTACCAGAATCTGTAAACTTCTCCAAAATCTCCCTTTGAATGTCACCACTGCATCACTGCATAGTAGGTTCACATCTTCAGTTTGCCCACTGTGATTTTCCTAGGCTCTTTCTTGTTCTCCTACCCAGCACCACATCCTTCTTGGGTTCTAAAGTCTGTCATGCTAATGTTGGTATTTCCCAGAGTCTCCAGCCCCTATCTAAATATGCTGTTGCCTCCTGTGTGTAGATCTCACTGATTAAAGCTGTCTATCTCTTTCTCTGCTCCTACACCCAGCAGCCGAACTTGAACTTTGATGGGGACAACTGGGCAATTGAACCCATTTGTATCACCTTAAATTTGTGCCCACAATTTCTAGCCTTGTCAACTGGGCAACATCTTACTTAACAGCCTCATTTCTCTGGCTTCAGAGTAGTTGTGGTTGATACAAGGAGTAAGAAAAAGGAATGGAGCCAGTGAAGCTCAAGCCCCACTTGGGTTTCAGTATTTATGGGGTAAAATCAAGTACTCAGATCTCCCTGATCTTCCACATTCTCTTTTCTTCTTTAAAGGCCATATAAATGAGTGGGCACAGAGATTTTGGAGTGAAGATTGGTGCAGAATAAACACTCCTGAGAGCAAGCAGTTACTCTGCTCAGTTCATTTAGAACTCTCAGGCATCCCAGCTCCTGTCTGATGACCTCACCTTCAATACAACAGAAAACAAGACAGCCATGGGCTGGGAATATTCTTGTCTTCTCACCGCCAGACTCAGAAACCCTCCAGCATCAACATCTATTTTCTTTCTTCTTGATAGCACAAAGGATTAAATTGTTCTCTTCTTTTGCTGAAGGCCAATCTCTCCCTACCCTACCTGGGGATTCCATTCTTTCTGGTTGTCAGAAGCTGCTGAAGAGGGCTCAACTTTGATCAGGACTTAAGACTAATGACTGCTCTTCTACACTGAGAGAAACCTGATGTTCAGCCAGTCAGAACACTCGGGGTGAAGTGCTACAGATTCTGCTCTATTCTGCAGCTAGGCATGACCATGTGAACAAGTTCTGACTCACTAGACATGAAAAGAAGTGACACCTGAGACCTCCAGGTCACAGCCTAAAGAGCCCAGCTAGCTCCTTTAGTGACTGCTTTCACCATGAAACCTGGAATGTGGATACAGTGACAGCTTAATCTGAGCCTCAGAACAAGGACCCTGAGCTGATGGGAACAAGCTATATAAAGGAGCTGGGTCTACGAACAACATTGTATAGAAGAAGAAGAAGAAGAAGAAGAAGAAGAAGAAGAAGAAGAAGAAGAAGAAGAAGAAGAAGAAGAAGAGGAGGAGGAGGAGGAGGAGGAGGAGGAGGAGGAGGAGGAGGAGGAGGAGGAGGAGCAACAGCAGCAACAGCAGCAACAAGAACAACAAGAACAAGAGGAGGAGGAAGAGGAGGAGAAAGAAAAAGAGGAAGAAGAAGAAAAAGAAGAGGAGGACAAGTAGGTGGTAGTGGAGGAGGAGCAGCAGGAGCAGCATCCCAATCCTAGAAACAGTTTACCCATTTTTGGAAAGGAAATAACTAACTTTCTGTGTTATCTGAGCTACCACCAATGAAGGTCTCCCTTATGCAACTGCAAACTCATATACATGCTAATTGGCTCAACTTTTCTTGGATGTAACTCCTCTATGTGTTCTTTCTCTGTAGTTGGTGTCATACTATCTTTTGGATAGAGTTCAATGGCAGACGTATATCTGAGATCTCACTGAAAGAGGATGCATTCTTAACTGCATGTCCCCTCCAGCACCCTTCTTCATTTCCTTTCCAAGCATGAGTTCCCAAAATGTCACCTGTATGTTCAGTGACATTTCTGCTTCCCCAGCTCCACCTCTTTATCCCACCAAAATTGGCAAAGCACCATAGAGACTTCTTTTCCAAGGTTTCTGAAGACTCTCATGTTACAGTCCTTGAGGGTGTCTTTCTATTCTAAGATGGCATAGCATCTCTACAGCTGTGGATAGGACAAGCTACCCCCCTCCTCCAAATATACTTTCCTCTTGGCTTCTGGAGCAATGCAAACCCCTGGGTTTTCTTCTTTCTTCTTCCTGCTCAGTTTCTTTCTCTTTTAACTAATCTTAAGCTGCAAATTGTCAGTAGCCAAGATTTGGGTTCACTTCTGTACTGATTCAATATTTCCTTTCCAGGAGACATTACTCTATCACTTCTGTCATTAGAGGCAGATAACCCACACATTTATGCATCAGCCCAGGTTGCTCTTCAGCACTTCAGATATTAATCCCAGGTGCTTATGGATTCTTCCAACACAGCCTAGGGAAAATGTAAGTTTCTAGCCTCCAGCTTCTGGCTGTTGGCTGCTAACTAACCTTAGGGTTCATTAAGTGGTTTTGATAGTCTCACACTTGATCTATCACTATTAGTTTTTCTCTATATATCCACATGCAATGCATAAACAATCTAAGCCTAGTGGTGGAGCGAGTAGTCATTCCTTTATTTCACCTCAAAGTTCGTTGAATACACCAACCATTCTCTGTATATCTCTGTCTACAGCCTGGACTAAGCTACTATTCTCTCTGTCCTACCCGAACTATTCAACCTCCTGTGACGGCTGTTCTTGGTTGTCAACTTAACTATATCTGGAATGAACTACTATCCGAAAATGGAGAGCACACCTATTAGAAATTTTCTGCTTGGTTTAAAGCAGTGGCATAAATCCACTTCTAGTTCTAACCTTTGAGAAAGGAAAGCACACGATTTTGATTCAGATCTGAGGCAGTAATGCAGTTGCCTTTGATTTAGATCTGATGTCTAGAAGATACAGGCCTTCAATTTGGATCTTGAAGTAGGAAGACATACCTTTTATATGGGCCATACCTTCTGCAAGAAGTCTATATAAGGGCATAGAGGAAGGAAACTTTTGCTCTTTACCTGCTTGCCCTCACCTTGCTAACACACCCATTCCTTCACTGGCATTGGAGCCTACTTCTTCAGGATTCCAGCATGCACAGAAGACCAGCGGAGACAGCCAGCCTTGTTGACTGAGCAACTACTTGATTCTTGGAAATTTTGTTCACAGCCTGCCATTGTTAGATTAGCAGGACTGAAGCCTGTTAATCATTCTAATAAATCGTGTGTGTGTGTGTGTGTGTGTGTGTGTGTGTGTGTGTGTGTGAAGAGAGAGAGAGAGAGAGAGAGAGAGAGAGAGAGAGAGAGAGATTCATTCCCTTAGTTCTGTGACTCTAGAGAGCCCTAACACATCTCCCCTTTGAGGTGGTTTGCCAGGATTGCCTCAAATCATGTTATACCATCTCTTCATTTATATCAATTTCTCATCATTGCTACCATTTTTTTGTCTTTAAGCTACTTGTAGTGGCACACACCTTTAATCCTATACTCAGGAGGCAAAGGCAGATAGATCTTTGTGAGTTTGAAGCCAGTCTGATCTATCTTCATAGTGAGTTCTAAAATAGCCAGAGCTACAGAGTGAGAGCCTGTTTCAGAAAGAAAGAAAGAAAGAAAGAAAGAAAGAAAGAAAGAAAGAAAGAAGAAAGAAAGGGAGGGAGGGAGGAAAAGAAAAGAAGGAAAGAAGAGAGAGAGAGAGAGAGAGAGAGAGAGAGAGAGAGAGAGAGAGAACTTTACAATGAATTTTGTGTTTGAATTCTACACTGGAATGGAATCATATTTGCTATTTAGTGCCTGACTCTCTCTTACTAACAGCAGCCTTAGAGGTTTGACATTAGAATCTTGTTCTCAGCTACATTCCCTAAGTCTGGGTGTGGCTAAGGCTTTTTAGACACTCAATGTACATTAGTAGAATGAATGATTGCACATCCATTTAGACCCCATGGCTGTTATTTTGGTACATGGAGAGAAAAACTTGTGAATTTCTTTTGTTGGCTACCAATGGCAAGAAAATCCAGCTGTGAACTAGATATATCATCCCACTTGGGAGTGATTCAAAAGGAACCAAAAACTTTCAGACTTTCAGTTATCCATTTGTTTAAGGTATTAGGTTGGCCACAAGGAGCCTCTGATCCAAGTCTACAGCTTTACCCAAAAGCCCAGTCGGTAGATGGAGTAGTCCTTCCTTTCTGGACACAGCCTTGTCATTGATCACAGCTTCTGACTGACTAAAACCCAAACCAAAGTAAATAAACCCCTATCCCTCTCTCTGTGCCCCCAAACCCCGAGTGGATAAGGTACAGCTCCTAGACTCACCCTGTCCCTCCCCATTTCAGGAATGGTTCTCTGCCTAATCCCTCTCCATGGTTTTTTACTGTTTTTTCATGGCTACATTACCCACATCTCAGCATAAAGTTGCTTCTCAAGGTTGCTGCAGGCTGCATGCAATGTATCCTCCCAAAATGTTTATTTGGAGTCCCTAAGCCTCAGTTCCCTAGGATGTAACCATAACTGCATATAAGATTTTAAAGAAGTGACTGAGTTCAAATGAGGTCACTAGAGTGATGGAGGGTTGTAGAACATTAGTTCCAGGATACAGACTTAATTTGACAGGAAGAATAAAGTCAAGAGATCTATTGTGCAACTTGGTCACTGTAGCTATTAATCATGTACTGTGTACTTGAATGTTGCCAAGAGTAGATTTTAAGTATCCTCACTACAAAAATAAGTATGTAAAGAAATGCTTATATCAAGTAGCTTGCTTTAGCCATTCCACAATGTTAGATGCCTCAAAAAATTGTATTGTTAGCTATTGAGATTTACAAGTATTGTTTTATTTAAGTAATGTTTTCATGGTGGTCCCTACACCAATTTGATTGATGTTCTATAAGAAGAAAGTGTTAGTATGCACATGTACAGCCATAGAGAGAAGACCAGGCAGGAATACATGGAGAAATGGATCACAAAGCTTGTGATGGAGAGGGTCACGTGGGGACACATAGAGAAGGTGGCTTATGCAGCCAGTGACAGAGAGGACCATGTGGGGACTATAACAGATACCCGAGATTTTGTTACATAAGATTTCAGCCATTCTTCACAAGGGGCAACTGTGTGAGGTGACAGATATGCTCATGTGTTTCAGTAAGTAACCACTTCCACCCCATCCATCTATAACATTGTAAGTAACCACTTACCACCCCATCCATCTATAACATTGTAAGTAACCACTTACCACCCCCATCCATCTATAACATTGTACGTAACCACTTACCACCCCCATCCATCTATAACATTGTACGTAACCACTTACCACCCCCATCCATCTATAACATTGTACGTAACCACTTACCATCCCTATTCATCTATAACATCATACTGCAAACTTTGAATCAAAACAATATTGAATTTTATATATATATATATATATATATATATATATATATATATATATATATACACATAACTATTTGGTTTTTCAAGACAGGGTTTCTCTGTGTAGCCCTGGCTGTCCTGGAATTCACTCTGTAGACCAGGTTGGCCTCAAACTCAGAAATCCGCCTGTCTCTGCCTCCCAAGTGCTGGGATTAAAGGCATGCACCACCACTGCCCAGCCAAATATTTTTTAAAATATTGGTGATGCACGCCTTTAATATCCCAGCACTTGGGAGACAGAGGCAGGCAGATTTCTGCAAGATCAAGGACATGCTGGTCTACAGAATGAGTTCCAGAACAGTCAGGGCTGTTATGCAGAGAAACTCTATCTTGATAAAACCAAGACAAAAAAGTTTAAGTTTAATTAAAATTCAAAAGTTACACTTAATATCTTTTAATGAATCACTGTTTTAAGTAAGAAAAACTTTAACACATATTACTAGAACAATACTAAAACATGTGTGTGAGAGAGAGAAAGACAGATAGACAGAGAGGGAGACAGAGAGGGAAACAGACAGACAGACCATTAGCAAACCTGAGAGCTAAAGAAAGGCCTCAGAGGAAAGCAACCTTCTGGCACCTTCCTGACATAGGAGAAAATAAATTTCTGTTTTTTAAGCCTGTAGACTTGGCATTTTGTTATAGCACCTTAAATAGACTCAGTAAAGGCATTCCCAGACACCAGGACTTTCTAGTACATTCTCCTCTGGAATTCTGATTGCTACCTTGCTTGTTGACTGTCCATCTTGTTGCACCTGCAGTACAGGACTAGGAAGAGTCCTTTGACAAACAGCTTCTAGATAAAGGAATAAATAACTCCCCTCCCCCAGGTTATTTTTTTAAAAGCTGGAAAAGACAAGACATGGAGAAAGGAGAGGGGGAGTTACCAACAGAATAAAAATAAACTGGCTATCTTCCAAACCACTGGAGAATAAAAGAGGCAAAAATAGCAAAAGAGTTGAAGAAAAACAGTAGGGATGAATTTTATTTAAATGAAAAGTAAAAAAATAAAATATATGAACTAAGTACAACAGCTATCAAATAAATATACATGAGAATATGTCATAGCCTTAAGTGTGTCTCCCTTAGGAACACAAAGGGGAATGTTCCTCTATATTGCAGTCAAGAGATGCAACTAAAGCAGGAGGGGATGGGAAGAAGAACCAAGAGGAATGAGAAAAAGTGCATGAGGAATCTGTAAACAAGCAAGGTCAGGGCTGATGATACTCATTTGTGTCCATAAGTGTTTATAATACCTGCATACACGCATATTATGCACAGATGTACACACACACACACACACCACACACCTACACAGAGAGAGAATGAGAGGGAAAGTTTTGTGATTTGAATTACCATAATTTTATAAATTGAACTAGGTTCATATAATCCCAGTACTCAGGAGGCTGAGATAGAAGGACCACAAGTTAAAGATAGCCTGGGCTACATAGAGAATTTGAAAACAGCCCAAAGTTCATGAGGAACTTTATCCCAACACATGTAACATACACAGAATTCATAATATTTAATGGTACATACTACAATAATAATTATGTACATACCAGAAAAGAAAAACATAATTATAATGCAAACATTGGCCCCTCTTTCATCTTTGATCAAATGAACCAAAAAAGGACAGAATAGCTGATGATATGATTAATTATATTTTTAATTTACATTACTCATAAGTAATTCTTTTAAATTTCCATGTAATATCTACCAAAAGTGGACCATATCCTATTCCATACATACACACAAAACTTGAAATCGTCCATAGCTAGGCATAACATACTTCACATGCTATATCTAAAATGAATTGAAATTACACATTAATAACAAAATATGAACAAATCCCTTACCATTTAAGGAAAAACCTTTCAGGTATTTTAATTACTGTGCAAGCACATGTGCATGTGGACCTGTGTGTGCACACATATGTGTGTGCATGAGTGAGTGTGTGCATGTGGGTGTGGGTGGAGGTGGGGGTGTGACATGCATGTGGTGTGTGTGTGGTGTATATGCCGTGTATATGCTACACATGCCTGGGGAGATCAGAGGACAATTTGTGGAAGTCATTTATCTTCTACCATATGGGATGGCATTGAGCTCAGGTCCTCAGGTTCCGGGAAAGCACCACTCCTCACTAAGCCATCTCTCCAGATCTCTGGGTAAAATTGTAACTCAGAACAGCAACCATAGATAGTAAGGACACTCTAGTAACAGAAATAGTATATATAAAAACCTTTCTATTCAATTATAGCTGCTTTTATCAACTAATTCACAGTGTTAACCTCTCCTATAATTAGGCAGCAACCAGCAACGATAAAATTAAAAGAATTAGAATCCAATTCTAATACATTCTATGAAACGACTAATTAAATCTCTGGCAAGTGCAGTCAGAAGGGTTCAGGAGCATAGTGTTCAGTGATACAAAAGAGGAACTGGTCCCTGATGAGTCACAGAGCTGTTTTAAATGGTAGGAAGCTGCCTGCATCTCGAGGCCAAGATGCTCAGTAGATCAGGGTGATTTTCTTTGAAAGTATAAATTGCCAGAATTAATTCAAAAATAAGAAAAAAATATAAAAGTTGCAATGACCATGGAAGAAATTAAAACACTCTCAAGAAATGTGTGTGAATACACATTCATCTGTGAGTACAAATTTAAGAAGATTCTTGCTTAATGGAACATCTTAGGAGTAAGCCTTTAAATTTTTCCAGACCATGGCAGGAGAGATGTCTCAGCAGTAAAAAAAATAATTTCTTGTTCTTTCACAGGATCCAGGTTTGGTTTCCAGCACCCATATTGTGCCTCACAGTCATCTATAACTCCAATTCAGGGGATCAGATGCCCTCTTCTGATCTCTGCAGGGACCAGGCATGCATGTGATGTACAGACATATATGCAGGCAAACACTCACACATAAAAGAAAATAAATAAGTCTTTTAAAAGTAAACGTTTTCCAGAACAAGAGTATTGTGTTGAGAGACAGAAATTAGGTAAGAGGGAGGGGAACATAAGAAAGAATTGATGGAGGTGGGGAGAAGGAAGAGAGGTAAGAAGAGAGCTAATGAAGGCAGTATTAATTCACTCTGCAAATTTGCATAACCTAATCTCCAGTCTAAAGAGATACTGACAGATATCAGTTTAATTCCTGAAGACAGATGCACACACTCTGAGTAAATACTAGAAAAATAGCAGCCATCATTACTTTAAAAGAATGACAAACTTTGGGCAAACTTGCTTTCCATTCCAAGACTAGAGGACTAGAGAGAAGGCTCAGCTGTTAAAGAGTGCTTGCTGCTCTTCCAGAGGACCTGAGTTTGGTTCCTAGTAGCCATGCTGGGTGGCTTAGAACTGCCTGTAACTCCAGCTCCAAGGAATCCAACACCTTTTTCTAGCCTCAGAGAGCACTCACACATATGAGGCACACAGAGATACACATACACATATAAATACATACACATAAATAAAAATATATCCCGAATGAAGCACCTATTAGTATTAATTTATAATACTAAGAGGTCACTTTAAAAAAAACTTATAAAAATCAGTAGCCAAATTTAACATTCATTTTTAATTCATAAATATATCTGATGGTAAGTTTTATCATGATGAAAATATAGCAAACATGTAGTCTGCATGTTTACCCTGTGGAAGACCCTAGGCTAACTATTTGATGCCATTTGCTAAAGACTAACTAAGATACAGCACAAACCAACAGCATCTTTGTGGTAAAAATAAACCATAAACAGCCATTTCCACTCAAATGTTGACAAATGCCCTTACCATCACTTAGCCTTCTCTGGGAAAGCTAGCTGCTGGAACTGAAACAAAATGAGCAACAGGTAAAGACACTCAAAAGCATTCTGTTAGCATTAGTACCAACCAACGGGGATATAGATTGTAGATTTTAAAATACAAAATTTAAAATTAATAGGAGAACATATCACATTTCATGTCTTTCAGAAAGTTTGACAATGACAGAATTGTACAGAAAAATGAAGCTTTTTGGTGCTGCTCCTGCTGAGATCACTACTACTTCACTACACCGCAGTCCTGAAAACTAATCCTAGAAAAGTTTGTGTATGTATTTATTTATTTATTTATTATCTGTTTATTCATTTATTTGTGTGTTTGCATATACATGTTGTGTTAGCTAGTTTTCTGCCAACTTGACACAAGCTAGGTTCATCAGAGAGGAGGGAACCTCAATTTTAAAAAATACCTTCATAAGATCAAGCTGTAGGCACGCCTGTAGGACATTTTCTTCATTAATGATTAATGTAGAAGGGTCCAGCCCATTGTGGGTGGTGCCACCTCTGGGCTGGTGTCCTGGGTTCTACAAGAAAGCAAGCTGGGAAAAATCAACAAACAAGCACTGAGAGAGAGAGAGAGAGAGAGAGAGAGAGAGAGAGAGAGAGAGAGAGCAAGAAAGTCGTGAGGAGCAAGTCAGTAAGCAGCACTCCTCTATGGCCTTAGCATCAGCTCCTGCCTCCAGGTTCCTGCCCTCTTTGAGTTCCTGTCCTCCAGTACTGAACAGTGATATGAAAGTGTAATACCCCCCCCCCAACTTGCTTTCGGTCATGGCGCTTTCATTACAGCAATAGAAATACTATGACACGTGTCTTATGAGGTTGATGTGGAGGTCAGAGGACAACTTTCAGGAGTTGGTTTCCCTCCCTGTCCCCCAAAACTGCATGGATCCTGGGGAACTCAGATTGTCTAGCTTTGAGACGAGTGCCTTTACCCATCGAGCCATCTCATCAACCAAAAGCTAATTATTTAATATTAGCAATGAATAGTTATTTTTAGCAGAGACTAAAGAAAGAGAGAGCAATAACAACTTTCACCATCATGGAAAGTTATACAAAAAATCCAGTATTTTACCAAAATAAAAAAAAAAAGGTAAGAAAGTTAAGTAAAACATATTTACTGACATACATTAAAATACCTGTGCATAGATAGCAATTTTTGGTATTATAAAATAAAATGTTTTTAAAATTAACCTAGCACATAAATACACACTAACAAATAAAATCTATCCCTGCTACAAATTTATTTTGACAAACTAATTCTAAAGTTTACACAGAAGAATAAAAATAAAATGACAAGAATAATTGGGTACCGGCCTAGCATTTGCAGACTGCAGGAGTGTAACCAGGAGAAGGGAGACTCAGGGGTTAGATTAAGAGTCTTTGAACACTGGCACGGCTTTGAGTCAGCCTTGACACTCTTTACGCTTATTCTGAGAACATAATTAGACAGATATTCACACATTTTTGTAGACATTATTTAGTGTAGAACCATTTGTAATAGTGGTTAACAGAGTTTCTGTTGTCAGGATCAAGGCACTAGTGAAAAAATCGTCTTCCAACAGGGAGTGAAGGGTAAGGGGCAACAGAGGAGATCTCAGCTAGGTGTAGAGACTCCCAACTGCAATCCCAGTACTCAAAAGGCTGAGTCAGGAAGATTGTCATGAGTTCAAAGCCAGCCTTGGATATACATTGAGTTCTGGGCCAGTCTTATGACTGGCAGCCAGAGCTGGGTATAAGGTCAGATTGGGGGAATGCTGATGGCTTCCCACTGAGATTACAGCATCATGAGTGGGCTTTTTTTCAGAGTCCCTTTTAGATACTGGACCCTGAGCAGTCAGCAATGAGCCTTATAGTGCTTGCTTGCAAATGCTGAGTCCCAGTGTTGTGTGTGTGGCTGCAGATTGTGGTGCACGATGACTGGGTGCCACAATGAGCTCTGAGTTGACAATCTGAGGCCCCTGAGGGACTTAACCCAGGAGTTTGTTCATTAGGCATACGTACTCCATCTGTTTTTAGTGATGGTTGAAATTTTCTATAAAGAAAGAGAGTTGCCAATCACAGTGCTTTCTGGGCATTCCCTGGGGTGTAGAGATAACTCCAATCCATTAAACAAAAGACAGCAAGTTTGGAAATGCTGTTGAAAGTCAAATTCCATTCTAAATTTCAGATATGTGTGCAAATAAAGACCAAATGTCAGCCGGCAATTTTGAGTGTGATTATCAGTGTGTGTGGGGGGGGGGTCTTCACTGTATTTTCACTGCTTTCTAAAGAGGAAAGTGGTTTCCATGGAGTCCTTTCTAACAGGAGCATAGAACAGTCAGTCATCTTCGTAGTGACATACCCCTCCTTCTTCAACCTAAGCCTGAACACCTGTGGCAGGCACCCAGGACACTTACTCCCCTCTACCATTCCCCACAGCCCTGAGTCCCTCTCTTATGCTCTGCTTCCCAGGCTGCATGCAGGGACCTGCATCTGTGAGCTTCGTGAACACGTTAGTCAGCAAAAGAAGTATATGGATTTTGAGTTTCTTATCAACCCTCTGGTCCAATGGGTAGGTGTCAAAATACATGGTCTATCCCATACAAGACTTGTGACCAGGTTGTAGTTCCCTGTCAGGGAAGCTGGGCTAAATCTTGGCCAAAAGAGAAAAGCTTCCCCTTCCTTCTAGCACTGTTCCCTCCCAGTGACAAGCCATGATATTCCTTGGCTGTTTCAACAGCATCCAGATGCTCAACTTCACTAAAGGGCAGGATGAGTGGGAGCCAGCCTAGAGGCACCAGGCAAAGCTGTCGAAGGCAGGGTGGGTGATGTGTGCTGAGGAAGACTTTCAGAAGACTTGGAGTTTGACCACCTGGAACTCCACAGGTGGCAATGGGATGAGGCAATTCCTAGAGCAGATAACACCAAGCCAAAAACTAGGAGCAGCCGGGCAGTGGTGGCGAACAACTTTAATCCCAGCACTTGGGAGGTAGAGGCAGGTGGATTTCTGAGTTCGAGGCCAGCCTGCTCTACAAAGTGAGTTCTAGGACAGCCAGGGCTACACAGAGAAACCCTGTCTCAAAAAAACAACAACAACAACAAAAAAAAAAAAACAAACAAAAAAAAAGACTAGGAGCAGAGCTAAGAAAACTGTGTTCAGGACTGTGTGCCCTTCTCCCAGTGGACCTCTATGTTTTCACAAAGCCTCGCCCCAACAAGCTCTGGTCTGGGAGATATGATACAGGATGTATGGGAACTGAGATATATGGGTATGGGTGACCACAGGACCCCCAGCTCTCCCTCACAGGCCATTCTTATTCCTGTTTCAGTAGCAAGTGTCCCAATTCAAGCATCTTCTAGGTGGGGCTTCACCTCCATCTGTGTGTGAAATACACACACTTAAGGATGGCCCTTTCTCCCATGCCACTCATTGTACATCCACTAGTTTCTACAAAGTGTCACAGAGTCACTTGTAGTCCCTGATGCAGTGCTTGAGCGGGTTTTTGTTTTGTTTTGTTTTGTTTTGTTTTAACAAAGAACACAAACCCCATGGGACCCTGTATTCTGCACATGTGCCATACATACTCAGCAGGGAACAGGGAGAGAGAAAGGCCTGTCCCATCAGCACCCTGTACAGATGAAGCTCTCATTAGCATCTATTGTATTAAACTGGATCACTTTGCCTCTGAGAATCAGTAGGATGTATTCTTCACAAGGCTGTCATTATTTCAAACCTATAAATGACACCCTTCACCTACGTCTTTAAGAAGCTAGCTTTCCCAACAGCACAGAAGGGATTATTCCTTACAGAGAATGGAGGGTGTGGGATCTCCCTCCCCACCCCCAAATGTGTTATTTGCAACAAGATGCAAGGAAGGAAGAGAATGCAACACAACAACACCTCCAAGACTCAAAATGAGGAATCAGTCCCTGGCTGTCAGACACACCAAATGGGGCACGAGAGTCTAATCCTAGCTCAAACTTCTAACAGTGAATCTGAAGTTCTTCAGATCAAACCAAAGCCAGCAGAGACTACTGAGCTTGAGAGTCTCTACAGGTACATTATATGTTTGAGCTAGTGGATCAGTTGAAGATGAGATTCCATGAATAGTCACATGCTGACTTCCCATGAGTGAAAGGCATCCTGTGTTAGCAAAGTAGTAGGTACCAAGACTAACAGCTCAGTATGGAAAGTGAGCTGTGCAGCAGCCAGCCTATAGGAGAGGCTCAGTTAAGAGACCAAGATACTTAGGTCTTCTTGACCATGCACTTGTCTTGGGACAAACACTGTGCATTGTCCAGACAATAGTCAGGAACCTATCAGCTGTGGAAATAAGAAGCAGAAAATGTAGCAGACCTTCAATGAGGAGGACCTGCACTGAAGCCATCACCAAATTTTTCCCTTGCAGGATGGAATTCTTGCCTCCTGATCCAGAGACTGGGTTGAGTTTAAATAGGACCATGTCAATGCAAACATAAGTGCTTGGGAGACTTAAGTCACTAACAGAGTCATAGAAAAAAAGTGAATTGTCCAAAAGGCATCCTGATTATTTTATTATAGGAAATTTTGTTAATGTGATCATATTACCAGAAGCCCCTTTTCATAGAGGAAGTCCGATGCAACCTCAGGGCAGAGACAAAATGCCACCCCAAAGTGTGGCAAGTACCATGCATTGTCCGGACAAGGGTCAATTTGTCGTGTTCCTTTTGGACAAACAACAATTGTTTGGGGTAGCAATATGTTCTGCTAAATAAGGGTGAAAGGCACTGCCTTTCACTAATTGCCTGGAAAGCAGTTATAAAACCTGAAGGTAGGACAGCGATCCTGAGGTCACGAAGTAACCAGCATAAGGAGGGAGGCCGACTCAGTAAGGGTGATGGAAGGAGGGAAGTATCGTCCTCGGAAGTCGCTGCTGAGCAGCTGAACCATTCCAGAGATGCCCTGACCTTTAGAACTGGTTAGCAAAGAAAGCAATCTTCATTTGCTAATCACTAACTGGTCAGTTGTCTGTTACTTGAAATTGAACATAACTCCAAGTAACATAAATTACTTCACTCAGTGTCTACAGGCCAATGGGAATGTGCATGGGGGAGGGGTATGCAAGTGTAGGGTGTTGTGGCTTCAATAGAGAGCTTTTCTGCAAAACACTAAAATGTATTAGTGATTGAGCAAGTAAAATATAGAATTTAAAAGGGACCTGAGAGAAACATGCCTCCCAAATCACACAGAGGCATCCAGGCACCTTGACTCTGTGTGGTCTACATTCTTGGTGCTCTGGGTCAAAGGATTCGGCAACATGCTCAAGTGCGTTTTAATCCAGCATCCTTCTTTACAATGTTTTGACTCAAAGAGCTATGTGGCTATCAAAGAAATGAGTGTAGTGTTAACAGCACACACAGAACTCCAGCTTTGCAACAGTTTTCCAGTGTGCCTCTACAGTGACATTAGAAATCAGAGGAGAAAGTTCCCCTAAAAAACAGACAAACTTAGGACTGGCAGCCCCTGAGGTTCTGTGTTACTGAAATGGGGCAAAATTCTTATTTTGATCATGCCCACCTTTGCTGGTCTTCCAGGGCTCTGCAACTGTACTTTCCAGCATCTATGCATTTTGAACCCATACCTGGGTTCACAAAGCCCAGTGCTAGGGCTGCATGCATGAGCTGACACCACTTCAGTGTGACTAGATCCATTTACCTAATTCAGAATGGAAGGATTAACATGGACAGTCATTTGTTCAGGCTCCAGATTCGCTGGTAAGTTCTGCAGCAGACAACCCAGTAGCTGAGGTGTAAATGGGACTAGATAGAGAAAGAGAAAAAAAAATGAATCCTGAGTCTGAAGACCCAAGTTCAAGTCTTGGATTTATTATCTACTGGCTGTGCGGTGACCAGAAAGTCACATAGAGATCAGGATGAGCAATTAAACATAAACCATATCTCCTTTCTCCATAGATTGATACGGGGAACTTACACTTGCATACTCATTTGTGCTAAATGCTGAATAAAAGTGTGCATGTGCTATATATGTACTGAATTCTACAGCATACATTGTCTAAAAGGATAGCAAACATTGGTCAACTTTTTGTGGGGTCCCTTGTCAGTTCGTAACTCTGAGAAACAGAAAATCTATCTTCAGTTACTAAATGAAAATTCTGAAGATCAATTTGATTGTTTGACAGTAAGTGTATCAGTTCAGCAAGCTGAAGCCATCCAGTTCTGAGTGAGCTACACTCTGAGGATGCTCAGGGCCATCATCAAATGTTTTTTGAGTCATGCTTTCTTGCTTAAATTTGTTTTGATAACCTAAATAGCTATATGTCTATCCAAGAAATTAAGGTGTAGGTAAAAATATTGTATTTAAATATCTACAGGCTTAGGTGGACTCACTGGCCAATTCTACAAGGAATCTACAACACAGAAAAGAGGAAGGGACACCCCACACATAGCATGAGGTCAGTGTTTCTCTGACAACATATAAAATGGCAAGAAAACAGTATGATACGATGCTTAAGAACACAGCTGTAATCAGCACTCAACAGTTTAACAAATCCAACCTAATAATAAATCCAATAAAGCATTGTGACAAAGTAAAGTCTACTCTGGAAATCCAAGAACAGTTTAATATTTAAAACCAGTCAACATACTCACTCTATTAAGTGACTGTAAGGGAAAGCTATGTGTCATCTCTGTGAATAGAGGAAAAAAAATCTTTGACTGAACCCAACATCAATTACTGTCCAAAAACCCTGCCCAAACTAGCAATAAAAGAAAACTTCCTCATCGTGATAAAACATCTCTGAGAAACATAGAACTAAGCAACAACCACAAAATGAAAGATGGTTCCCTGGTAAGACCAGAAACAAAGCTGTCACCACTTTGGTCCAGCATTGTACAGGCAGCCCTTGCCAGTGCAATAAGGCAAGAAAACGCAATGAGAGTCTCCTGGTACAAAAGGACAAAGTCAATTAGCTTTGGTTACAGGTGACATGATTTCTGTGCACAGAACCCCAAGGACCCTATGAAACAGCTAATAGGATATAGAATGAGTAAGGGCAGCTTGCAAGTTTTCAGGTTGTGAGGTTATCAATCAATGTTTTATGTACTAGCAACACACAGCTAGAAATTTGAATGGTCAGTTGTTTACAGAAGACAAGTATAAACGTAGATGTCGAAGCTACGGTCATTCTGATATACCCTCTGTGTCCTGGCATTCAAAGGCCTCAATAGCCTGCTTCCAGTTCTCTTCTCCATCTTTATCTCCTCCCACCCCAGTAAGCACAACGAACCTAAAGGGCAGATCTACGCACTCCCATATGAAGCCTTATGTTTCTATCCTGGTGGTTTTTCTCAATTCATTCCAGTCCTATCTTGGCCAATGTCTCCAAAGCTCTGTGACATCTAAGCCTTATCTACCCTTCAAGGTCACTGTCAATATCCAACACCTCTCAGGCTGCCAATTTGGACCATTCCAGACTCTTGGCCCGGTGCCTGCTATGCAGAAGGCCCTCCACAAAGCCTTGGAGAATAAATGAACTCACAGCATGCTTGCTGTTCAAATGGATTCACATGTTAGAACTCTGATCTGTGGGATGCATGACTCTCATTTGTACCCACCCCCCACATCATGCACACTGGCTCAGGCAGGTTCTGCAACCTCATCTTCCAAACATCTGAGTGTCTAATGGTAGAAATCAGGGAACATGTCTACAGGCACAGTACAAACATGGCTGTACTGAAACTGTAAATTCTTTCTGACCAAGAAGCCCGTCATCTGTTCAATTCATTTACACTGTATATTTTTCAGAACCTGCAGAACAACCAATAAATATAATAGCTGATCTTGGATCCATGAATCTTAATGTACATGGGTAAATTTTACTCTTAGCAAATCCAATACCCAGAGGCAACTGAGAATAAATTAAAAAGTGCTTCAGCAACTCTTTCCGTGATAACAGCGGAAGCAGAAATGCCATAGAGGCTTATATATTCTGAGGGTCCTGGGTAAGGGTATACACACAAAAGAAGCCCTCCCTCCTGCTTACAGGAGGCCCAGCCAGCATCTCTGGCTCACTCAGACCCAGAAGTAACCGGATGCTGGCCAACCCTAGCCACTCCTCCAACCTCCCAAACTCACGGAGAGCTTCTCTCACAGGAAAAGCAAGGAAGCCAAGTGTCTGCCCAGAGATCCAGAGTCTGCTAAAGAGAGCAAATGAGAAGGTGGGTCGTCACCCTCACCACAGTCCCCTCTTCCTATCCTCCTTGCAGTTCTTGGTCACAGTAACCTTAGATCTGTAAATGAAATAGTAAAAATGATAACAACAACAACAACAGCAACAGGGAGTTTAAAAGCGTGACCCACCGAGGGGAGTGAAGGGAACCTGTCTGACAAGCTGAAGACACTGCCAAGACAAATGGTTTGACCTTGACCTTGAAAAGAAACAAACCTTTCCACATTTTGCCCATGGCTGAAAGCAGAGGTAATGCCATTACTGACTTCCTAGAAGCATCATTCCAGGATGCTCCCCCACTTCCTGGCCCACAGTCATCAAGGGAGATCCTCCCTCCAACGTATAGTACATTGCCCATCTAGATGATGTGGCAAAGGCACAGTCAGCCAGTGTTTATGGGCAACATCCACCAGTTTCCAGCAAGTCAATGCTAGACTTCTCACACAGAGAGAAACCAGCGGGGCTAGATCTTCTAAAACCTCTGCCCAGTGCTAAAGGCCTCTCCTTTGACAGCCACAGGCCTTGTGAGACTGCAGCCTTTGCATTCTTACTGGGGACCTTCCCACATGGCTATAGGCAAGGGCTCAAGGTACAGGGACAACATTCAAGCCAAGAATTCAAATGGCTCTCTTAGGGGAGGGGTATTCACCAAATAGCAAGATCTGATGGTTTGGATTTCTTTCCATAGAAAACTGGAGGATGCTTCATTGCCAAAAACAGAGCTGTGCCATCGCTCTATAAAGGGTCCCCTCCCCAAGCCATTGCCAGGTAGCATCTCCTGCCTACCTCTGCCATGAGCTTGGCCTTACCACCCTGCCAGCCTCCGCTAAAACCCCATTTCCTTCTATCTAATTCTTAAGGGAAAGAAATGGCACGTTTATTAAAGCGAAGGCTTATCTAGTTCATCTGGAATCTAAGCCGCTGTGATAAGTCCCTGAGCTACATGCACACAAAGAGAAAGGCAAAGCTTGAATCCTGATCAGAAGGAAGAGGTGAGGGCTGGAATGGGGTCTCAGCCTGCAGGTGTGGGTTCCACCCCAGGGGATGCTCTTCCCCCTCCCCTCTGTACAGAGTGGGCTAGGGCTAAGGCAAATGCCCACATTCATATACTTCTAGATCTGTGGTTCTAAATGTTCCTAATGATGCAATCCTTTAATACAATTAATTCCTCAGGGTGTGGTGACCCCCAACCATAAAATTATTTTCATTGTTACATCATAACTGTAATTTTGCTTCAGTTATGTATCATAATGTAAATATATGTGTTTCCAGTGGTCTTAGGTCTTCCCTGTGAGAGAGTCGTTCAACTCCCCACCCAGGGGTCCTGACCCATAGGTTGAGAACACTCCTCTAGGTAGTTCTGTTCAAACCTCCACACATTTTATTCAGGATATGTGGCTTCTTTCATGCTTCTGAGCCTAACTGCGCTGCATTCAGCATCTGAGAAGCTGAAAGCTCTGTGCCTAGGACTGGAGACCCCAGACCTCCTAACAGACTCATGGATAAAAACAGCAGCCTCTGATTGGAGGGACACAGAGCTAGGGACTCTTCTGACAAGCATCCTCCGGTATTATGACATCCCTGTAAAGCACCTCTCTGTGGAATCCATGTCACCATGTACAGTTAAAGAGCAAGATATCTAGGAGCTGCCATGTTTACCTAGCAGTGGCCAGTGATCTGGCCTGGCCTAGCATCCAAGTCCTTTCAAGGATACAGCCATCTGAGAGGACTATGGAGAAACAAAGGTAGCCACAAATGTTCATCATCCTGGTGGCTTTTTATACCACGCTTTCTGGTATGAAAGGCCACACGATCCCCTTCCCAAACAACTGTGACACAAGCCATTAATTGTCACCCAGGAGCTATTTTTCGCTCTACAAGATATCCCCATTTTAACTTCCATGCATCATTTAAAGACCATTGGCTAAAGTGAGGAAAGGAGTGGTGGGGTTGCTTTACGCAAGGATCTGATCTGATCTTGAAAGAAATAGGACATGGAACAAACTGGAAGGGGGACTTGGGAGGGCCTTCCAGGAGGGAGGGGAAGTGATCTAACTGTATTTTAATTAAAGATTATTAATTTTCTTTAAACAAAAAGAAGAAATAGAGTATTAGGCAGGCCTGATGATGTAAACCTAGGAGCCCAGCTATATGGTAGGCTGATGCAGGAAGATACAAATCCTGACCTACTTGGGCTACACAGTGAGTTTAACACTAATTTGGTTAGGGCTGGAGAGATGGTTCAGTGCTTGAGAGCATTGGCTGCTCTCGAGGATCAGGGTTCAATTTCCTGCACCCACATGGCAGCTTAGAACTATCTGGGATCTGACACCCTCACACAGACATGAATGCAGACAAAAATACCAATGCACATAAAATTAAATTAATTATTTTTAAAAAGACTAACTTGGTCAACTTTGTGGAAGACTGTTTCAGAATTTAAAAACAAATATGAAGAGGAATGGGAATAATGTGTAAGGCTAGAGTGCTCATCGAGAACTTTCAAGATAAAGGGGAAGGAAGGGGGCACCATATTGTTTTCCATTTCTTCTTGATGCCTGGAAGACACACATAATGACATGAGTTTGGACAGCCATCTTGGGCCATGACACAAAACTGCATGCTTAGGATACCAGAGTGACCAGATAGATGGAGTCTGGTCCTCAACATTGTGAAAAATGCCATTCCTAGATTGATTACCTCTAAAGCACAGAGCAGTAGGCTTCCTTTCTGTATAAACAACCGTTATTTTAGGTGTTCTATCACTGCCAAGCACATGCCATAATCATTGGTGCAGCCAACTAATGTACTAAATATGGGCAATTTATTTTGTCCTTCATTTAATCAATAAATAGTTATCTAAGGACTACTGAGTGCCAAGGCCTGTGCAGACTGCATTGTACCCTGGGAATAACTTAGCAGCTTAGGCTTGGTCCTGTGCTCAAAGCACTTAGAATTGAATGAATGAGGCTGGGTCTGCTTTGTAGGATGAAAAGAAGAGATGCAGGTGGATACAGTCAGGTCCAGATCCCAGAAGGAGGACATTCTGCATTTACACATAGTGGGGTGTAGAGGAGACTCTCTGAGGTGTTCTGGCAATAGCTTTTAGAGAACTAGAGAACTAACTTTGCTCACCTACGCACATATGCCTCTCCAGAGAAAGACCTCTCTGCTATTCACTTCAAGTCCTTCCACAGAGCTGACTAATCCCATTAACTACTTGATTTGGTCCAAAGCGTTCAGACACCTTTATCCCCTATCTTCCCTGGTGACCCTCATGTAATGTTCAGCAAATGTTGTCATTTCTAGCATAAAATAAATCTCAGACTCTTTATCAGTATTGCTCATTAAGAATAGTTTCAGAAATCTGGCCATTGTATTATGGTTACACAAGGGAACCATCTTAAAAGATGGTTACAAGGTAAGGCAGTTTAGGAAGGAAGAGTCATGATCCAGGCCACTGATGCTCACATGGCTCAGTAATGGTGATGGTGATGGTGGTAACCAATGACGGTAGTGATAATAGTGATGATAAGCAGCAATGATGTGGATAGAGATGGTGTTGACGATGATGACAGAAAGACAGTTGCTGCTACTGCTGCTGGTGGTGGTGAAGATGATGAAATCATAATGAGGATGGCAATAAAAATGATGATAAAGAAGCAGGCTGAGAAGAGAATCAGATGAGTAGAATGTTCAGAACTGCTGAGATGATATTGCCAGCCATTGTATCATTCTGACAAATTCCCCATTGGTTGGAAACTGTTCAAAATAATAAGTTAAAAACAAGTAAATAAGACAGGAAAATGTGTCCTTCTCACTCCCTCCACTATGAACATCTTAGTCCAACTTTCCATCTCTCTCCATCACCCAGATGACACACCTTCCAGCCCACCTCTCCCCCTTTTGGCCACTTCTGACCATCTAGTGTCCATTGTCAAGATGCCAACACTCCTCTTCTGGGAACCCTACAATAAAATCCTATTATATCCAGAAAGAGCCCTCAAGATTCTGGTAGGATGCACAAGGCTCCACCTCTCTGACCTCCATCCCTGATCTTTACCGACCACATTGGGTCTCTGCATTCTTTCTGCAACAGTCACAGGTACCTCCACCATTTGAGTTCATGCTTTAGCTTTTCTCTCACAGACAAAGCTCCTTTCTGCCTTTCCCAACACTCTCTACTGCCTCCAACTCAGTTACTCTTCAAAATACTTTTTATGACTTGGCTTTAGGCTACATGTTTGTGAGTTTAGTTTTTGTCTTGGGGTAAGCCCCAGGATCTTGGGGATTTTGTTCATGCTCACTCAACACCCAGAAAGGCACCCAAATTACTTCAGAATAAACAAAGGTATCAATGTCCCTCAAAGCCCTCCTTTTCCTTGCTCTGGCTGTCAATGTGCAGCTAATAAAGATTTGGTCCTTAGGTCACCTCCTCTAGAAGCCTGTCACCATAGGTCATCACAAACTTCTCCTCTAAGTCTTCTTGAAGGGTACAACCTCACTTGCCCCCATTGTCCTGTGCCATACACTCATGTGTCTCCCCTACATAGGGAACAACCCATGAGTTTAATGAAGGAAAGAATACTCTCCTGCTCAAGGCAGATTTCTCTAAAAGTACACAAAGTTCCAGTTCCTTCCTGGCCTTTGTCCTAATTCTTCAATCACTGCAGTCTGCTGACAGAAAATGACAACCAACCTCTCCAGAGGAATCAGTCACTGCTTCTTTACCAGGACTTTAGGCCCATAAGCCTCCCTCCCCTCCAGGATCTTATCCTTAGTTTAGCTTCATCCAGGGATTCCTCCTGCATCTTCCTGCCCATTCAGTCCTTCTGCTGCTCTGGCTCCTAATGGAGGTGATAGTGATATTGACAATGGTGACGATGCTTACCCTTCCTCAGAATGCTTGGAGCTAATGGCTGGTGATTCTGATGGGGTATCGGTATGGCTGATGACATATTTGGTTTAGATAACATCCTACATTTAAGCTTCTGAGCTAAAATGTGATATGTATCTTCTTATGCCCATGACAGTTAATGCGTGCTCAACACACCATGAATGCCTCCTGTCTGCATTCAGGTGGCTGTCTCCATCACCTCTGAGTCCCAAATATCCTTTTATCTGCATATGATAGGCCTAGCAGGGAAAGACCTCTAAAGGCCACTGGGCTAGAGGCTAGTCTCCCCTACTCAAGAACAGTAACCACTGTGATGTTCTGAGCATGCATCCCAAGTTCAAATCTTAGACCTCTACCTCCTTGGGGTTGCTATTTCGAAGGTGGTGTCCAATGGGAGGTGTCTGGGTCTAAATGTCTGGATGGCTTCCTTGTGGGACAGGCCTAGCTCTCACAGGAATTCGTTCCTCTCTTCCACATACATCAACTCATCTTTGGTTTTCTGTCAGGAGTTAAGAGGGCAACAAGAACACACCAGACTATAAAGACGTTTGCACTGCTCTCTTGAACCTCCCAATCTCCTGAACAGTGAGCTAAAGGAGGTTCTTTTCTCAGTAAGTTATTTAGTCTCTGTTACAGCAATATACACGGACTGAGAGACCCAGAAGTTGCCATTCTTCCTGTGCCCTCTTCAACTCACTTCCTTGCGTGGATTCCCAACTCTCATCACGTTCTGTTGGTCCTTTGGTTTAGCCAACTCATGGAGGTGCCTAGAATTCTAACCCTGTCCTTGGTGCTTAATCATGCCCTTTGACCCACACTTCATTTGGGGGCATATCTGGAGCATATTTAAATCCACCTACTTCAAGAGTCATTGCTGGACATCTCAGGGAGTATCTTCTTTCTCAGGTACACACAGTGAGACCAGGTTCTGCCTGCCTCCACTCAGTGTACTCTTTGGTGTAAAGATCAGGGGTCTAGCATACAGGACTTCTGTCCAAGTAGCCAAGTCTGTGCATCAGCTAAGCATGGTGATATTCCTGGAAAGGAAGACACAATGGTCATGGCTGACCTGGCCACTGCTGAAGGGGACAGCTCCTGGGCACCAATGTTCTAAAGCCACTTTGTATTGGGTAAGGCCATTTGTGGTAGCTAATCTTAACTGTCAACTTAATAAACTTGGGAGACAGGAGCCTAAATAGAGGAACCCCATCTATAAGATTGGCTTGTGGACATGCCTGTGGGATGTTTTCTTGTTTACTGATTGATGTATGAAGGCCCAACCTACTGTGGTTCTTGTGACCTCTGGGCAGTGTAGCCTGCATTGCATAAGAACAGTGGCCAAGCAAGCAAAGGGAAGCAAGCCAGAAAGTAGCACTCTTCCATGACCTCCTTTTCACTTTCTGCCTTCAGTTCTTACCCTGACTTCCCTCAGTGAGGGACTGTAATCTGTAAGCCAAATAATCCCAAGTTGCTTTTGGTCATGGTGCTTATCACAACAGAGAAATAAAATAGAACAATGTTTCCACCCTGGTATTGCTATACAAAGACAGCTTCTGAGCAACATGAAATTATGAAATAGGAATCCACTTGCCACACATTACACTAAAGGTGGTGATGGGGATTTTGGTTCTGCCAAAGCCCCTAGGATCGTAAGGAAGTGTGACTGGGGAGGGTGAGTTCCAGATATTACTCACCAGATAAGAGTTGGATCCTATCTAGATCCTGGGCCCTACAGTTGGGATGCCCTATGCCTTTATGCTCCTGCAGTTCATCTCCCAGGAAGACTTCACATAAACACTTCATCATAGCACCTGCATATAGACAGGGCTCCAGAGTCACCAGCTACTTAGGCTACTCCTCTACCTGCTTAAGGTCTTCATGGAGCTTCTTTAGGGATCACTGAGAACACCATCCTTTGCTGAGCAAACAGTAGCTCCCTCAAATATCCTCCCAGCAGCCCAAGGCCCATGTACAGAGCCACCAGGATCAGTACAGATTCTCAGCCACAGGACAAGCTTCCCACTACTGGAATGGGCCCCAATGCCCTGTCTGTAACTCCTCAGAGCTTGTATTCTACGGTCAGTCTGTCTCTGTTTATATAGGACAGTACAGTCTCCTCTTATCTATGTGATCACAGACAAGTAAAAGCTTTTACTATCTCAAGCCTCCGTTTCTTCCCCTATGAAGTTGGGGGCATAATATTGTTTGGCTCATAGGCTCCTTTCAAGATTAAAATAAGTCAGACAGTGGGGGTGCTTTAGAAAGTCCTCAAACTTTCCAAGCCAGGTGGGAATATGAATGTTTACAGGAGTACATTGCAACTCATGGCCAGGAGAAGAGGAACACACCACATTTCCATAGGCACTGATGTGCCTCTTCCTCAGTACCATCCTGGGACTCACAGTGTACCTGCTGCTGTGCCTGGGAACCTAGTAGATTTTCAGACACAAAGGTAGGGGTTTTTGTCTCCTACTTAGTTCCTGAACAGTCAGTGCATAGCTCATGGATGTTGGGCTCTGAGCCAGGCCAGGAGATTGAGGGATGTTCTAGAAATCAGTAAAGCAGTCAAGTCTCAGGACACATGTAGGGAGTGTTTTCCACTGTCTTAGTTTACAAACCAGGAAACTGAGGCACTGAGTGGTCTATAAAAGAAAGCCAAGAGCTTGGATCTGAACTGAACCAACACTCTTCATTGGGGTGTCCACTACTTCTCTTTAGGGAAGCCACAGGGAAGAAGAGGGGCTTAAAGTCAGAGGCCTAAGATGATGCCTGGAAGAAGGGTGAAGTGTAGGGTAGTTGACAAGAAGAGAATACTCCAGACAGAGCAGAGAGCAGCATATTGCTGAGAAGCAGAAGTTACTAGGAACGCATCCCCACTGCAACCAATTTGTTCAGGAGTCCAGAATTTTGGTCCCTGAGGAAGTAGCCTGGGACACTTGCATATCCAATAGGAACCAGCTCCGGGGATATTCCCTACACCTAAAGCTGTGCAAAGGAGGCTTGTTGGTTCTGATCCAATGTCTAGGTTGATGTTATCTGGGCTGTCTATATTGGGTGGGACTTGAACCTCGGCTATAGGAACTATTGTATCACTCTGACTCCTCTTCAGGAGAGCAATCCTTCTCCTCCCAGGTAGTGGGAGGGGCTTTTCTCTGCTCACAGCCAATACTTGAACTTAGGTAGAGGCTAAGAACTGCTGACCTTTGTATCAGCTCTTTGTAATGGAATAAAATGTGAATCACTACCCTTGCCTTTGAACACTTTAATAACTGCAAAATAAAACGTGGTTTAAAAAATCAACTTCAATACTTAATGTTCACCAGCCTCATCTGCTGGGACCAACATCCTGGCCAAAGCACACTTAAGATAGCAACCCCTTCACACTAAAAGCTGTCCTAATATACTGGACATTGGTATTCACATTGACACTGTCATTGCTTCCCACCCAGGTGACCCCTGTGGGCCTCCATTTTCTCTCTGGCCAGGAGCAGGTTGGGATAACCAATCTCAGCCACCCCAACAAGTCTAAGGCTGCCAATTCAGAACAAAATGTTCTTGCTCCTTTGGATATAACTGATATAAAAAGAAGAGTCAACGTCTCACTGGGATATAAGTTAAGAGTGTACCCAGATGTGCCCCAGAGTTCAAGGGCACAACACATCTTTCTAACTCCATAGTCAGTCCTAAGCTTGTCCAAGACAAGAGACTTCGGGACACCTCCCATAGGGAAAGGGTGAGCAGGGTAGGTAGGCAGCCTGGGTTACAGCTTTTCTGAGCCCAGCCAAATATGCAAAGCTCCCAGCCTAAAGCTATGTCAGTCCAGACAGGAGGGAAGGACTTCGAACACTTGGGTCCTGGAAATCAGGACCTGGACTCAGTTAGCACCCTGTGACTAGCCTTAGGTCAGCCATAGAAGCCAAGGAGCTCACAGCCCTTCAGAGAGAACAAAGCTACCCAGTGAATGTTCAAATTGAGTAGCCAATCCTATTCCCTAGGACCCTCCATCTAAAGACCCCATTGTTTGATGTGTGCTTTCTACCAAACAAGCACCAAGTTGTTAGGGGCTTCCTGGTGGTATTCCTGGTTTGAGGAGCCCAGAGCAGCAATGAAGAGTCTTTTCCTATACAGTGTTGCTTACATTCTGATGGAGACAGGGGTTGCAAGCAATGAGCACATAAGTGATCTTAGCTGGTGCAGGTTCTCAAGAGACAGTGGAGCAGGCAGTGTGAACAGGCGAGGAGTCCACGCAGGCCTGTGTGAACATTGATGTTACCTCCTAGATGTCTGCTGCTAGGAAATTCAGAATCATACCTCAGAGAGGGACAATACCTTGAGGTCAGAATATATAGAACAAGGGCTGGGGGGAGTCAGTGAAGTGCTTGCCTTGCAAGTGCGAGGACCTAAGTTCCGTGTCAGCACTCATGGAAAACAAACAAAAAACAGGGCATGGAGGTGGATAGGCAGATCCATGGGCCTTTCTGGACAGCAGCCTAACCTACCCCATAAGCACCAAGACAGTGAAAGATGATCTCAATAAAACAAACTAAGCAAACAACAAAATCCATTGACAGCAGCTGGAAAATGATGATACCCAAAATCAATCTCAATCTCTCTCTCTCTCTCTCTCTCTCTCTCTCTCTCTCTCTCCTTTTCCCTCTCCCTTTCTCCCTTTCCCCCCTCTCCCTCTCTTTCTCTTCTCTCTCTTCCCTCCCCCTTTCTCTGTCTCTCTCTCTTCTCTCTCTTCCCTCCCTCTCTCTCTTTTTCTCACTGTCTCTCTCTTCCCTCTCTCCCTCTCTCTGCCTCTTTCTGTGTCTCTCTGCATGTTTCTGTCTCTTTCTCTGTCTTTCTATCTCTGTCTGTCTGTATCTCATACACACACACACACACACACACACACACACAACAAGAAAGCAGTCAAGGAGGTTAGCATTAGTAGAGGCCACAGAGAAGCAGAAGGCAGTCAGAACTCATATCAGGCTCCCAAGGATGGTGGGACAAACATTAGCAAATTACTCCCCTGTCAGCTACTTGGTCTCTAATCTCAATCCCTGAGACATCAACCATCACATCCTGTTGTTGACCTTAGTTGACCTTTCAAGGCTGTGGTCATGACAGTAAGCAGGTGACTAACTGCTCCTTTATAGTGTACAGCGGTAGACAAAGCATAAATATTTAATGCCTTGAGCTGATGCCACACTGGATCCTAGAAGTTGGAGAGCAAAATTCTGGAATTTCACAGGTAGTCTATTGACAGAGAGGACACCCCACACCAGACACACCAAAACAAGCTTTTGGGTTTTTGTTTTGTTTTGTTTTATTGTTTTTGTTTTTTTGTTGTTTTGTTTTGTTTGTTTTTCAAGACAGGGTTTCTCTCTGTAGCCCTGGTTGTCCTGGAACTCACTCTGTAGACCAGGCTGGCCTCGAACTCAGAAATCCACCTGTCTCTGCCTCCCGAGTGCTGGGATTAAAGGTGTGCGTCACCACTGCCCGGCTAAAGACAAGCCAAGTGAACGCATTCAGTCTTCCCAACCTCTTTCTGTGAACACCAAGCCTCTCTTGCCCTGACCTCTGGGGACCTGAAACACTACACATGGTACAGTCTTGTCTGGTCTTCCTGTTAATTCTGGTGTTTTTTCTTGCCCCTTTCTCTCCACAATGCTCCTCAGATGCACACTGACCTGCCCTCTCTCTTGCATGTATTGGAATCTGCCACAGCACCAGCCATACCCACCAGGAGAGAACTTCTCAAGCAGCCCACTAACTGACCAGCCAGCTCCTATCCTGGGGCTTTGTCTTGACCTTGAACTCCACACCAAATAAGGAGTAAAAGATGTTCTCTCTGGTTGGATGTCTCCCTCTAGAACTTGGTTCTCAATTTTGACCATTTTGAAAATTATTATATTGATACTTTGGTCTGCTTCAGAGCAAAGAAATGAGAATCTTCACAGTGGAAACCAGGCATTATATTCTCATAAACCCTTATGAATCCATGGTATAACTACAACTAGGAATTCAAACCAGCCTCCCTCGGAGAGTTGCTGCTAGTCCATGGACCACCTGTTGAACAAGGTTCATAAGCAGTTAGATGTGAGGAATGGGGGGAGACAAACAAGCTTCCCTAATTTTCAAGGCCCAAGTAAATGCCTACCGAGCATCTCCCTATGAGGTTGGGAAGATGTTCCTTAGAAAAGTATGAGTTAAGGCTCAGAGATTAAAAGGTTCCATAGTATAAGAATATTACAGGATCCATTCCATTATACACAAAGTACTGAGCAGAGTACCCAGTACATAAAAAGTGCTCAATGCACGGTACTTACGCTCCGTGGATTATCATGTTTTATTATCACTGAAGGACCACCACTCCAGTCCTTGAACCAACTTTTCAGACCCTGATCAGTCTAGACACAGCCCCACAGACTCCACCTGGCCTAAGAACACCAATGTATTGTTCTTTATTCATTCAATCTGCTTCCCAGGAGCTATGCATATGCTGCTTCAGTGTGTTCATGGCTGATATCGAGTGTTTTCTGTGGACAGGGTCTGTCTGAATCCTCAGCGTGGTTTATCTTGTACCACAAGAACTGCCAACCTAGCAGTGGAAGCTAGTAGCCACTGTCACTTACAAGAAAGTCAGAAGGACATGATCACAAATGCTACTCAGAGGTACTCCAAGCAGACCCAGGCTTCTTCTTGCTTCTCAAATTGCTAAGATTTTCCACCAACGTACAGGGCCTTGTTTTGCAGGTGAGATTCTGGGGTATTGCAGGTCCGACAGGGTTAATGAATTCCTAGCCCATGCCAGGCAGCAGGTTTCAGGATAGCATGTTGAATGGTAGAAACACTCCATGCTCTGATGCCTGTCTCCTGAATATCCCCCTAGGACCTCAGCCACTCTACCACAATTGGTGGGTGGTTGATCTAACAAGTGGGAACATCACAGTAAATTTCCACTTTGAACGTGTGCCCAAAAGTTCTGTTTAAACGTCTGCTCAAATTGCAACATTGTGTGGCAAAGGACAGCCGCTATTTGGGAAAGCATCCTATTTGATACAAGCTATAGAAGATGAAACTTGTTGTGAAATCGCTTGTACATTTCAGCTCCACTACTGAGAATGCTCGCCAGGCATTCTTGTCCCAAAAAGCTAAGTGGAGAGTTGTAATTTGAGATTAGGAGGAGGGATTCTTGAAACAGAACAGAGTCAGGCAAGCAGTGCCTTTCCCTCTCAACTCGCCAGAAGAATGTATATAAAAAACAGAAGAGATGAGAAAGCTCTCTGTCCAGTGAAGGGTATCTAAGGGCAAATCAAGACTGTCCATTGAATCCGTCTGTAAATGAGACAGAATAAAAATTGAATGGAAGGGTGAGAATCAGCACTCAGGGGCACTGTGATGCCTGGGTGACCAGAAATTCCAGAGTCGCAAGCAAAATTCTTGGAGGAGACTGGCTTCAAATTATAAATCTTCAGATAAATAAAAATACTCATAGCTGCCAAGAATATTAACATTAGGAACGGTTTTCAAAGGGCAATCCCCAGAGCCAACTGATTCCAAACTTTGCATTAGGGGACACTTTAGACACCCTCCCTATGTTCAAACCACACCCTCCACATCAATTAAGCCATGATAGCTGAGAATGAGGCTTAGCTGTCCTTAATCTTTATGGCTTCCTACAGGAATCCAACATGTAGCCAAGTTGGGGGATTTAGGCACTTAGTGTCTTTGTTCATAACAAGGACAGGATCCTACTAGACCAGTGACTCTTCACTCTGGCTACACATCAGAATCACCTTGTGGAGGATTTTAAAATACTAATGTCTG
>JADRCH010000858.1:1183729-1214450 GCA_019843965.1 Rhynchomys soricoides | reverse complement strand
TACACATCAGAATCACCTTGTGGAGGATTTTAAAATACTAATGTCTGCCTCATCTGTAGAGCTTCTATCTACTCTATGGCTCTTGGACACTAGCATTTTTCATTTGTTTCTAGGTGTTTCTGATGTGTACATAACCCAGTAGGTGGCCACTGTTCCATACCCTTCTACAACATTCCCTCTACAGCTCCCATGTTAAGGATCTAGTGTATTCCAGCCAAAAAATGCATTGGAGGAGTTTTCCGCCGAGCAAATTCACTCTCCTCTTTACATAGGAAGCAGGGACACCTAACTTTGGAGAGGCCTATGGATCCCTTTAATCCTCCACAAACTATTGGCTGAATGTATATGTATCTGTACTCATAGGCATAAATATTTAGAGAATACCTTTAGCTTTTATTAGATGCTCTAAAGATTTAAGACTGTTATCTTAAGGGCAAAAACAACTTGATAGATTCAAGAGAATTAAAGCATAAATGAAATGAATTTGATCGCAGCTACAATTAGGATTTGGGCACACCTACTGCCTCCTGGTGGCTTTACATCCTTATTACAGGCTTAGTTCACACCTGGATAAAGTGACAGATGTTAAGGTAACAGATGTGAAGAGTCCAGCTCCGAAGCAGAAATTGCAAGGACAGTATAAGCTAGCTGATAATTCTCACGGAGTTATAACCTTCCAAACACACTGGTAAGTGGGCAGTCCTTTCAGAGAGTTTACATCCCTGTCCCTAGCTGGGGAAGATAGAATAGTTTGTTTGTTTTTTTCTTTTTATCCTGACTTTTATCAATTAGTTTGAATTCTGACGTTCTCTTACTAACCATGTGACTTTGGGAAATGATGTTTAACCTTTATTTTCCTCATATAAAGTAGGAGATTAAAATTTCCAACATTGCTATAAAGAATAAATAATAACAAAAGCCTCTGAATAATATTTAGATCAATATCCCAATATATGGCTGGCATTTGCAGGTTTTCTTTTCTTATTGGTACACCTTACTGATCTTGTCCAAGTTACTGAGTTTCCTAAACTAATCCATCAGACAAGTAAAGGCCGCCCAATTTCCCTTACAGTGTTATCATGATGATAAAACAGAATAGCGGAAGGCAGCTCAGCCCTCCATATCTGCAGTTACGCATGCAACTGCAGGATCCATCCAGCCACACAAATCAACCCAACGGCATTTAACCTACCATGAATCAAAGCTATTACCCCAAAATGGGGCCTACTGAACACTTTTTCTTATCATTATTTCCTAAAGCCCTTGGCAGAGCAAGCAAGTTTCATCGTGTTGGTATTGTATTAGATGTTCTTAAGAATCTGGAAACCACTTAAACAGGAGGGGACACTATGCCAACACCAGATCATTCATATATGATTATATAAGGGGCTTGAGAGTCTGTAGAATTTGGTATCCTGTGGTGTCTTAGATCCAGTTCCCTACTTACATAGTATACTTCATCCTAAATCCAGGGAACTTATATCTCACAGGAAATGGTCACCCTAAAATGCAGATACCATCCCTGTCTTTCTGGGCTCCAATAGCTGAGCAGTTTCTGTATCCGAATGCAGCCTTTATTCTTACACATCTGGCATTCTGGACAGGGCCAAACTTTCCTGTCACATGCATAAATGGGCAACCATACCCCACCATAGCAGCTGCAAGCTCTAGTTCACATTAGAGAATCACACTAAAGAAATCACAGATGGGCCATCAGCCCTTGTCTGTCTCAGAGCTGGTCTCTCTCATACCAAACCTTCCCAGAAAGATAGTCCCTAAAATCTTCCACAAGCCTGTCCTGTCAATCAGGACATCCATCACTGCACAGTGTTCCACAACCTGCCCAGCCAGAGCAGAAACATCACTAGAACCTCTCAGCAGCATCAATAAAACTTCGAGATGAGCAACTCTCACTTACCTGGAGTCTGCTTGGCTGTGCGCACAGGGGTGTAGTGGTTTTTGGAGGTTGATCGGACCGGTGTGTTCTCTTTGGGAGAGGTATCGATGGCCGAGATGGTTTCTCTTTCACAGTGTGCTATGGGGATTGGTCCCTGTTGTCTTAGGATGTCAGCCAGAGCCCTTAAAAAGGAGAGTACACAGTGAGCCTCACTGAGCAGGTGCACACAACTACAAAGAGGCAAGCTTACATTCATAGGCACTCAGTTTTGAAACCATATGGAAGGAGCTAGAGATACAGCCATGAGCACTCGAAAGACAGTTTCATCTTTTGCTGGCAGGGTGAGTTTCATCTTATACTCCAGGGTGAGTATAGGGGGAGAGGCTGGCATGACCCTGAAGGCTATGAGCATAGTATCTTATTCTGTAATTCATTCTACACTTGTAAACAAAAATATCTTTCAAAATACTAGTTTACCTGATACCCATATATGCCACAACAGCACTCTCAGATTCTCCATGATCTTATAGAAAAAAGCTGACACTACTGGCCTTACAACAAACAGGAAGTTACTATCAATCAGGTAGCCCAAACTCTCTATCCCAAAGTATATGTCATGTAGCATATGTTAGAAAGTACTGACTTGCCAAAGTGGAGCATGCAGCCTATAGGCCCGGCTGCTAGAGAAAAACTTGTCTCAAGTGCCAAGACAGGAAGGACAGATTTTTAAGATAAGCATCAGGATGCATGGATGGCACTGACAGTGAAGGTAAACACATTTTAGAGGAGGGGCTATGTACAAATAGGAAGGGACACAGAGAAACTGCCAGAGCAGAGACTCAGGGCCAAGGGTATGGCTTCATTGATTCCCACCAAGCTTCAACTTCCAAACATGCATGTAGTGGGGACTTAGCAGTCATCAGTCGCGGCAGGGACGAGTGGAAAGGTGCCCAGTTCTGTCTTCTGGTGACTCACACATTAAAGCACGTCCCTCTGCCACCAGGTTTTAAACAGGAATCCCTCATTGTGTGTGACATGAGACAGCCACTGGCTCTGGGAAAGAGGGACACTGGGGAATGATCAAAGGGAGCAGCAGAAGAGTGTGGCAAGCCACTACAGAACACTCCTCGGTGTCATGCCTGTTCCTGGTAAAGCTCTGTGCCTCAAGTTTTGCATGAAGGGGGCATAACCTCTTCTGCATTCTCAGCATCTCCCTAATCCTTCAAAGCTTCTTCCATCTGAGATATCCCAGCCCTTCCATGGCTTCCCTTATCCCGATGTCCAGCTCCAGAGCTCCATCCTCCTGGAAAGTGACAACCATGGCCCCTTAGATGTATGTATCTAAGTGAATCGTTCCCTTCTGCTGTGCTGCCCGTGACACAGTGAACCTGCCTTGAAGAGCATCAAGTTGGCAATCTTATCTTTTAGCGGCATATATACAGCAATTTCACATTTTCAAGTGCTTTCCCATAGCTGGCCTTCTGTTCTCTCAGCCTGTCAAAGAAAGAGCAGACACTTGCCACCCACCATGCTCACTCTGCTGAACTGGCAGTGAGGGCCAAACAGAAGCCAAGCATCCTCTGAAGGAAACTCGGCTAGCCTAGGGTTCAGGGTTAATCTGGAGAGACATCATTTGGGGCCTGAGAAGAAAGAAGACAATGTCCCAGAAAGTAAAAAAAAAAAAATCTCTCAGTTCTGCCATTGACCAGCTATGGACTTTCAGCAGATCTTAATCTTTGACACAGAAATTTAATAATTTTCCCCAACAGTGAAGCACTAGGTTTATACAAAGACAAACTTTAAGATCTTTCTTGATTCTAAAACTGAATTCTTTCATGCATCTTTTTCCACTCCACATTCATGTTTGGTATCTTCATTTCTTCACCCTTTTAATTATTAGAGACATCTTCCTATCATCTTTCCATGTTTTAAAAGACTGAATTACAAATTATGATAGGCATATAGACCAAAGGAATATAATTGAAAACTCAAGCATAAATGTCTACATTTACAGTCAATCCTAAAAAGAAAGAAACAAAGAAACAAAGAAGAAAACAAAGAAGAAAATTAAAAAAGAAAGCCAAACATTAGGGCTGGGAAGAAGACTCCACAGTTAGGAGAGCAAACTGCTCTTCCAGACCCAGGATAAGACAGAGAAGAGAATAAGATGCTCTGTCTGGTGCCATAGTTTTGTCTACAGAGACAGTTCAAGTGGAATTTCCTGAGTGTTTTAATCTCATTGTCTATGTCCCAGGACTGTGGGGCTCCTAGAACCCATCCCCCAAGAAAATTTGCTTAAATGGCCAACTTCTTAAAAAGCAGCAGGCCTGGTAGATCTGAATGAGTGAGGTCTGGCTAAAGCTTGACAATGAGTTGTAACTCTGGAATAGAGCTGAGCTGTGGCCTCCAGTGCCTAGGCCGTGTGATTATAGGAAACTGACTCAGAGTGATCTTCTGTGGCTCAATGGACTGGGATGAGCTAGGATCCCAGCCAAGTGGAAGAGGTAGGTTGGCTGGAATATGTGTTTCTCAGACCTCTTATATGATAGCATATGACTTCTTGAACATATGCTATTTCTATGAGGGAATGGTGACCAGCCATAGGCTCCCAGTCTCTACCAGGTCTTTAACATTCCCAGAATTCAACTTTTCCCACATCCCTTCCCACCCACTATCACATTTAGGAGATCTGAGGGTACATCTGCCAGCTCCCTGTCTTGCCCATCCCCTCAGCTCAGTGACCTCCCTCCTTGCTCTGCTTCCTCTGTACCTTCTATCCCTCAATTCTCCAGGGTGTTTGATAAATATTATTCTAATTCTGAAATGTGTGATCCTGGTCTCACCTAATTAATTTGGATATGCCAGAGGAAATGGGTTAAGGACTGAGCTACTTTCTAACCACAGGAAAGAAACTTGGTCACTGAGGAATAGTTGAAGAAGCTTTGAAAGAGTGGGCAGCAACTTTCAAGGTCTGGGGGACCAAGGTGGGCAAAGCAAGAAGAAAAGAAACTGGTCAGGAAAGAGAGACCATAGGCGTTAGAGCAGGAAATAAGAGGAGTATGGGAGGGAACAGGAGGGGAGGAGAAAGGAAGGGGAGGGGAAAAGGAGAGACTCAGACCAGAAGCCAGGGCAAGAGAGAGGACACACACACACAAACAAACATGCAACATGCTCGGGGGGTCGGGGGAAGAAGGAGGGACAGGAGAAAAAGCAAGAGAGAAAATGGGAACCACAGGAGAGGAAGGGAGAGAGAGCCATTCAGAGTTGCTTCCTGCTCTCTCCAGCTGGGCCTACTAATTTGGCAAATGCCAGGTGATATCTGAGCACGCAGAAACAATTAGCGAATGAGTGATTTGGGTCAAGACCAGTTTATTTATTTGCTTAAAATCTTGAGTAATGTTGTCAATGGTCTCAAGGAAATGTGGATAGAAAGCTATTCCAAAAACCACAGAGACAGGAGAGGAAACTAGGGAAGATGTTTAGAGAAAAGGAAATTCAGAGGGAGAGACAGGGAGCTGGCCATGTGCGGGAGCAAGGATGAGACTCCACCCCACCAGGAACCTGGTGCCCACCACAGGTGAAGACAACAAATGTACCTCATTTAGGAACTTGGGGGACACCATCACCCCAACCCTCTTCTCTGTCTGTTATGCTGGCTGCACTATCTAACACATCAAGTCAAGGAACTATTTTGCCTGAAAAATGCATTTCCTTGCTGATTTCATTGTTCCCTCCTCTTCTACATTATCCTGCAGTGCATGCTTCATGGAGGAGGGTCAGTTAGTTGGGAAACAAATCCAATTCTGATCGTTCAGGCCAGGAAATGTGGGCCCTCTTCAGTCCTGGGCATTGTTTTTGTCATCAGGAGGGTGAAAATGCCATCTTACCTTTGAACAGAATTTAATCTCCCAGTGTGCATTTCTGCCTAGCCCCCCACACACACACACACACGCACACGCCTTTGCTTCTAGCACTGTGACATTTACAGCTATAGTACCCTACATTTTACTATGGATTTAAACTCAGACTTAGCTCAGTACTCAAACAAATGGAACAGAAATTCAATGTTGTGCTTCTCACTTGAGCCTGGGCATCTTCTGCTGCCCAGAGACCACCTCTTACACGTATCGCACTTTCCTCTTTAATGATTCTTTCTGCTCTCCCCAAATGGGCCTGGGTCCGAGTTTGCTTTTGTGTGTGTGTGTTGTTGTTTGTTTTTATGTTGTTATTGTTTTCTTATTTTGTTTTTTTGTGATAAACACCATGACTCAAAAGCAACTTGGGAAGGAAAGGGTTTATTAGTTTATATTCCAATCACATTGAAGGAAATAAGGGCAAGAACCTAGAGACAGAACCGGAAGCAGACACCATAGAAGGACGTTGCTCACTGGCTTGATCCCTATAGCTTTCTCGGCTTGCTGTTTTTTACAACCTAGGACAACCTGACCAGAGGTGACACCATCCAGAGTGAGCTAGGCTCTCTCCATCAATCATTAGACAAGAAAATGTTCCCACAGGCTTGCCTACAAGCCAATCAGATGAAGGATTTTTTTGTTCAACTGAGGTTTCCCCATCCCAGATAACTCTAGGCCTTTTAAGTTGATAAACAGGACCCACTGTGATGTTGCAGGATATTTGATCACACTGTGAACCCTGACATTGTGTTGTTTACTGGAAAAATCCTGTTACTAGTTGCAGTGTGGCTCACCCCTTGGCACACACCTTTAATCCCTATGAGTGGAATACTACAGCCATGCCCCTTAGTCCATACCTTTAATCCCAAACAATGAAGGTAAAGTTAGTTTGTAGAGGGAAGTACCCATGCTTGAAAGTGATGTCTAATTGAGTGTCAGACAAAGTGACAGATCAGAGAAAGATTTGACAGAATAGGATACACCCACTCTCATGAGGAGAGGGGAGGAAAGCTACTTGAGGGGAGGTGCAGTAAGGAAGGAGACAATTTTACCTGGACATTTATAGAGAGCAGGGGCAGAGAAGGAGAAGGCAGTTTTACCGAGAGAGCTTTACAGAGGTTGAAGAGAGAACAAACTAGACACAGATAAAGACAGAACAAGCCCGAGAGTGAGAAGGAGCCAGAATACCAGAATAGATTGCCAGAGTTCCTTTGAAGCCAAACAGAGTAATTCAGTCAGAGGCCAAGAGAGAAGCCAGATTGAATCAGTCAGCTTGGAGAGAACTTTGAACAGAACAGCTGAGTTGAATCAGTCGTCCAGATATCAGAAAGAACAAGAAAGGGTGAGCTTATGCAGCAGTAAGTCTCAGAGGCTGAAAACATTCTAGGCCTAGATTAGATGGTATGGAGGCTAGAAATTTCCAGGACTAGGCCTAGGTTAGTTGACTGACCTAGGTTAGTTGCAGTAAGCCTCTGAGATGACAATTACATCAGGTGAATAAAATTACTTTTAAACTATGGCCTTCTAGTTTAGCAAATGCCAGGTGATAGGTGGGCATGTAGATGCAATTAGTAAATGACTGGGTCAAGACCAGATATTCACTAGCTTAAATTTTTACTGCACTCATTTACTCATTCATCTACATCCATCCATTCACCTTCCAACCTATTCATTCATTCATTCATTCTACCTACCCATCTAACCATTAATCCATCCGTCCATCCTCTCATTCATGTACCCAGTCATTCTTTCATGCACCCATCTATTTGTCTTTGTTCCACCCATCTTCCTAACCATCCTGTGCATTCACCTACACACTCATCTATCCATTCATTCATTCCCTCACCCACACATTCATTAATCCTGTTCACTCACTGATCTATCCATCCTTCCTTCCAGCCTCAAAATCACAGTTTTAGCCTCTTATGACCCTACCATGGTCTTTGAACAATAGAGCTTTACAGAGTATCCAATCCTTAGGACCTCTGACCTCAGCTGCAGCTCATCTGCTCAGGTCTATTTGTCACTGGGAGTCATTAACACCGTCCACTTTGAAACACCACAGATTTTAGCAGCTAACCTTTTGGTCAAATGAAATCCTAGCCAGGTGCCACTATACCTCATTAGATCCCTGCTCTGCAGGAGGCCAGAATGGGAAGCTAAGTACTGCTCTTCCAAGTCTGGTCCCCTGGCCTTCGTGAATTTCCACATTTAAAAACAACTGTGGCAACAGAACATGAAATGAAACTTCATATTTTTCTGCCTCACTTTTCATTCCTCAAGCAGATGGTCAAATCAAGGTCACCTTGATGTATATGGAAACCTGCGACCCCTATCTCATCTTGTAAGTCTTTGGTTTATTAATACCCTGTTGGTGGGGACCCTGGAAATAACCCACATGGCCTTTGGTAGAAGCCACATTCCCGGCTGAGCCACATAAATGCTTAAGCCACATAAAGGAAGAAAATATGCTCAGCTACAGTCCAGTAAGTTGTTCCACGCCAAGAGAAAGGCTAGCTAAACAGGCAGCCCCCAGCCATGTCCTTTCTCCTTCGGGAAGAGAATGGGAAGAAACTGACAGTTCGGTGAAAGTATGATAAAAGGCCTAAGTGGGCTAGTCTACAAATAAACTATTGCAGCTAATGTTCTTAGTACTGAGGACTAATTAGAATGCTCCTAATTTTTGGAGAATTGTCTCAAGACATCCCTGCCTCTATTAAAGAATACAATTAATTCTTCTCTGTTGTCACTAAGAATTTGGGTTCTTGATGAGAGGGGCTATCTCTCATCACTTTGGTCCTTCTCACAGAGAAAGCAAAATAAAGTGTACCATTCAGGAAAGGGAACTTATTGTCAAAACTGCAAGGCAGATTATGAAAGCTGGCTTTCTTTTTTCCCTGTAAATTTCTCATAGCTGCTTCTTTTACGTTTCTCTAGAAGTGATGCTCTGGTCCAGCTAGGTAAAGAATTCTAGTTATTTGAGTTCCAGATAACTGAGCTCTTACTGGCACTAGACTTGAGGACAGGCTAGCGTCCTCTTTGACCTCTCTTTTGACATTCTCTTCTGGGCAGTCAGAGTGTTTTTATCCTCCAAAATCTGCAGTCAGGACAACTGAAATGAACATATTTTTAATAACCTCGGACCAAGGAGAATGGCTTAATTTATTTCTCCCTATTCCCAGTTCTCGCACAGTCCACTTGAAAAACACAGCTGCTGGCTTTGTGTGTGCACAAGACCGCTCTCTTCACATAGAGGCATAGAATGGATGCAGGATCTCATTTGTTGGTTAACAATGTCTATGCATCTGCATTGAGCTGTTCTGCAGGTCTGAGTTGTCCCCAGCACAATTGGAATTCATCACGGCCAGTAAACATCTCTGCAAGGAAAGGGTGGCCTGCTTGTTATGTTTTTCAAGTAAGTAGGGCCAGTTGCTGCTGCCCGATGTATGCCCGTCCTGAGGCTCTTAACAGGTTACCAGCAAAGAGTATACAGAATCTGAAAACACATTCCCAATAGCATCATCTCCATGCACTTCTTCCAGATCTCAGAAATGATAATGCAAATTTACCCATGTCTAAGAAATACAGAAGCATCAAGACCAAACAGAATTTGCAGAAATCTTTGGATGATTTGAGAATGAATTAGATTTGAGTATGTCAAGCCTTGCTACTGGCTAATTGAAAGTGGGGGCCTGGAGCCTGGAGGGAGGGGGAGAATTGTTACCAAGATGTGTTAGCATAACCACACAGCCAACCATGTGATAAGTGAGTTTATAAAAGCACCTGCATGTAAGGTACAAATGTATTGTATATTAGGTTTGCTTTGATTGGTTTTGGTATTCTGTTTTGGTGTGTTTTCCTTTTTGCTTCTGCTAAAAGACCTGAGTCTCTAGGTGAGCAAAACACATACAACATAGCCTGTGACTAAACACTGGGATTCTAAACCAGGGAGCCTATGTTGGGATAGTGGCATTTCATACACTAATGGTCATCAGCTACTTATACTCCCATGGCTCTGTTTCCTCATTAAAACATTAAGCCAAATTAATAGGGCAAAAAATAATAGTGTCTACCTCTTAGGATTGTCATGAAGATTATTAAATTAGTTAATATTAGTGAAAACTTTATTATAAGTCTGGTGCCTAGGAAGAACTAAATAAATATTTGACTAAATAAATCTTAACTGGGCTCAGCCTGGAGAAACACAAGCCTAGCACAGGTGGAAGAGAGAAGTCATGGAGAATGATTCAACAATGCTGACATAAGAAAACTCTCAAATCGCATGGTCTAGCTGTGGCCATGATCATCTTTGATGGGATCACCCACAGATCACATTTCCTACCACAACCTAATGACAGGAAGTCTACATGCTCATACAGAAGGTGTTTCTGAACCCTGTATTTGGACCTGGAGAGACAGATGCAAAGACAGAGTATGTTCTTTTGCACTAGGCCATTGCAGATCAGATCATGTTTTGTCTGTCCTACAAGGGAGCATTAAGATAAAGGCCCATGGAGTCAGAGACCCACAACAGGAGCAAATCCATGGAATTCTTCAAGGGTTTGGTTGGACAAACATACCAACCTGACTAAGCAAATATTTTCTGTAAGTATTCAGTTTTTGTTGTTTTCTTTTTCTTTTTCTTTTTTCTTTCTTTTTGCTTTTATCTATCCATCTTTCCTTCTTTAAGATAAGTATAAACATTATCATTTTCATGCTCTAGTAAATAATATTCATGTAAATGTTATTCAGTCAGTCATTCAGTAGTTTACATTATGCTGGGCACTCTTCGGTTTAACCAAATGAGGCTGACATTTCCTGACTAGCCGTATTGATGGCACTTGCTACCAAGAAAAGTTACTTCCTTGAGCTTCTTTTTTCAACGAGCTTCCCTAAAGAACTCTTTGGATCTTTAAGCTGAGTTGGAGTGACTGGGGTCCATGTGTGGTTGTTGTGGTAGACAGATGACCTCTGCATAGCTAGAGAGACTTAAAGCCATGTCCCATGGGAAGTTTCACAAATATGGATATTGCTTCAAATGATGGATAGGAAGAGATGATGGGGTGACTGCTGTCTTTGAGATGTTTTGCAGTCTTGTGAAAGTGAAGAGTCAGTTTGGGTTCCCCATGAATGTCAACTAAAAATGCATTCTCAGAGTAGACCAGACCGTCTGCAGAATAAATGAATAAATGAACTTACACCCCAGAGGAGAGGAGATGATGCCCAGAGGGAAGAGACTAAAAAGGCATTCTGAGTCCCTTTCTGTCAAGAGTATCTATAAGATAAACATGCTAAAACCAAGCATTCTTATGAGGCCATTTACAGAGGACATTGTTGTCCTTCAACAAGGACCATAAGGTAAGGATACAGGCATGTATGAGGAGGAGTGCACTCTCCTCCATCCCCAGGGATGCTGCACTTTTAGCTGGAGATGTCACCTGTTGTCCTGACTTTCCAGGTGTACTGGGATCACAATGAGCCATAGAAGCCCAAATCACTACAGTGTGTTCTCCCTTATCCCACATCCAGCTAATAGACCAGAGGGGCGAAAGAACCCACCAAGATCATGGAGACGGAGTGATGGAAGTGGCTCCCTATCTTGACATTCAGAAATTGCTCCAAGCCTGGAGAAGATGGATGACAACCCCCAAATTAAGAGAAAAGAGCTCTGTTATCTGTCCCTGTAGAGCACATAAGCAGATGAAGGGGAGGATGTCAAAGTCCTTTTTTCTAGAAGAGGCAAGGATGCCTGCTGACTGCTTTCAGGTCATTGCTACAGGAGGTATGAAGCTGTCTCCTCTGAACACTGGTGTTGGGACAACGATTTACACACTCCAGGCCACTGAGTTAGACCCTCAAATGGAACAAAGATCCTCTGTCCCCCATAAGTAGGGCAAGCTGTCTGAAGTTAGCCTCTGGGGCCTTTCCCTCAAAGGGTTAGCTGACCATCCTGCAGCTATGACAACATAAACAGACACTACTTCTCAAAGCTGAGAAAGTTGTGGATTCTAAGAATATGAGAAAATGAAATGAAAAAAGAAACGAGAGAAGATCTGAGAGAATTCAAAAGGCATTTTAAAGGAGTTGAGCGACACTCATTCTATAGCAGTTTGGGGACACCTCAAATTCAGGAATTGAACTACCAAACACATACGTGATATAACTGTGTGTGCATGCACACACCTAGGTACAATACTGAGAATTCCACCTAGGCCAATGCACGATAGGCAAGTACTTTATTCCCAGCCATCTTTGACTTTTTAGTTTGAGATATGGTCTCACTAAATTGCTCAAACGCACTCTACTGTCCAAGTAGGCCTTGAACTTGTGGTCTTCTGGTTTCTGCTTCCAGAATAGATGAAAATGAGCCCAAGCCAGGAAATAACATTTTTTACTATTTCTTGAGCCATTGTGGTGTTTTAAATGAAATTTTAAAATAATAAAATAAAATTAATCTTTACAAGCTACATTATTGAATAGATATGAACAATTAGTCCTTAGCATGCCAATTGTCTATGTGGCTGGCTCAAGAGACAATCTGTCCTTCTCTGTAGCGTATGTGCCCTGCACAGACTTTGCAGACTTGTCTGAGCTATTAATCTGCCCATCGTAGCTTTCTATCAGACAGAGAAAGAAAAAAAACAACTTTGTCCAGGTCCAATTTGGATAAATTTTGAATTAGTGGCATCTGAATCGATGCTATTTAATGAAGTCACGGCTGGATGGGTTCAAGAAGAAGAGTTGGAGGTAGGGGCTAGAAAGACAAGACAGAAGTGACCAGGGATCAAGAGAAGCAGAAATGGGAAAGCGCTGGTGGCAGAGGAAACGTGGAAAGTCACGAGAAGATACATTTTAATGATGTGACTTTAAAGGGAAGAAAGAAACACAATGGATTCTTTGCTTAAAGACCTGATATTCCTCTCTGCAAATGCTGTAGGTTCCAGAGAAGAGGCATTCACTGCATGGACATGCGTCCTGGCTTTGAAGCTGGCTAAGGGTCATCTAAGCACAAATGACCTGTACTGGCTCCTGAAGCCTATGGGCTGTTACTCCCAGGAACTTCAGGCAGCTTTCTTGACATGGTAATAAGTCAGAGACACCCAACTAATAGCATAGTAATGCTCCATAGTCTTCTTCCTGTTCTGAAGCAGCATTGGCATCTGGACTAGTACCCTGGCAAACATTCCATGGAAGGCTTGATGTGAACCTCATTCGTCCTCCAAAAGAGTAGCCAGGATGAAGTCACAACTCTCTCCTGCTGAAATCTGACCCTGACCCAGAACTCAAAAAACAAGCAAAATTTTCCCAACAACTGTTGCTTCCCTACCCTCCCTCCCCTGAACCCAGCAAAGGTCTTAAGCCCCAGGACCTAGGAAAGGAAGGGATGGAATAGTTACAGAAGGCTCTCTCAGATTGTACCTAATGAACAGTCCATCCCAGGGTCCAAGTTCCTTCTCAGGGAGCAGCTGGAATGCAAGAAGAGGGAGAAGGGTGGAAACCACATTTCTCAGAAGAGGACATTTGGCTTAGAGAACAATAAACATGTCCAGAGAACAGGTGTTCAGAGTAATGAGACTTTAATGCAGAAGCTAATAGGAACAGGACATGAAACCAAATGCCAAAATCCCAAGGGATAATGAGCACGTTTGAGGTTACAGGAAGCAAAGACTCTTGTACCAACTTTAGGGAACAGGGCCAAGGTTCTAGTCACCTAAAGCTTTGCTTGAAGCATTAGCTCCCAGGGTACTGGAGACAGGGACAGTGGCTTTAGGCAAGGGTGGATCCTGGGAGGGCACAAAGCTGGAAGAAAGCAAGAGAACGAAACCAGTGCTGAGCAGAGCTAGGATTCTGGCGGCTACTGAAACAGTTTCCATGGTTAGAGACTCTGCTCCCGTACTCCTGCTGTGGTACTACAGACCAAGGATGTGGGCCCCACCCTACACTGGCTGGCTGACCCTTAGACACAATAGCTGGAGGCCACACCCCTGCTGTGGCTGTTAGGATGTCTCAGGATTCCTTCCTTCTACTGTGGGCTCTCAGGTCCTCTGACCTGAGAAAGAAGAAGCAGAGACTGTAGAAGGAGCAAAGTTGTGGAGTTCACATGGTTGGTGGGACAGAAGTAAGAGAGGGTAGCTTGAATGGGCATGAGAGTTGGCTACGGTTCTCTTCTGCTTGTGCAGCCCCGGGTGTTATAAATGGGGAAGGGGGAAGGGAGGGACTATGATAAATGGACCTGTTAGCAAGCGGCCACCTCAGTAATTAAAACTGGGGGGTGCCCTGAGGTCCATCCTCTCCCTGGACTTCACCTTTCCTCCACTTCCTAGCTCCTCTCATCTCTCTCCGAGACTATGACTCATGCACAGCTGCCCAGGGCTTCCTTCTGAACCACACAGGGGGTTGGGTTCCTCTTGTTCTTCCCTCAATGAACTTCAAGGTTTCGCTTGGCTACTTATACATCTTTGCCTTCACTATCTCAGCCAACAGCCTCCACCCTTGAAACAAAACCCTCTCACCGTTCTGGGCACCTCTGTATCCCACATGCAGTCTAAGTAGGGGTGTTACTAGCCTTGGAAGAGAGGTCACTGAAATCCTATCATCCTTTATGGTGACAAGTCATCCAAGGGACAGGTAGAGGAGCTGCTTTCTTATGCATTTGAGGGTATCTCTGATTCTGACAAGAAGGTGGAAGGCAGCTTAACCCTAAAGGATGATGGAGATGAGCAACATACTGGTAGCCAGGCCTTGGGCAAGTCATTATGCTTTTCTGAGTAAGTATCCTCATCGGTAAAATTGGGCTCTATACTCTGGGGGTTGAGGGAAGGCGTGCAGTGAGACTTGGCTTGGCAAGTGCAGAGCAGGACTCCTGGTGTATAGTAAATGTTCAAAGCCAGGCACTATCGCTTGAGACCTCATCCAATGGAAACCTCAGGGCCTCCTAGCTTTCCTGGGTTTCACAGATGATGAAAGAGTGGAAGTTCCTCCCAGGAAGAACTCCTACCCTTTGATCCCCACTGCCCAAGTTCATAATGGAGTGGACTCCCTCAAGCGTGTTTAAGAGGCCTCCATATAAATTGGAGGGGCCATGGGAGTGGTACATATGCTCAGGCCCCCAATTTCCCCTAACCACTGACTGAGAAGGGGGAAAGTACTTATCTGCAACAGCACAGTCATGATTGTCCCCAGCTTCGTAGCGTATACTGAGTGCCTCCCTGGCCCTTGCTCTTGATTCAGCCAGCCCACTCTGGCCCCAACCAATCCTATCCCATAAATATTTATTTGGGGAACATGGGAAGAAGGCAGCCATGAAGAATGGTTGTTATGAATCTTCTAGAAATGCTTTGGCAGCCTCATCTCCACGGATCTGCAAATACCTATGCAGTCTGACCCAAGTGGTAACCCCATCTGAATACGGAACTGCAGAGGCGGTGGCCCTGTGACAGAGAGCAGAGGGCAGTGAACAAGGGCTCTGATCCCAGGTTTCCTCTCCGCATGCATCCCAAAGAAACTGGGTCCCTTTACCCTCAGTATCAAAGCAGGAAGCTAAATTGAGCGATCCATCTACTATTTTATGCAGAAATGTGGGGCATTCTTTTTTTCCACCCTTTTGGAGCAGTTATCTGAAATGTTTGATGCATATTCAACTTCTTCCTTTTGTCTTCTTTCCCAGCTATCCCACAGCTTGCCCAGCTCACTGCTGTCACTTGAAACTGGTCTAGCCAAAGAGGTACCTATCTTCCCACGTGAGGAGCAGCCCTGTCTGCATGGTCATGGCAGGTGAGGGGCTCTATCCTTCTCTGGTCCTTCCTGCCTTTCGAGCTCGTAGAGACACTCCTCCTAGCAGCTCTCATTAGTGAAGGCACTGTGGTTTCCCACACCTTGTCCATTCGTCAACCCGACCTGTGACTTATTACTGCTTAAACAAACCAGATCTCCCTGGAAAGGTAAAAATATGTTGTGGTTACAGAAAGCCAATGTGACCGGATATAGAGTCTCAAAGTATTTCCGAGAGAAGTGTTAGGGAGCCGTTTGCAGAAGAATCAGCACGTGGCCTCTCAAGGAGACTGCATGGAAAGAGAATTCAATACACACAGACACCTCAGTTCTTTCAAAGGGAGGATCTGGCATATCAAATGTAAAGCCCCCAAGCATTGTGTCATACAGATTCACAGATTCATCTCATACAATGATGGGCCCAAATGTCTAGTTCCATTGGCTGATGGGTTCTTGATCCAGGGCAGAGAATTCCGCTCTTGTGTCTCAAAGAGTGATTTTACATACACCTGAAGGATAATTCTGGACAGTGCCCCCCCTCCTTTCTGCAGATCTTCACTGATATGGTAAGTCTCAGTGACGTCCCCCACCTCCAGGTGAGAGCAGAAGCATCCAGAGCCACATTTTTAATTTCAGACTTCTGCCCACACTGTTATTCAGTGTTTCCTTGTCCTGGTCCACCCTCCTTTGGCATATGCTGTATTTTCCTTCTTCAACAGTCTGCATTACTCACATCTTATTAAAAGATTATGCTTAGATCAGGTTATTGCCCTTTAGAAAAGAACGCGGAGAAACTGTATAAAAAGACCTACCAGGGACGATTGCGAGAAATCCTGTTGGTGGATGGAAACACAGAGCCCAGCAAGGCTCAAGAGCTAGGACACAGGGAAGGGAGTGAAAAAACAAAAACAAAAAAAAAAAAAAAAAAAAAAAAACAAAGATCTGTCACTCACATCTCCAGCTATCTAAAAGTTATTTGCTGTTGACGAAGACCCAAGCATAAAGCAATGCTTTGATGAAGAAAAGGAGACTGAGTCTGGGCCTAGGGTCTAGACCCTGGGGCTTTCAGCCAAAGCTAACTCAACTAGCAGCTGGGACACATGTCATTGTGACCTGTGCTCTGTTGATTTCAAGTCGCTTACTTATAAAATTACGGCGTTAAATTGCCTGTGGGAATAAGCCCATGATTCTGCACCTAATGGAAAAATAATAGAATCTCCTAGTCTGACTTTTCCTAAGACTTTGATTTCACTTGTAGAAAAATTAAAAAAAATAAAAAATAAAAATAAAAAATAGAGTTAACAATCTGCCTTGATAGCTTTTACAATAAACCTACTAGAGGCTCAAGGCCACAGGCCTTGGACCCTGTTAGCGTTTTCTGGTAAATTCTCCATGCCCAGCCTTCTTCCCTCTCTAAATATCTCCCAACACGAGCAGTACAAATAGGTCATGAATATAACTCAGGGAAAAATAATGAACTTGAGTTTTTCAAAGTAAAGAAAAGAGGAACTGAATCACCACAAAAGGTATATCTGTGTCCCTCTCCACCCCTGAGACATCTTACACAGCCATAATGGCAACCCATGATTTTGTAATTTCACGAAACATATATTGCCAAGGAAGGTGACAAAACTGTATGGCAAAGTGCACTTGAGTCTGACCGTTTCAGACACAGCCTATTTAGAAATTTGAGTAGACAGGATGGACCTAGGGAAGAAGGAAGCTGGCAACTGTCATCGCCAGGAGCAGAGAGCTAACTCTAGCAAGCAGTAAGTAGATGCTCTCCCGGGCTATGAAGATTAAGACCTAAATAACAGCCTTCCAGGCCCTTGAAAAATCAGCCAGTGGAACTAGATAGGGGAAGTTCTTTTAGGTATCACTGCCTTTTTACTCCAGATATGTAGGCAGGCCTGTCTGCCTGGGATAATTGACCGATTTCAATCATTGCACATTTCAGATGTCTTAACTGTGGCTTTCTGCACGATTGATCTAAACCGACACCCCAGTCAATGTAACCTCTCCATCAAATCAGTTGAAAACAATGAATTACATTTTGTCTTCTACAGGTGTCTTAGGAGACGAGCACTATGGGAAAGCTCTGGGGTTCTTAGCAGCAGATTCCTTGAGATGAATATACTCTGAGTCAGGGTGGGACAAATGAGCCTGGGGACGGTGCAGAAAAGAACCACAAAGACAGTGAGCAGCATGACCCCAGAGTGTTGTCAACGTCTCGGGATCGTTTGCATGGCTGTGCTGCTAAAAGCAAGAATGAAGCCTGTTAGCCTGAGTGTCAAGGGAGTGTGCTTTGGAGTTTGAACCATCACTTGCCCTCCTAAGGTGAGCACTCCTTTGCAGTGTATCTGAGTACATCCAAGAACCACAACAAAACTACACCTGCAGGAGGGTCTATAGTGTCACTGATACCATCAACCTTTGTCCAATCTCTTTCTCTTGTTTTAGTTTTGATATTTCTTTCTGCCTTCCTGGGGTCCTGGCCCTAACCTTCCTTCATAAAACTTCTGTAATTTCCTAGCTTTCCCTATGTGCACTTTGGTTTGTTTGTTTGTTTGTTTTTTTAAACTCACGGGGAAAGGGAAACACGCAAAGGGTAAAGAATTTCAGCCCAAGGCAAGATTTGCTTTTCTCCTCTCCTTCCAACCTTCTGTATCCAGAGTTTAAAAAACCAAACTGGCTGTGTTTAGATCAATTCATTATGGAGAGCTCACTTCAAAAACTGAAGTATTTGAGAGGATTTGACAGTCTGGCTCCTGGTATTCAGAAAGAGTTCTTCACTTGCTCAGCTCCAGAGGGGTCCTGTTAAGGCAGTGTTGGCCTGAAACAGAAAGCAGAGCTCTCCTGGCTTGTAATTGGCTTCCAGACAGAGAAAAGGCAAAGCAAAGTTTTCCCTGGCCTACTGTAGAAACCAGAAAGTTAATCTGGAGATGGACTCCACGGATGAGCTACCTCCTAACACCCTCCTCTTCTCCTGATGACATATACGCGGGCTCTGCTTTTCTGAGCATCCTGCCATCTTCTCTGCCCACTTTCCATCATACTCCAAGCCCTGGACAGGAGCCTCTGGCTTCACCAACTGTGTCTGCAGCATCTTTTAACACCTTCCTAACCCACCTGCTAATTAGCCACTTAAAAGGGAGCCACACCATTCCTCCTTAGAGCCATTTCCATCTCTGAGACATTAACGAATCAGCTCATGGCGAGGAGGAAGAGTAGGCTTGGATGTGTTGCATGTGAGACAGCTAAGGGCAGAATAGAACGTCAAAAGGGGCCAGTCTCCTAGGCTGGATGCTGGGCAGAGCCCATACATGGACATAGTCATCATTCTCTGGGCAAACAGCCCCGGGTAACAACACTCAGGAAACATGACAACCGGGACATCTGTGGTTCCGGCCTTAACCTAGGAAGTTCTAAAGAAGGGTTGAGAAAAGGATATAGCTTCTAATAGAGCTGGGGTTCTAGCCTGGAAAGGTGGGACACCCTCATCCAGATCTTTCTCCTCCCCAGAGCCCAACCAGCTGGATATGGGTGTGTTCACATCATTCCCACAGGCCTGCCTGTTAGAATCCCCAGAGAGCTGGCTATCTCCCCTCCAGACACTGACTTCTCACTCAGAATCATGCTAGCAAGGGCTAATCACTTCTAGAAAAAAATCAAAATCTGTTCTTCCCTGCAAGGGAGAGAGAGATGCAAGAACCATGGGGAACACACATGGCAAGCAGAGGGCTGTCCAGCCTTCGAGCGTCAAGGCAGAGCAGATGGGCTGTCCCTCTTCCATCTTTTCTCAAACTCCCACAAGATCCCTTCCCAGTGAGGCTTTCCTCACTGAAACTCCCTCAGACTCTGGACCACTTGCCCCAGGGCAGGAAGGGCCCAAGTCTGCCAATCTTCAGGGAGCCTTACACATTGCCACAACCCTGCTCTCCCTTTCAATAAGGAACATCTCAGCTGCACTTCTTCAAAAAGCATGGAGCTGAAGCACACCCGATCTCCCTACCTGACCTCTGACCATGCACATTCTTGTTTCTCCCCACTTTCTCTAGGAAAAACTCATTACTGTGAATACATATCTCCTACAACACCACCCTTCCCCACCTTGCCTCTCTAACACCAAAGACTACACAACCTCCCATCCCCACCCAGGTGTGGCAAACAATGACTTCTGAGGTATAAGCAGAGGCAGATGAGCCCCCTCCCACTCCCGCCCAGAGGAGCATGTGAGAGCTATGTGGGCACTCACCCTGACACACTTGGAAGGAAGAGGCCCAGGTGAAATGCTATCTAGAAGTTCCCTAACCTGCCCAAGGTCACACCTGAGTGTCCTTAATGACCACTGACCTCCTACCCCCAGCCCCCACCTGCTCACAAACACTGATAAGCATTGTCCCCTGTGCACCCAGTACCAGAACGACAGTTTCCGAAGCACCAGTCAGGCGAGGCTGCAGCTGCTGGAGAGGTGCTGTGAACTGAATGAAATCAGGAGGTGAATTTGAGGGAGAAACATTGCCTATTTACATAATGGTCTGAGGCCTGAAATTCAGCTCTTTCCCCATGGTTCATGCTCTCCTTCTCCCAACCCCAGAAACTGCCCTCCCACCAGGATAGAGAGAGTACTGGGGAAGAAGAGAAGAACATCAAGAATGACTTCTCCAGAACCACATGGCAATGTCGGGTTTTCACAGGGATTTGATCTCAGACTTTAATCTCTGAGACCACAACCTTATCAACACAGGCAGTGATGAACAAACTGCATAAGGTAGGAAAGAGGAGGGGAGCTAGAGGGGGGAGTGGGGGAGGGAGTGGAGGAGGCAGGGAGAAGCCCCAAGAGATGTCTGTGTGAATAAACTAGAAAGTGGTGATAGCCAGCATGGGTTCACTAAAAAGACAAGACAGGAAAGAGTAGATGAGTCCCTGAGTCCTGGGTCAGAGGTAACACATGAGGAACAATGCACATCTGCTTCAGAAAGGCACCTGCCACTGAGCCATTCTTTGCTTTGTAAGCTGAGCCAAGAGAGAATTCACTGCCAGACGAAACAAACTCCTAGGAAGTGGTGTCTTGCTCTTATTTTGTTCACAGTGCCCATCTTGGAGACCACAGACTATTGCTCACAAGCCTCGTTCCAGTCCAAAGGGCTGCTGAGTAAGCCCATGCTGGTAGTAGCTAAAGGAAGACTGTGATGGCAAGGTCGGGTAGTGATGGGTTAAGAAGGGATGCTCCCTCTAGAGTGCACCCAAGTCTAGTCCTTGACATCTTCTCTCAACACCCACTAGATGGGGGGAGGGGCAGAATCAGCTCTTTCAGCCAGCATGCCTAGAAATTTCTGCCTGCCTTCCTCTTCTCAGCAAGGTGGGGGTGATTAATGCTCAGAGCAATGAAACGAGGAGGTTTTCAAGCCATCGGGATCATAAGCAATGTGCAGACATGAGCTAAAGATGGATGGACCAGGCCAGCCTTGGTGGGTCAACTCACAAGCAGTGGGCTGGGGGCTGGTCCTGGGAACTAGGGCAGTACCCACTCTGTGTTGCCAGAAATGGAAGTGTTTCCTGGGGCAGGGCTTTCATTGGAGCCACATCTAACCATTCATCTTCATAGGGACGCTGGAAGCACAGCTGACTTCGCATCCTCTGCCTGAGCAGTTCCCAAAGGAGAAGCTGGGCTCCTGTTGTCCCTTTGGCTTTGACTTTCCAATGATCTCCCTGGGAGCCAGAGACACGGCTGGGAGGAAATCAGAGTGGAACTATGAACTATCAGGTTTTCAGCTCCTGTTATACATTCTGGAAGGGGACAGTCCCCACTGTCTTTACCATGTGGCAGTAAACGATACCATGAACATGATAGAAGCATTAACTCAGAGATATCTGCCTTGGGAGAAGTCCTCCAGTCTCATCAGCAAAGACAAGCACCCCACTGGAAGACCTACCCTCTGTGCTCTGTCCACAGGCAATGGGGAACCTTCTCCCCAGCAGAGGCAACCCACCCTTTCCATACCATCCTGCACTTAACACCTGGCAACATCCCTGCTCACACTAACCCACTTGCTATTCTTTTCAGTGAGGTGCCCACACTGCTCTGTTCTTTATATTAAAGTGGCACTCCAGCTTAAAAAAATAAATACAAAAATAAAAAACTAAGCATGGTACAGCCCATAGTAAAGTGTCCACGCACCATGAAAAGCGGAGCTTGGGGATTGGGAAATTCTAATCCTTGAACATCGTGAACTCTGTTGATTGGTACTTTGTGTTGCAAATCCCTCTAATGCCTAAAGAACACCTAGCTAGCTGCTTCCTACAGAATGCGGGAGAGCCTATTGCTCCTAAAGAAAGAGACGATGGGAAATGACTTAGAAGGGGAGAAGTATTCGCGAAGAAGACAGGGCCAGGGGGCTATGTTAAGAGGGGGGACGAGGCCTGGGGACCCGAGGCAGGCACCCAGTAGCGCCTCTCACCTGTGGATGTTCATCTCTCGCGGAGGGCGGTGGGCCTTGTCATAGGAGACCTTGGCGAAGACGCCCGCCACGATGACGAAGGCGATCACCCCGCAAGTGATGTAGACGGTAAAGTTGGTCTTGTCCTTCTCCGGGTCGTACTTGTTCTCGGGCCCCGGCGACACTACCTTGGTGCTGGGCGTCTGCACCCATACCGGGCTTTGGTAGTTGGTGCACTGGCGCTGGTCCAGCTTCTCGTGGCGCTTCTTGCAGCAGAAGCGATAGTAGCAGGTGCCGCAACAGTACAGGTAGCCGCTCTCGCTGTTGTTGCACTCGAACTCCTTGTCGTACTGGCCGCTCACGTCGTAGTAGCCCCAGCACGTCTCGTAAGTAACAGTCGCGCTGGCCGCCGCCGCCGCCGCTGCCGCTGCTGCGGACTGTCCCCTCCGGCTGCCCGCCTCCGGGACGCCGGACGCCCGGGCGGTGCTGTTGAGCTCGCGGCCGCCTCTGGCCAGGGCGCCCCCGGCACGCCGACCTCCGACGGCTCCCGCGCTCAGGGTCCGGTTCGCGGCGCGGCCGCGGGCGGCGTCTGCGCCGGGCGGCAGGTGCAGGGACGCGAGCGACAGCAGCAGCGACAGCAGCAGAGGCGGCAGCAGGAGGCGGCGCAGCGCCATGGCGGGGCCGGGCGGGAGGGAGCGGGCGGACGCGGGCTGCAGGCCGCTGCCCCGGCGGCTGGCCGGGCTCCGAGGGCGGCCGCGCGGGCTGGGAGGGCGAAGCGGACCGGTCAGCGGCGGGGAGATGGCGCCATCGAGGCGCGGGCGGCGGCGGGAGCGCACGGAGCGGCGGGGCGCGGGCTGCGCGGGGCTCTCAGGCTGCGCGCCGGCTCCGCGCTCCCCCTGCGGGCTCCGCGCGCCCGGCGGGCAGCCCCATCCCCCGCCCGCGGCAGCGGCGGCCCCGCGCGACTCGGTTCAGGCCGGCCCCGAAGCGCGGCTCTCGGAGGCGGAGGCAGTGGCGACGTGGTCCCGTCCCGGCAGGTCCTGCGGGACGAGACGGGGCAGCGGTCACGGGGTGCGGGGAGCGGCGGGCAGCCGGGTGGAGAAGGAGCGCTCAGCCCTCGAGGAGCCGGGACGGCTGGGACGGTGGCCCGAGGGCGCACGGAGAGCCCCTGGGGAAGCCACCGGGTCGCCGGGCCCGGGGACGGTGCTGCCGGCTGAGGCTGGGGTCCGGCGGGCAGCCGGGGTGCGCGGCGGCTGCACCTCAGTCACTCACCATGCCCGGCTGCGACTGCAGCGGCGGTGGCGGCGGCGGCTAGGCGGGAGCGCAGCGGCCGGAGCGAGTGAGCGGAGCCGGGAACCGCCTGCACTAGTGCCGGAGCGTGTGCGATAGGCGAGAGGGAGACACATCACACGCGGGAGCGCCGCGCGGGGAGGGCGGGGAGGGAGGCCAGCCGCTCGCCGCCGCCCACGTTTCCACGCCTGGGCGCCCGGTTGGGGGACGGCAGGACTCCTCTTTGCTTCTTCCTCTCCCTCCTCACCCCCCCCCCCAACCCCGCCTCGAAGCTTCGCGTCACCAAAGCCGGGACACCAGTTAAGCGACTTAAGATGGCAAAGAGGGAGCTCACCCCCACTACCCACACCCTAGAGCAAGGCCAGAGTGAGCCCTCTGGAGCCGGCAAAGCCGCAGGGTTTCGTCTGACATTGTCCTTCCAGCCCTACGGTCAAGTATTTCCACCACCACCCCCCCATCAGCCTCCCCCCTTTACTTCAGCCTGGTCTTTGCGCTGCCAGAAAGCGAGTTGGGGTTTCTGCAAGCCTCTGCCTCTCCCTAGTGGTGATGTTCACAGCCAAGATAAGAGGTCAAGCCCATTGCTACAGGTTCCTACACTGAGGCCAGGGGTCAAGTGGCTGTTGAGCCATCTAGTGAGATGAACTTGGGCTCCTTTCTCCTCCATCGCTGGCGCAGGAGTGAAATAGCTCCCAGCTCTGGGTGACACCTCAAATTTCCTCTTTCTCTAACTTTTTTTCTAGAGTTGAGACTAGAGTTAAAAATAAATAAATAAAAATAAAGCTACCTGGGTTTTACAAGAAACCCCTATATTCCTGTTGTTGCGGCTGGAGGGGACAGGTGGGAATCGTGAGAAAGGTGTTCCCTTGTGACCAGATTGAAGTAAGCATTCCCTGAAAAGAGACCCAGTCTGACTTTCTAAGCTATGTGGCCACCCCAAGAGGGAGTCAGAGTCTTAGTTTGGTGCGTGTTCTTGGGGAAGGTGGGAGAACTGAGAAGAGCAGCAGCCAGCCAGGCATCCTGAGAACTTTGGTGGGAGACAAAGAGGCAGGCAACAGAGACATTTCCCTGAAGTAGTCCACTCAGGCGGACTCAGGGTGTGACTCAAACAAACGCTCAGCACTCAGGGAGACTGGTGTTAAATAGATGGAATGAAGTGGAGCTGAAACTTGGAGTCCAAGACATAGAGGGACATTTTTACCTGAGATAGGAAGAGAGGGACTTCTCTGGCCGACCAACTGGTCTAGAAATTCCCCATGTGCTGCTAGTTCTTAATCCCCTCCTCCTTCCTCCTCTTCCTTGGCACTTCTTCCTAGTTCCTCAGCTTCGGCTCTTAGTGGCCCTGTTAACAATCATTTTTAGTGCCAATCCTGCCAAGCACACTGGTAAGCGCTAAGATAAGGAATAACAAACAGTCCCTTCTCTCAGGAGTTGGTTTACAGACGAGACAGTCAAATGATTTCTGCATGGTATGTTTGTGTCATGACTGAGATGGACACAACCTAATCTAAGAACAGGATACAGGCTTCTAGCATAGCCCAGGAAGGGAGCAGTGAGGGTCAAATACAGTTCTCAGGGTGCTACGGTTAGGAGTTAGAAAAACAATCGAGAACTCAAGGATGTTTCCAGCAACCACGGGGAAACTGGGAGAAGCAGGGTGGGTGAACTAAGCATGCATAACGGTGAGAGCCTTAGAGGGGCTTCTAAATAAGGGCAGCCAGGAGGCACTGTATTCCGTGCCAACGAATTTGTATGTATTTGACAAGTGCTAGGAAAATATTGGTGGGTTTTAATAGAAGATGCCATCAGATTTATAGGTTTGTTGCATCTTCAAGTCTATTGGAAGACAAAACACTGACTGACCAGACACGGGGAAAGCAGTTTGGAAGCTGTAACCCAGGTGCAAAATAATGAAGCTATGGGTCAGACATGTGAGGGGTGATGCCTACCATAGAGATGATATCCTTACATCATCCAGAGCAGGCTCAAGGCAGTTCACGGTGGTCAGGCAGAAGTACCTTTGAGAGGTCTGCCCAACACTTACGAGGGCAAGAACAGAAGGCTCAGGGACAAAAAATAGGCGTACTTGGTACTCGGGAAAACATATTTGAAGAAAACAACACCCCACCTTTGAATGTAAACACTGTGTGTGGTTTCTAAGCCAGTCTCTTCCTGTTCTCTAGTGTTTCTATCTCCTTCATTAATCCAGAAACGCCATTTGTGCATCTGTCTCCTCTCCGAGGCTGAAGAGTAAGTTGTTCTTATGCAAGACTCTATCGAGATTTCATCAATGGCACAGATAAAGGAAAATTGACTAGGTTCCATACAGACAAATATGTTGTGAATTCTTGGGCTCTCAGATAGTGACATCAACAGCATCACAGAAATAGTGTTTAGGTTGGCTAACATGTTCAAAATTACTTATTCCAACACTTTTTGTAATGCACCTGATTTTTATTGATTTTATTGATACTCTGCCTGTTCATTCTTTAGGGTTGACCAGATGACTGTGCTTCCCCCTACCCCCATTCCATTTTTCCTTTTTGATTCAACATTAGATTTTTGACAGTATTGAAACAACCTTTATTTGTGCATCTGACCCATTTAAATGTTCCAGAGAAGAAGCATCTTTCCCCAAAGCCACGCCAACTTTCCTGAGCCCTAAGGCTATGCGGAAAGTGCCCCAATCCTTATTTCTAAAAGGTGTGTTCCAATTGATCTGAGCCAGCCTTACTAACCCCATTCCTTCTAACAAGGACTAGTTAGGAGTGGTTAGATGAATTGTTTTAGCTTGTGTAAATAAAGGTATTCTGGTGTGTGTGGGGGTGGGGAGGGGTGTTTGGGTGGATTTTCTTGCTGTTAAAAAAAGTGATAATTCTTTCCTTTCTTCTGAGCATGCTTACTTTGGATGGCAGGGGGTGATTTTCAGTTTGATATTCATTGGTGCTGCTTATTGGATGTCTCTACTCTGCCCTTCAAGCATACAGTGGAATTGCACCCAGTGGGCCTCCTGTAAAAGGCCAGTCGGTGCCCTGCCTTGTTTTTTTGTTAACACAAGCTAGAGTCATCTAGAGGGAACCACGAAGGAGCAAACTGCTTTGATAAGGTTGGCCTATAGGCAAGCTTATGGAGCATTTTCATAACCTAGGGATTGATGTGGAAGGACCCACCCATTGTGGGTGGTGCCATCCTTGGGCAGATAGTCCTGGTATTCGACAAAGCAGACTAAGCAAGATGTGGGGAGCAAAACAGTTAGCAGCACTTCCTTATCGCCTCTGCTTCCGTTTCTGCCTTGACTTCCTTTGATGATGGACTCTGATGTATAAGTGTAAGATAAACCCTTTCCTATGCTAAGTTGCTTTAGACAGGGTGGCTTTTTTTTTTTTTCATAACAATAGAAACCCTAAGACAGGAAGATAAATAGACAACTAGTGTTTGTTCAGTGGGTTGTGACTAGAAATTGTCTGTAGTGTTTCTGAAGCAGAGCATCTAATTGCAGTAGCACCACATTGCACAGTTTCTTTCTAACACAAAGAGATCAGCAAGCTTCCGTATGACAGTGGTTTTGTTACCTAGGGTCCTTTACTGACCTAAGCAGAGATAGCATGAAAGGCAGAATGTATACTTTAGCTTTTTTTTTCCTTCCTTTCCTTTTCTTTCTTGTGACCCCAAGACAGGGTTTCTACATGTAGCCCTGTCTGTCCTAGAAACCACTCAGTAGGGTTGGCCTTGAACTCACAGAGATCCACCTGCCTCTGCCTCCCAAGTGCTGGATTAAAGGCGTGCAACAGGCATTTCTGCTTTTTGAAAGCCTCTAGAATTAAAGTCTGTTAACTTTGTATATCTTAATACATCCTGACTGATGTTCCAAGGATGATGGATGGAGTGGTGTAGCTACCCATGGGCTTATACCCAGAGCTCTTTCACCTCTGCGTGTGCTCTCTCTCTCTCTCTCTCTCTCTCTCTCTCTCTCTCTCTCTCTGTGTGTGTGTGTGTGTATCTGTTTCTGTGTCTCTCTGTCTCTCACTCTGTCTCTCTCTCTCTTACCAAACCTGTTATAATGTGGATTTTCTATTAAGTGTATCCAATAGAATTCCTAATATATGAATTATATTTTGCCATTCTTTTATTCTGATTTCCTCTAAGGTTTTGGATTAGCTATGCAACTTGGTACTGACCTATCAATTCTATTGGCTTTGTTTTTCACCTTTATAAAAAAGGGATCTAAGTATAGCATAGGGCTTATGTCCAAGAAGATTTATCTATTGTCTTTTCTCACTATAACTCACTATAAACTTCACCATGGCCTCTACACAGGAACTCTGCCCTTAAGCCCAGTGTGAGCTGGTCCTTAACTGCCCTAAGCCCTTTTCCTTCTAGTGTTTCTTGACTGGTGTGTGCCCTCCAACCATACTGGCACTCTTCTTCTCCCTGAGAGCCTTTGTATTAAATGTGCTCTTTGCCCATATTCCCTTCTTGCAGGCGAGTGTGGGATTCTTTCTTCCACCCTGTAGGCTCTGCTGAAGTATGACGAATGGAAAGGGAGCAGTGCCCTTACCCAGAACCTCTCCCACTGTCTTCTTTATCACGGATATACTTTAGACAATTCTGTTCTCTCCTTCCGGCTAGAATGCCCACTTTTGATACAGCTTTGTTGATTCCTGTATTCTAGATGCCTATAACCATGACAGACATCCAATAATCTATGACAGACACTGAAAGACTTCCTTCCAGCTAGCTGTCAAATCCTCTGGGATCTTCCTCAGTTTTAGAAGTCAACTCCTCTGAAAGCATACAAGCTTCCCCAGGAAGCCCACATGTAGTGACTAATCACAGTGGAGGTACTGAGGCATAGCCATTTCAGTCCCAAACAAAAACTCTGGTAAGCTTATTTTGTCTAAAGTCCCAGAGCACCCTGGAACCAAGGTTTTATTGGGTCTAACTCACAACTGGCCAGTCCTGTTTCCTCTCTCATTCTCATTGGTGTTGTTCTTTTACAAAAGCCTGCATGCCAAACATCAACTTCAGAAAGTTCTGATCTTGTACCACAGGCATTCAGAAATATGCATTGAATGTATGTGTCTGAGCCCCCCATTTCTCTCAGCAGCATCCTAGTTAGCAATCGCATGGCTTTTGCTCTGTCCTCCTGAGTGACAAGTTAGAAATTATCTCCTAAGGCCACCAGCTCTGATGTTAACGATAACAGTCAAAAAATAGAGTACATTGTCTTTTGTTCAAGTTGCTGATGGGCAAATCGATTTATTGGCTCATAGCAAGCATGCAGTTTAGAGTGGTCCTCATACTAAGATGACATTTTTGCATTCATGTGAAATACAGCCTACACACTTTTGCTCATTTGAAAAAATCAAGCCCATTACTCCAAAACTGTGTGCATTTGAGGAATTTCTTGTGTAGCATAATGTTTCAGGGTAGCATTGTCTCTCATCTTTACTGTAGAGGTTTGCTTTCCTTGACTATCATTCCAAGGGATCTGCATGGGGTCCTGTGTGTCCCACACCAAAGCAAAGCATACATTAGTTAGCCTGGATATTCAGAGTGAGGTGGTGACAGAACCTCACCCAGTGAGACAAATGACAGGATATGTTTGAGTAAGGCATGAAAGAGCCTTATTATTTCCCCTGAAATGGTCTGTGGCTGCTGAGGTCCTCACAGAAAGCCCAAGAAAGGTGCTGGCCTGGGACTAGGCTGAGCCAAGAGATGCAGAGAAACATGGTCCTGTTAGCATGGACAACCATTTGAGTCTTGAGTATACCATCATCTGAAGTCTGTCTACAGGTATACTTTTAAATTTGCATTTATTTAGGAGTGTGTGTGTGTGCCACAGCATTCCTGTAGCACACAAGAGATAGCTTCGGAGAGTTGGATTTCCACCATGTGAGTCAGAGGAATCAAACTAAGGTCAACGGGCTTGGTGGCAAGTGCCATTACCCATCTAACCAGCTTGACCACCCTGTACTTTTATGTTACCTGAGAAAATACATCCCTGTTTAATTTAGCTGCTATTCCCTGAGTTTTTTTTTTTTTTTTTGAACCCAAAGGGTCTTCCATAATACAGCCTCACAGCTCATCAGCCCGAGTTCAAGCTGAAAGAAGTGGCATAGCTGTCCTTTGAGTGGGCAGACATACCCTCTGCTCTGTTTACAGCAAGTGAGCACTACAACTGAGGAAGAAAGGAGTAGGTGCTGTCAGTACATGGGAGCGAGGCATAGTGAGGGCCCCTATACACCTGGCATCATCAGGATGTACAGGTAGATTTAGGTTGAGGAACTGTAGTTCACTAGGAGCAACTAGGGGAAGGAACAGATACAGGTAAATTTAGTCTTGGTGGGAAAATCCACATGAGGATCTTGTGGCAGTTTGAATAAAAATGACCCCCATAGGCTCACAGGGAGTGGCACTACTTAGAGGAGTGGCCTTGTTGGAGTAAGTGTGGCTTTGTTGGAAAAAGTACATCACAAGGGGGTGGGCTTTGAGGTCTCAAATGCTCAAGCCAGGCCTAGTGTTACGTTTACTTCCTGCTGCCTGCTGATCTGGATGTAGAACTCTCAGCTTCTTCTCCAGCACCATGTCTGCCTGCATACTACCATGCTTCCTGATAATGATAATGGACTAAACCTAGAAACCTGTAAGCCAGCCCCAATTAAATGGTTTCCTTTATAAGAGTTGCCATGATCATGGTGTATCTTCACAACAATAAAACCCTAACTGTGACATATATAACAGAGTCTGGGGTGGAGGGGCATATTAAATGTTCCAGAGAATAAGTTGAGCTGACCAGACACAGCGTCCAAGGAAAACATCAGTCTCAACCGTAGTTTTGAAAAGTATCAGGAGCATAGTATTCATGCTAATAGAACACTCTAGAGACACAAGATTTGGAGATCCAGATAATTGTCAGCACAGTACGTTGGAGAGGGACCAGCAGCTGCCATCTTCTACTAACCACTACAGAGCACAAGCCCAGGTATTCTGGTGGCATTTGGCATCAGCACTATGCTTACAGACAACTGAAATCCAGCAATAATAGCCAAACATGTAGTAGCTCACTGAGTCAATACAAGGAAAGAGCATTGAGAACCTCAGTGTGGACATTTGTTGCATTGTGTAGCTGAGAGCAATAGAGACTGGAAAAGCCAGAAGCCACCCTAAGTCTTCTGTATACTACAGACTTTGAAAGGGATAGCCTAAGCCACTGTTACATTTTCTGTCTTAGAGGTGCTATAGATGGAGTCATTGATGGGCATAAGGAAAGCATCTTTGAGAAGGTGAGAGGGAAGGAAACACATTTCATCCCATTTCTCCAAAGAAAAGGAGGAAGACGAGGAGGAAGAGGAGCAGGAAGAGAAGGGAGGAGGAGGAGGAGGAGGAGGAGGAGGAGGAGGAGGAGGAGGAGG
>JADRCH010000858.1:1171490-1183719 GCA_019843965.1 Rhynchomys soricoides | reverse complement strand
GGAGGAGGAGGAGGAGGAGGAGGAGGAGGAGGAGGAGGAGGAGGAGGAAGTCTATATGTTTTCATTGGATCTGGAGCTGATGCCATGACTTGCTTTGCCTAAGAGAATACGGTAGAAGAAATGTGCTGGTTCTGCATCTGGAAAGGTCTGGTGATATCTACTTCTGCAGATTTGGACTTTAGCTCTCCTGTAAGAAATTTGGTCACTTAGAGTATCAAATGACAAGAGATCATGTGAAAAGATATCCTGGAATTTCAGAAAACAGCTTGGGCATTTTATTACCAACCAAGCTCCCAAAGGAATATAGCCCTTCACTGAGCCAATGTGAAACCAGAACAACCAACCAGCTGAGCCCCAACCAAAAGTGATCGATCACAGGAATGCCAGGTGTTTTAAGCCATTCAGTGTTGTGGTGTGCTGTCATGTCTTAAGTTGTCAGCTAAGTCAAATCCAAGAGTTCAGGTTCAAAACAGATATGGCTTAGAGGTAACTTACGTCCATACAGATTTTTGTCAGATAACTACAATATTTTCCTAGGCTGAATAACAGAATGCCACAAATTGAGAGGTTGAAATAACTGAAATGTGTTCATAGTTCAAGAGATTGGCAGCTTCTGAGAACAGAGAGGGTGAGCTCTATCCAGGCCTTTGTCCTTGGCCAAACCTGTTGCTATCTGGCTTCTTATTCATATGATGCTCTTTCCACTTGCATATCTGTCTCCAAATCCCCTTCTTTTTCATCCTTCCTTCCTTCTTTCTTTCTTTTTAATAGAACCCAGATACCAACTTAGGTCAACCGGGAGTGGTTAGCCTTTTCCGTGCCTTGTCCAAGACACACACACATGCTCTGGTGGGAGATTCTGAATAGGTAGACCATGATTTGTTCACCTAGCAAATGGAGCAACAGGAATTTTTCAGAATACATACTTATAACTAAAGCTGTGATATTGCAGAATAAGTACACCTGGGAATTTCACTTCTGGATTAATTTTGGTCTAAACCAGACAATGTAAAAGCAAGGATAACCTCAAATTATCCTTAGGGCTAGTCTGGCAAGAGATTAACATATCTTTCAGTTCATTATTTACTTATTTTATCATTTATTCAGTCATTGGGTAACTATCTGACTACTCACTGATATTCACTAGTCACTGTGTACCAGTCTGAAAAGTACACAAGATATTTTATACTTTCTAATCTGCAATTTGGTACCCATCTTCATGGAGCCAGCCTCCTTCATCCTATTACATGCCAGAGGCTTGGAGGAAGAAGATCAAGCTTCTCTGAGAGCAGATTAGGAATGTCTTTTCTTCCTGGATGAATGCTCAGTAACTCCAAAGAACATGGACTCTCTCCATTAGGTCAGCAACTACAGGATGAGAAAGTTGCCTTCGAAGATTCAAACCACTTCATTAGATGCCCTAGAAACATAACTGAACGGTCTAATACATAGGTCGCTGATTCCCTCAATATCGTAGCAGCTTGTGGAGGGATGGCACCCCTAAGGGACTGCTTTGCTGTTGGTTACAATCCAGAACCATCCAATGTCATTTTCATCATGTTTGGTGCAATGATACTAAAGTGCTTAGAGTCCTGCTGGTTAGAGTTGATCTTAAGAGTAAGGTGTAATTATAACATCCAACAAATACAAGTACTGTGTTTTCTTTTAACATGTACACACATACATATAAATATAAATGAGTCTTTTATCGGCACACATGTTTTGGATCATAAGACAGCCTATTTGAGTTACGTATTTTTTGAGTGAGTTTGTAAAGAACTATTTTCAACACACATTTGTGTGGGTGTGTTGAATGTGATTTTTCTACTTAATATTTCCATTCATCCCTGTTCCATACTCTAACTCCCCCTCCTGTGCCCACAGCAGACATCACTAATCAATTATAGAACCCCTTCCTGCTAAGACCAGTTAAAGCCTCAGAAAACCTGACAACATACAGAGCTCCAAATAGCCAGCAGGCATTAACTATAGTTAGAATTAGCACACAGAGTTAATCCTATTTGCCTAACAGCTCAGTGAGAGATGGCAGTAAGAATAGTTCAAGCATGGCTTTATTATTTTATGTTGACATGGATTTCAAAATTCTATTCTAACTATGCAGCTTTATCGTCTGACATGGAAACATTTATGGAAGGCAGGGGTAATCCTGCAAGGGTCACCAACAACATGTATTAAATGATGCCACTGCTGTTCAGCTTGAGGAGATACACAGTGGGATTAGCTCTTCCAGAGAAGGGTGGTAACAAAGAATGTTCCAAATGAATGCTGGGAAAAAAAGTCCATGTCACCACCCCCATATATGCCTGCATAGATTCTGGGCCTCACTGTCACACTTGCCCTTTGGTTGGAATTTATTGATACTTTATTCAAAACCACAATGAATTAATAATTCAAAATATATTTCCCCATAAAAATAAGAAGAGTCCTCTTTCAAGTGCATTATACATAGATGAGGTATTTTCTTGGCCCAAGATTCCTATCAATCATGTCCCATTCTAGAATGTGCATTTTATGTCATTCATCTCACCTTGAGCTCCATTTCTGACAACTGTGAAACATACCACACAAAGTAGTATTTTTAGTAGAAAAAGTGCATATGATCTTTTTAAAAATGTTCTTTCTTATGTCCTTCAAAGAGAAAAAAATGAGCTGTAATTACATCTCACCCACTGATCTAATCCTACTGACTAGGTACAAACTTGCCATTAATATAGTCAAATGAATGAACAGCAGCTCCCGATTTTCTGTCAGGAAGTAGACACCAGCTTGCCAGACAATCTGCTGAGTCGGTGCCAGGAAAGGGTGAATTACTCAATAGGCAAGTACCATCATTAAAAGAACTGAGGTCACTCAGCTGAAAAGGGCCAATTTTGTTATTGTTACCCAGCATCAGATTTCAAAATTGCTAATTGGATCCTGGAATTATTTCAGAGGACAGATGTCTAGCCTGACATTGGAGACCCTGATCAAGATACCACAGAACAGCATCATGGTGTTGAGGCAGGTTTTGTTAGAGCCAGGTATCAATTAAAAGAAGGATATCTTATTCAAAGATCCTTGGTGAGGGAATTAATAGATGACCTGAGGACCTTTGAAAAAAACTTTTGAGAATCTAGCTGCCTAACTTATTTTTATGAGTACAAGCTAATTTCACATTCGAGTTCATTCTCCAGCCCCTGCTACAGCTCTATTACCTGCAAACAAGTCTTGGGGACAGTAGATAAACTTCCTACAAATCCTCTACCTACCAAGAGTCTACCAGGAGGACTCACCTACTAGCAAAAATACCAAGGGCAGAAGGAGAAGGTGGTCGTCATATTGGTGTGGCAACTGAGACAGCTCCAGGGTTGTGGAGAGTCCTAGATCTAAGAGAGAAACTGAGCCTGGCATAATCCTGAGACATGTAACACCGGACCTGTGCTAGAACCACTTAAAGTGGGCAGATGTCAGTGAAGCACATGTGGAAAAAGGAACAGAAGACTCATTTGGAACCAGGCAATCAGCCCAGACAGTTTACACCAAAGAAAGAGGTCAAGGCAGGGCAGTGGATTAAACTCGGCAGACAGGAAGACCTCAGAGCAAGAAAGATGATTCAGTGTCCATCTAGACGCTGGGAATAAGGACATCCACAAGAACTGACAAGGCATGGCAAGACATTGTCACTGGGTCAAGTTACAACTACAATGACCCTGCCTATGAAATGCCTTGCAAACTCTCAGCACAGAAGATACTCGTTGCAAGCCATGGATTCTCTGCTTGTTGCAGAACCTGGAGGTACGGCTGCAGTGCTGGAGGAATCCAAGTGTCGAGAGAACCTGGTCCTCAACCAGTGATCCTCAACCTTCCTAACGCTGTGACCCTTTAATACAGATCCTCATATAGTAATGACCCCTAACCATAAAATTATTTTCATTGCTATTTCATAACTGTAATTTTTCTGCTGTTATGAATCATACTGTATTTTTGGAGATGGAAGTTTGTCAAAGAGGTCAAGACCCACAGGTTAAAGCCACTGCTTTATGTCATTTCCACCCAAAACCTGTCTGAGGGTCTCCCACCCATCCCGAGTAGATGCCACCAGTAGACATGATATGGTGCCATGATTGGAAGCACCTAGTTAACCGTTGATTTGTTGTTATATGCTTCATCCCAATTTTTTGGCTTGATAGGTTCTCAAAGATTTTTTTCCTATTCACATATTTCCATTTTTGCATATATCCCCCTGGATATTTTTAAGACAATGATTTCAGAATATACAAAATATATACGACTTCTAATAAACAGAATTTGGCAAAGGAATAAAGGACTTCTTCTTAAGTCTTATCTCTATGTTCTCGTGTCCCATTTCAGAATCTCAGACAGTACTTATTAACCCAGGGCTGGTGGTAAAGCAGCAAGACATTTGTACAAGTGTCTGTGTTCAAGAGCTCTTTCATCAACCAAAGAAACAAATTCAAAACCTTATCAAGGAATATATGTGTATATAAAATATACTATGGTGGCTAGTACTGTCAAATTGACAATCTAGAATCATCTGACGGAGAGGTCGTTTGACATATCTGTTGGAGTAATGTTGATTGCCTTAGTTGAGGTGAGAAGACCCACTCACCATGGTAAGCAGCATGCATTCAACACTCTACTTTCTGACTGTGGATGCAATGTGCCTAGCTGATTACTGCTGACATATCTTTTACACACACACACACACACTCACACACACACTAAAGGGGCAAACTCTTAAGAAATAGAATCTGATCTGCATTCCTCAAAGCTACTGTTTACTAACTTGATGACTGCTCTGTGATACCCTATAGCTCAGTTTTCTTTGCTATAGAGAGATTGTTAAAGTTTGAATATGAATTGTTACCCACAGGCTCATGTGTTTGAAGACTTGGTCCCCAAGTGATGATGTTGATCTGGAAGGTTGCAGAATATACAGGGTGTGACCTAATAGAAGTATGTCATTGGGGATGGGCCTTGAAGGTGATAATCACTTCTCACAGCCTAAACTCTCTGCTTTTCTGTCTGCCACATGGCCCCACAGTACTCACCCCATCATGCTGTCCCTACTAAGATAGACTAAAACTCTGTGGGAAAACAAATCGTAACTAATAGAGAAGGATGCTGACTTGTGTGGCAAGCCCTGGCTTGTTCATTCAAATGGTATCCTAAATGTGAAATCAATTTGGAAACTCAGAAGTCCAGTAACAGTGTTAGCTTTTTTTATCTTGTCAAATCCCTCAGTCCCATCAAAGCAGAAGGGCAGGGTCAAAAGTCAAACCGAACCAGTTCTGACAGCAAGGGACATGCAGTTTTAGAAATGCAGTACATATCCTCCATGACATTAAAATCTCGCCCAGTTCCTCATTAGCTTTGTGTACAAGTAGAGAGGGGATGGAAGCAATGTGGCAGTTATCCACTTTATTCAATTAATTATCCAGATATTTAGACAAATGCAATTATAAAGTCTTCCTACTCTGTTCCTATCTGGACACCCAACTCTCTTTTGGCATGTAAACAACCCCAAGGGTGAACAGCTGCCCCATGGAGAGTATCGGTTCTGTGAGGTTCCCAAAATTATCCCTGTATGTCATTGACTTTATTACCAGCCCTACTGACAGCAGACCCCCAAGTAAAGGAATGGATAGTTCAACAATTTCACTTCAACTGCTAACAGTTGTGACCCAAACAGACCCCCCCCATCCTCAAAGGATGCCAGAAATTAAGACCCAAGTGATCCCAGCTAGCAAATTAAACAATAAACTCAGGGAACCAGGCTGCACTTTATTACGAAGAGAGTAACACCTTTTAATTGGTTAACACAGCAAATAGAGAGGTGGCAGCTCTGGGAAGCAGGCTTTGGCTCCATCTGCGTATCCATTAGGTCGGTTTAAGAAAACAAAACCGTTTCCTTACTTAATTTGGAAACTGTGATTTTGATTAGGAAACAAGGGGTCACAGAGGAACAGGGCAGCATCAGCAAGTGAAACAGAAGGCGGCTTCCAGCTGCTAAGAACTGGATTTATTAGGACATCCTCTTAAAGGTATGTGTAATTGAGTGAAAATATAACTCCATCAGTCTAACCTTACAAGGGAAACTTCATTCTTATAGAAAGTCAAGGAAAGGCAAAAACCCTGTTTCTTTGGATGCGTATAAAAGACTTGGGTTTTTGAGAATTTAAGTTTGAATAATGTATATATCAACTTTGTGGATCCATCCCCAAATTTGCTTCCTTGGCTCAGTTATCCTCCTCTGCCAATAAGGCTAAACAAATGTATTCGATGGATGAAAATACTGCCTTTACTTCTAAAGGAGACCCTCTGAAATTACAAGTGTTAGGCAGCATTACATTTTAAAAAGTACTGTGACTGTTATAAAGAAAAGATCGACTGTGGAGGTGGCTCTGATGACCATTATCAAGGGTCTTCATTTCTGTAACCTGGTTCTGGTTCCACACTGTAGTAGTTGTTCACAGTGGCAAGAACCAAACCTGGGACATCCACTGCAGTCCATACTTCACTCTGGTATCTCAGGTGCTCTCCAATGTCCCTTTTCCACTTCAAAATCCCACCCAGACTTCTGTGTTTTCTTTAGCTCTTCTAGCTTAGGTTCCTCTAGAGCAGTGGTTCTCAACCTTCCTAATGCTGTAACAGTTCCTCATTTGGGGTGACCCCAACCATAAAATTATTTCATGGCTACTTTGTAACTATAATTTTGCTACTGTTAAGAATTATAAATATCCGATATGTAGGGTATCTGATATGTGATCTCAGTGGAAGGGTCATGTGCTTGAGAACCACTGCTCTAGAGTCCAGAGTGTAGAGAAATCTTAAGGGTTTGAAGAGCACCACTAGAGTGTTTTGTAAAAGATCCTAGAATTTGGCTTTGTCTGACAGTTTTTCTCATAAGACTACCAATGTGATATCCAATGGACAAAGGACACATGCTATTAAAGATGGTGCTGATCTTGACCAGTTCTAGCAAGACATTATAATTGACAGATTTCTCCATTGTGGTTAGTCATTTATACTTATTTATACTCTAGGTTGTTTAATATTCATGATTCATTTTCTTCCTCAAATTCTTGCGGCTTTGTCCATTGAGTGCTTCATTAGGTGGCTTGTCTATCAATTAGACACATCCATCTAAGTTTTTAAATTCCCTTTGTGATTGCTTTTTTGAGCGCTTTCTTCCTCCCTAGAACCACAGGGAGGCTCTCTGTGTATTTCTCATACTAGCCCTGGACTTGGCCATTCTCAAAGCCCTCCTGACTCTCATGGTTGGAGAATACCATTATTTCTTTTAATTGTCTTTATCGCGATCTCCCTGTCCTTCCATGTCATGTTGGGATCACAGTAATTTCCCCCTGCTTCCTTAGTAATCCTTGGAGTACCTTTAAAGATGGCCTCACAGATGTGTCGAAGATGGAAAACCTTCATTGCACTGGGACCCCCTTCTTTCACATCTCTTGCTTCTCCGCTTCTGTGAACATTGACATTTCCCCCTCTCTGCACCAACAAGTGCCAATGGTAAGTTTTTAAAAATAAGTGCATAGTGGCTATTAGAAGAAGTGAGCTCAAACTATCTCAAGTGACATATTTTTTTAATTAATGCTGCTCCCACTTTCTCACTTCCCCAGACACATTAATGCAACAAGAATTGTGTTGGCATCTGAGGAAACAAATGGAGAGAACAGCAGTTCTCTGAGGAGGGGGTGATCGCCTCCACTCCCAATCTGGGTACACTCTTGGGCAGTTCATAATATGAATGCAGAATGTCAGAGCGCAGCATGGAAGTCTAGTTGGAGTTCCAACTGGTGCGAGAACACATTTCCTCTGTGACTGGCAGTGATTCTTATTTTCCATCATTCTGGGAGCCTTTGAAGAAGAAGTTCTGCTGAGGGGTTCCCTGCAACTACACACAGGGCCAGATTACAGAGAGCACGGAGATAACAGTGAACTGATGAGTGCTCCATGCCCAAGACCCTGGTGCTCATTTCCAGACAGACAGACAGACATGAAAGGACATGCACCCTCCCTTTTTGGTGTTTCAACTCAGTATTCCCGTCTTCACCCCCTCTCTTGGTTTGGAGAATTGATTCTCTGCTATTTCTAAGAAAGTCAGCTGTTCGCCAAATATTTGTCAGCACCCAGGGTTAACATTGGCCAATGCATCAAAGGACAGAACATTCCAGAAACAGAAAGACATGCATTATTGGTATGCTGCACAATGGCAGTTATGTGTTATCATATATTCTATATATGTAGACTCTGGATTCATGGTCTTTTTTTAAAAAAAAAAAAAATATATCTTTTAGAGTTAGGCATAGTGGTTCAGGCCTGTATTCTCAGCAACTGGGAGACAGAAACAGGAGGATTGCAAGCTCAAAGGCCAACTTGAGCTATCTAGTGATTTTAAGAAGATGTTCATGACCAGCCTAGGTTGTATGGAAAGACCTTGTCAACAACAAGACAAAAGCAACCAACAAAATCTACCTTTTGTTTCTAGACATGTGTACTCATTTACCGCCCCCTAATTTCATAGGCAGTATATAAATGCATTCTTATGTTTTAAAAATAAAACATCATAGATGAAGCCAAAGTTCCCCTTAACAGGCACACTGTACCCCTACTCTCTTATAACGCATCTAGGCCACTTTTCTTCCTAAACCCTGAGGCAAATACTGTTTAGAGTTTTGTGCTTATCTTCCCACGGGGGGTGGGGGGGGGGAGGAGAAGGTGTATTAAAAAGTAGATGCTTGACTTCAGGGCTGTCTAATTCAATACAGAACAGCTGACAGTCACTGCCTTGCTTCATCCTTCTCCCTTTCACGTGCTTCTGTCACTTAGCCGGAGTTGGTGATAACATTCCAGACAGTGCTCAGAATGTGGATGAGACGAGATGGCTTGTGCTAAAATGGAAGAATCATCAAAGCTCTAGAGAAATCCTGGGGTTAACCAAGGTGTACAAAAGTCCTTGCTAATTAATCCAGACTGGACCAGGTCAAGGAACCCAGACCTAGAAATGAGCAAGGATGCAAATATCACCCAAGAATGCTGTTAGGAGAAGATACAAAACTGAGGGGAAAGATCCAGGTAGCAGGTAACAAATAGTCTGGTTCTCAATCCAGGTGAGACTCCCCAGAGCAAACCAAATATACAGACTGGCAGGAAACTGAGTAGATCAAGGGCCAAAGATGCCTTTCCCCCGGAAGGAGCATTTCTTTCCAGCCAGGGTATGCTACCATGGATAGCCTATTGCACCTTTTGTGACACTGCCACCCACAAGCTACTGTTGTACCCCAAAAAGACTTAAAGCTTTATTGGGGTAACCCTTTTCAAGATTTTCTGTGTTGGTCCCAAAAGGTTGAGTTTATGTGTTTGCCAGAGGGAAACACAATAAATAATGAAATAAATAACGAAATAGTTCGTCCTATTGTGGAAAACAGAAGCAAGATGTTTTTTGAAGCTTTCATGTGTTTTTCTTGCTTGTCCAATGTGCAAGCCCTTCTCCCTCGAAGACCCACAGCACTAGTCCCTGGGGAAAAGACACAGCTGCTTTGATAAGGAGCAGATGCATGGAGTCTGTTTTGGAAAGGAAGTAAAGAAGAACTGCTGACCTTCAAAATCCAGCACCGTGTGTACAACACGGCATAGAGCCAGGCATTATGGGGAATCAGCTATTGTCTAATTCTCCAGGTCCCTGCTCACACATCCCTAGCAACAGACAAGCTGTGAGAGCTCCAAGTACAAAAGTCAGAGCAAAAAGGCAGACGTTAAAGTTGGTGTCCTTTTTTACCATTGAAACATACCAGAGTTGAAGGCAGAGAAAAGAGATACAGAGGAGAGGAGGCAAGATTATTAGGCATGCAGCTGGCCCTATTCACCCTTGTTCTTTAAAAGACTGACAGAGATGTAATAAAACTTTAGGATGTGTAAGTAAGAAGCAATTGTATAGGCCAGGCTGGCCTCGGAACTCGTGATCCTCCTGACTTGGTCTCCTTCAGCAAATCCCACCAGTGTGTGCCACCATAACAGACAGTCATATGGAAGAGTTGAGGTAAGAATTGAGGAACCTAGAGGAGATAGGGACTCCACAAGAAGACCAACAGAGTCAACTAATCTGGACCCTTGGGGCCTCCCTGAGACTGAACCATCAGCCAAAGAATATACAAGGGCTGGACCTAACCCCCCCCCCATACATATATATAGCGGATATGAAGCTTGGTCTTTATGCAGATGCCCCACCTGTGGATCCTGTATCCCTAACTGTGCTGCCTTGTCTGGCCTCAGTGGGAAAGGATATGCCTAGCCCTTCAGTGGCTTGAGGTGCCAGGGTGGGTTGGTACCCAGGAGCCACCTCCCGATTCTCAGAGGTGAAGGGGAGGGGGAGCATGAAAAGAGCCATGTGAGGGGGGACTGGTCGGAGGGGAACTGTGATTAGGATATAAAATTAATTAATTGGGAAAGAGAAGCAATTATAAACTAGAGGACATCATGACAAAGCTTCAAACACATGCTTTCTGAGGATAGAAATAAAAGATAAGCACATGGAAATTTCTAATTTATTTTTCATTGGATACACTTGGGTTGTATTTTTTTCTATGTTAATATTTATGAGGAAAAGTTAAGTTTTACTTGCTTACAAATCAAGCGATTTAAGTCAATTCTGAGGCTTCACTGGGTTTGTATCCTGGGAGATTCTTTGGGCCTGGTATCCATTTTAAATTACTTTTGTAGTCTCTAACTATAGGTATTATACAGAATGATGATGATGATAGATAGATAGACAGATAGAAATAGATGATAGATGATAAATGATAGAAACAAATAGATAAGTAGTTAATAGATAAATAGATGATAGAGATGATTGATAGATGATAATAAATGATAGGTACAGATAGATAATAGATAATAGATTATAAATAGATGATAGATACACAAAGAAACATAGATGATAGAGATAGATGATAGATAAGTAGATAGATCTATCTATACTTTATTCATTTGTACTTTATAATATAAAAGTCACAACAATGTGCATCCATGCAGTTAAGCAGCAGAGGATTTGCCTGGGTCCAAGTCTGGCTTGCTCCTCTGAGCTGCTCTTGGACTCTTTGTTGTATGAAAACCATTTAGTCCCCTGAGACCCACTGGGAGGAAGATTCAGTGACCACGTAGCAGACACTGAGAGGTGGAAGGTTTGAGCATGGGAGCATCACCAACCAAGACATAGAAGAAGCTGAGCTGGTAGAGATAGACTCTAGGTCCTGAACCAAACAAGGAGGAGAGGGCCAAAGAGTCGCTGTAACCACAGGCATTAGTATCAAACACTAGTAATGAATCCAGTGACAGGCTAGTACCTCAAGCTTCATAGATACCTACTGAAGGTATCATAGCCAGCCTGAGTATGGAAAGCAGAGCTCTGGCAGGACTTCTCTTCCATTCCCTCTCCCTTGCTTAAAACAAAACAAAACACATTAGATTACATCAAAGTTCATTCCCTTATTCAGCCACTTCCTCCTGCTGAGGTTGACTACCAAGGTCCAGCTATCAAACCACTGAAGTCCAGCAACGTACTAAAAGCGTCGAGTCTGCTTTCGGCTCATCCAATTCACATGGAGTTTCCCAGTTTACTTTTATAATCTCCATTTGCCTGTGGGCTACATCTGTCTTTGCTTTATCCAGAGGCAATCCTTTCTTCCCCCTCCCCCTGCTCCCTCTTCCTCTGTCTCTTGAATTTGTCCTTTATTTCCTGCTCGTTGTCTCTCTAGGGCAAATGCATCTCCTCAGTGCTACCAATTTGGTCTTGGGCACCCTGAGCCTCTACCAATTCGAAATAAGGGGAAGGATTTGCAAAACCAGACAGCCATCTTTGAGAGACTAAAAGTTATAGAAACCATGAAAAGGTGGGCTAGATTTTAAACTTCCTTGAACAAAGCTACAATTCCACCGTTTCCCCAGCTACCTCTAATTTCGCTATGAAGAAATGATGGGGTAGCTCTAGACAATGAAGATTCTATGGCAAAACATCAGTTGCCATGTGATGAGGTTAGTCGCGTCATCATCCCAGTCCCATGAGTGTCTCAGTTTTAGCTTAAGAATAAGAGTGTGTCTGATTTCCTTGGGGAGAGAACGTAAAGGAAGGGAGAGGGAGGGAAAGAGAGAGAGAGAGAGAGAGAGAGAGAGAGAGAGAGAGAGAGAGAGA
>JADRCH010000858.1:1084016-1162272 GCA_019843965.1 Rhynchomys soricoides | reverse complement strand
GAGAGAGAGAGAGAGAGAGAGAGAGAGAGAGAGAGAGAGAGAGAGATTGACTTGGGGAATATTATAAACAAGAGATTTTAAGGAAAGACACACGTGATTGTCCTTCTGCTTGTCCAAAGCAATGATAGCTAATCAATCAATGTTTATTTACTCTTCTGCTAAGCTTAGAAATGACTTGACAGTCTTTCTCAACAAACTGCCCCCGGGAGCAGTATCTATTGATCAGACTTGGATGTTAGGATAAAACCATCTTGACATAACACATCTCAGATGATTCTTTCTTGTGTTCATTTCCTGGAATGTTTCTCCTAAGAACACATTTCATAGCTGAACTAAATGTCCTCTATAAACCTTTCTTTTGAGGTAATTGTCTTTCTTCCTGGCTCTTAAGTGTCTTTTATAAAGTTGTTTCCTTTACATGTTTGATTACATTTATTTATTTAGTGTGTGTGTGTGTGTGTGTGTGTGTGTGTGTGTGTGTATACATGCATGCGTATGTTCAGTGCTATGGTATATGGGTCAATATCTGAGGATAATTTGCAGTAGTCGGTTCTCTTCTTCCATGAGGGTTCCTGGGATTAAACTCAGCCATCAGGCTTGGCAGTAGGTCCTTTTACCCAATCCATCAGCCTCTTAAGAATTATTCTTCAGCATACCTATCTATTCTCTAGACTCTTGTCATGTGGAGGCTACCTGGAACTACCAATGATGAGTTAATTTGAACTTCTTCTCAGTATCTCCCTTTATTCCCTTTTTATGGGAAGGTCCTTGCTCCTGACCTCTATAAAAGAATAGGTACACAACATTTCCTTCAGAAGACTTTTCTCATATTAAATAAGTACACCCAGCATTCCATGCTGTGCAAAGCTTACTCTATTTAATGTGCTTCTATCATTTCTCAGCATGGAGTCAGTGTTCCACCTGCATCAACATTTGCTAGTGTGTGGGTGGGTGGGTTGTCCTTATTAAAAATGCCATTTCCAGCCCTTTCTCTGGAACCATGAATCATAATTTCTCATCTGATTTTTTTTAATTGATTTCCCAAGGTGATTTCATGAATCTATGCAAGTTTCAAAATATCTGCTCTAAAAGAAAGGTTGGAGGAAAATTGTGGTGAGTCTATCTAAACAGGAGTCTTAAAAGGTTTTAACAATGGCATTCTCCCAAGCTCTATTGGTTTTGGGGGAAGCGGAGGCTGCCACTTGTCTGTTCCTTCTTAAGGAATCCCTGACTCCTATTTTGCAGCTCTTTTCTTCAGAAAGTCAGGAGAATACATGGAAAGAGTAAGAGGCAGGTCTATGGAATATTTGTGCCAGGCAACAGCCCTATATGGCCACTGAGACATCACTGAAAATAATACAAGGCCAGAAAATGGTGTACTTACCAGGAATCCAGGAGAGAGTGTGTTTGAGTTATAAGGAATAACTTGTTGATCTGCTGGAGAAGAAAACATCTAAGAAGCTCATCTGAATATTAGCAAAAACAACAGTAAAGATCCAGGGCCATCTAAAAATAAACTAGATGTGTGAATTATGTGACTTTGTCCTTTCTGTAAGGAATGTCTAAGGCTCGGACCAAAATTCAATTATCCCGAAGTGAACACTGGGTCCCCAGTGCCTGTGGCATGGCCTTCCTTGATTTCTTAACTACTGGTATAGTCAGATGATCTTCCGAATTAATAGATCAACTAATACACATCAGTTTTTCCGAATTAATAGATCAACTAATACACATCACTTTTAAGAGAGACCAACATTTTGACCATCTCAGAAACTGGAATATGTCTGGTCTTGTCAAAACCATCTGACCTCTTGCTTTTACATTGTCAGTCTTGATTATTTTTTCTACTTGGTCTGAATGCCCTTCCCTCAAATGTTAGCCAGGACTTTAGAGACCAGAGCATCGGTGCATTAAAAATAGAAAGAGAACCAATTAAGCCCCTACACTCTAAATCAGAGTTATTTGCATCTGTGAGGGAACTCTGACAAGCGTGACAAGCAACCAGAGCTAATGAAAGTCTCATGGCTCCCAGAAGTCACATCAGGTCATTTGCTGACACCTCTCTCTCCTAGCTGGGGCCTTTGAACTGAGTCTAGAGCTTGGTAGGGGCCCTTGCCCAGTTCCTTTCACATTCCAAAGGCATATCTCATCTTCAACATATTCAAGCAAAAAGACAGCTAAGATACTGGCATTTCCTTCTTTCACTCAAAGGACCTACACTATGTAACACAAACTCTTTGGGTTCATAGAACATCAAGGACTTAGCTCTAGAACTTTTCATGCTAATGGCAAAGCAATATGCTATAGTTCCCTCCCACTATCTTACACTGTCTCTTCTGCCACTCAAGTCTGTGAGAAACAAAGCCAGATTAAATGCTATTAGAAAATGTAGCACTTTCTCCTAGAGATTTTCATTGCAGTACACTTTTTGGATGAATTCCCCTAAATAATTATTTTTATAAAATATTAGTAGATGAGAGACATCATTTGCTTGTTCAGTGTTCCTAACACTATCTAAAATGAAAATGGAAATAAAATAAAATGCACAATGATCCTTTTTACCATTGTGTTCTGTTTTAGAATTTAATAGGCTTCTGATTCAAAATGGTAGTCTGAGCTGAGCATACACTTTCACTTCAATTTTTCCCCTGGATTACCTAGAAATATCACACACACACACACACACACACACACACACACACACACACAAACACATGTATATACATACTCACATAGTTACAGATACATGCACACCAGAAGTGGATAGGTATCATTAATAATTCTTAAATTCTGAGGGCTTCATGGAGGATGTCTGATTTTATCTAATGGTCAAAGATGAAGTGGAATGTATAACAGTCAGAGCACCAGTGCCAAGCTGGTGGCCTTTCAAAAATGAAAGGAAGGTCAAGTTAAGGCTTTCAAATGGAAGAACAGACAGCATTCATCTTCAAGCCTTTTATAAAAGGACTGTGTTTTATCCCTACCAAGGGTCAAAAGAGTTGATGACACTATTTTATCCTGGAGAAAGTAGCTTGAAAAGACTTCATGATGAAAGTTTTCTTTCTGCTACAATGAAAAATATGTAATGAGTAATTATTGCTTTGAAAATTATCACTCTAAAAGGTAACGCCTATGACAATGGTTTATTATCCCTTTTACCTTTCTGTGGGTTGACTGAGCTCAGCTTAATGATTTTCTCTATCAGGTACATGCAGAGAAATGAGATGAGGTTGGTGGGGTCAGCCGAAGGCTTCCTTATCCATGTGCCTGGGAGCAAGCCACTCATGTATCTAGGAAATCTGTAGTCTGATCATTGTTCATCTCTGTACAACTCCCTGTGGCTTCTTGGGCTTCCTCACACTATGATGGTCTCTGGATACTTGGATGTTTTACATGCCAATTGGATTCTCCATAGTGAGTGTTCTAAGAGACAGGTAGGGAAAGTTGTCTCAGACCAGAACTGTTAGAATTACTTCAATTGTACTCTGAGCCAATGTGCTTACAGAACCTTCTTGACTCAAGGAAGGAAGCACCAAATGCTGTGCTTCAGCAAGAAAAACAAATGGCTATGATAGAGTGATTTATACTTAGGAAGCTTCTAAAAAGGAAATCGAGGAAAGCAAGATAAATAGCAAAGGTGATCTTCACAGGAGCTTCCCTCCCCCAAAATCTTGGCACCAGCAATTTTGGGGATCCTTAACCTTTTCCTTGTACCTGGTCCTCAAACATTCCAAGGCAGACTGCCATATCTGCTGACTGTGGTCTCTTTTAGTCTTTCTTTTTAAGAGAAGCATGGACGATGGCTGAGAAATTAACATCAGCTATTTATCTGTGTCACTAAATTAAAAGAAGCACTTGTTAACAAAGATTGAAAACATAAAAAATATAAAGTACCAGGAAAAAGAAATTGAATGATCAGTGGAAACTCAATAATCTCAGAAGAAAAGAAAAAATATAATCTGTAGGAAGATTAGAACTACTTTAAAATATTTCTGCCAATTGGCTCAAAAATACATTGTAACAACAAATTAGGATTAATACCTTTTAAAAAGACATAAATCAAAGAATAATTTAAACCTGACAAAAAGTTTAGTAGGAAGAAATTTTGAGGTTAAGTCTCTATGGAATGAAGATTTTCACAAGATTGAGAAACAAACTGGACAAGTCAAGAATCTCAGAACTTGGAGCAAAAAGGAAAGTGAAATGTACAATTGAAAAATAGGGAGGCATGTGGCAAATCTCAGAAACCACAGAATAATCCTAAGACTTTCTGGAAGAAACAGAGGAATCAAAAAAAAAAAACAAAAATTGTAAATGGCTGGAGAAATGAAGCATAAGAACAAAGCCTTGGAGCTGAGAGTAGACACCTAAGAGTATCACAGAGTCATACTGAGAATAAAGTAGAATAACCCACAGGATAAAATGAATGTCCTCAAAGCTTCTAGATGTCCAAAAAGGAAATAACTCACAGAAAGATAAGCAGACAGCCATTTCTTGTCAGAATCTCTGGGTTCTAGGCAGAAAAGTAATAATATACTCAAACTTCCAAAGAGGAATTGTTCTGGATTCTATACCCAGCCAAGCTATCAACAACGGTTAAGGACAAGGACAGCAAAGACCTTACATGGACACACAAATCCAACAGGTATGTCTTTTTATTTCTTATATAGGAAGAACCTGTTTACCAAAGTCCTTGAATAAAACAAGAACAAATTTGGGAGAAAGATTGGCAAGGGCAGTATATAGTCAGGGCAGATGAGGATTAGAAGAAGATGTGGCACAGAAGGCTTTAAAAAATAATGTGCTTGGGCATTATAGCGAAAAGAGTGACAAGTGAGAGGACCCAGACTTTTAGAAACTTATAGTCATAAAAATAAGACTGAGAAGTAAAGCAGCAAACCAGAAGAAAAGCAGTACTTGTATCATATATGACTATACAGCATGTGAAGTGTTTTTATAAAACAATTTTCAAACTAGAAATGGAAAGATGGACAACTATCACACACACCCACACACAATAACACAAATTGGCAAGCTGCAAAAGAAAAATGTAAATGTAATCAGATTAACAATGACACTCTCTGTGTTTCTCCCCTAGAAATTCAGTCCGATTTTTTTTCCCCATTTTTTGAGACAGGGTTTTCCTGTGTAGTTCTTGGTGCCCTGGAACTCATTCTGTAGAGCAGGCTGGCCTCAAACTCAGAGACCTGCCTGCCTCTGCCTCCTGAGAAGGATTAAAGGTATGTGTTACCAAGGTCTCGTTTAGTTCGTGCTTCATATGTGCTGCTGGGAAAGAAAAGATAGGCTACAGAGAATTGTTAATAAGCATGAGTGTGTCTTCTGTGTGTGTTTACAAATAGTTACATGTGTACCTTACATTCTGATGATGTCGTGACTTCCTGAAAGTAGTGCTCAGAACTCTTGCCACTTAACTTTTTCATCAACATCTTCAGCCATATTCTGTCCAATCTTCCTATAGTTACAACCTGGACAAATAAATTGTTTAACTTTCTCTTCACTCTTGGGTCAAAACATAAGGCAGCATCCAGATTTTAATCAGACATTCCATTTTAAATTCTCTATCTCTTCTAACCAGCTTAGGAGGTTCATGGTTTTAAACTGGGAGAGTCTTCATTTTCTGTCCTCTCTTACAGGGATAGACGGGGTCATGACCTCATTTTACTTTGTCCTCATTTGTTCCCCTCCTCCACTGCTCTTCCCTATACTTTCTGCCCCCTCAAAGTATAGAGATTTCTTCAAACCACTTGCTGAATAAGTACTGGGGGATTGACCAACCAGGCCACACCTTGATCAAAACTTCTTAATCATGCATATTTCTTCCCCTGGCAAGTTCTTTTAAATCCAGGGTCTCACTGAAGATAGACTTGGGGTTTCCTGAGCACTTTTATATGTATTTTCAAGGGTGACTACATTGATTAAATCTTCTTTCTCAGTTTTTTATCATAAGGCATCTCCTGAATCAATTACCTGGGGTGGGTAGCCTTGCCTAGTTGGTTTAGGCTTTCTCCCTGAAGTGTTTGGAACAGCTCCCCTAAAACCTCCCATTACTAATGTCCTCCTTGTCTGCCTTGGGACCAACTGCCTCTGTGTCTCCAAACTGCTCCTGGTTATTAGTGTATGCACCTGGCTAAGGTATGAGCACATCCCTACCTCTGTTATTTTTCTAACTCCCATAATCCTCCACATAATAGTCTGTATATCACTAAATTCTTCTTACTCTTGAGTGCTCCTAGAGTGATGCTTCCCTAGTTTCTGTCTGGCACCTTTCAAAGATCGAGGGCTAAGGGCAGTGCCTTTAGAAGTCTCTGAGGAAGGGCTGCCTGTGAAATACACAGCACTCTCCCAACAACTGGGTCAGATCCTCTTGAGAATTATCCCATGATACCTTGCTCTAAAGGTACCACTAGAGTAGCCTTTGGTCTCCCAAAGTAAACAGCCTCGGAGTGGCATACCCGTCTCTCCTTCCAGCAGAAACTCAAAATCTCCACCCTCAGATATTCTTGGAAGCATTCCTACCCCTCTCTTGGGTTTTGTTAATGGTTTGTTTTATTGAAGAGTAAGTTTCCATGCCCTCATAGCTGTGCCTCACGAACTCTGTATAGAAGAGCCTCAACTTTGGGTGGTTCCACCTTTATGATGGGGCAAACATAATAGGCATTCATTAGGAAACCTACTTCAGATTTTGAATTTGCTCTGCTCCCAAGCTACCCATAAGTAGGAATAAATCCCTTATAATATTGGGCAGCAGCTGCAGCAACCACAATCCCCAAGCAGCCACGTGATCATACTGTCAGGCTGGGATGCTTGGAAGGTGAGATTTACACACTGAGTTTTCTACTTAGGATATTTAAGATGTCCTCAGTGTAGGTCCAGCTTATCTGGACATATCCCATTGCACACTGAGCAGAACCTGTGCTTTAAGCCTCTTGTGATTTTCCGGTCCATGCTTCCTTAGTGACATTCTACCCCTGTGCCATTCACTGAAGCAGACAGCTTCCCAGCTTCCATCTGTGCTCCCAATGCCCAAATCGAAGGGCTTAGTTCCACCCATAGACTGGGCTCTACTTAGATTTGTCCCCTTGGCTTGGCAGGTGACTTCAAATGCAGTCTGTTGCTCTGTAGAAAAGAAAAGCCCAAGTCTGCATCTGAAACATGAGGTTACTTCTTGAAGATGGCTATTCATATATCAAAAATAGTTTCATTCTGATTTTTTTTTATCTTTTACATCTGAAAGACAAGAGCATTAATTAACATCGGACTTGATATGAAAACATAACTAGAAGTCATAACAAAAGTCTAACCTTTAAAGAGTTTGCATTTAAAATCTCTGAGAAAGAAAGCAAGTGTGTATTTTATTGATGCATTTTCTCTACAAACTCTCAAAACCTGCAGGTGTTAAATTAGCTGCAAGAACTGCTCCAGGCTTCCAAGTCTGCAGGAGAAACATGCTAATGAGGACTGAAGGAAATTAATGGAAGAGAGTCCAGGAGACTGGGAGAGAAGAAGTTCACCAACGCTTCCTAAGTGGGGGTCTTCAGAGAAGCAGCTTCAATTTACCACAAGCCAAGAGCTCATGAATGAAACAGGAGACTGTTCTAGTCTTCACATGTAAGCACTTCCTTCTGATGCTCAGGTCTGAAATCTCCTGAAGGTAACATCAGTATCTGAGGTTATAAATACAGGAAGGTGGGGAGGATCTCAACAGCACCCCTAAACCTACATCCCTTAAGACTGTATAACGAGAGACATATACTATCATATAAATTCTGACTTCAGTGCAAAAGATGAGTCTAACGTCAAGTTTTCAACAAGCAAAAAAAGAAAAGAAAAAATAAAAAAGAAAGAAAAGAAAACTACAGTCTACCCAGATCAAATATCTCATTTTATACATGAAAAACTAAGGCACAGAAAGACTAAAGATGATCTGAACACAAGCAACCTGGTTTGTGACAGTATTGAGACTTGAATTTGTGCATAGGCATATTGATGGTAAGAGGTTCACAGGGGTTTTACATGGATGCTCATGCTATTGCAGTAGTGTCAGCTACCAGAGGGTGGTGATTGCATCAAGGGTGATCTGAGGACCACGATTCATGGCTTTATTTGTATTATTGTACCCAGTCAATTGACTCTGATAGACATCTATTGAATGCCTGCCATAAGAGAACCTTGAAGACTTTATCGTTGACCAAGGGAAACAACTGACTGATATGCAAACAAATAAATGTTATCCAGGGTAATAAACATTGAGCAAAGTGCTAAAGGAACAGTGACAGGGGACAGTTTATTCTGCTCAGGCACAGGAGAGTGAGGAGGCATTCTGTAGACAGTGGGGAAGGATGGCAGTTTTGTTTGTTTAGTGAGATATGTTACTATTTGAGTTGCCTCTTTGAATGATAGAGTGTCTATGAAGAAAAAAAAAGAAGGCATGAAATCATGAACAAAAACAGGCCCCAGAAGGAGCTCAGTAAGTCTGGAGAATGATGGGTGAGAGTCCGAAAAAAAACTGGCTGTGGTTCCATGGGGTTGGTAAAGCAGCCACGGAAATTCTGTTCTACACATTACAGCAGAGGCAAGATGATGGAGGATTTTTAGGATGGGCTGGACCAGGTCAGATTTTGGGCTTGGAAAACGATTCCATGGGTGGTTCAGAGGATGGATGTATAAAGGAGACCGGAGAGTCCACAAGCATTAAAAAAAAAAAAAAATTCAATAAAACAACTGTAATAACGTACAGGGAAATAAATGCTTGGCTAGAGTTGTGCCGGGTGGGTGCAGAGGAGAACAAGTCTGGGAGCGAGATGAAGTCAGGACTGACAGGGTCCAGTGCTGATTGTGTATGAAGCTGGACTCCTTCAACTCCTGTCCCAGAGTAAAGCTGATGTAATGTTCACTGTGGTTACGAAGCTAATACTCCAACCTGCCAGTTATGTACAACTGGTCTCTTCTTGGCTGCCTAATGGGTTTGATTTTTACTTCCACCATGTTCACAGTCTGCCATTATTATCTCACTAGACATTTATCTTCCCAAGCTAATTAAGAATTAAATTGTGTCCTTTCTCATCAAAATCCACATGCAGGAGTCCTAACCCCACAACCCAGAATGTAGGTTTGCCCAATATAGGCTCATGACTGAAGTATTCAAGAGAGATGAATTCCTATATGAAAAGGAGAATTGAGGCTCTAGATGCTCCTACAGCAAGAGTTTCAAGTAAGAAAGGCAAAGGTCAGGAGGGTTACCCCCTCCAACCTGCACTGGTTTCCAGCAAGTCTCCAGGAGTATGAGTTAACACGTTGCTGTCCAGAAAGGCAGCTGTGCCCCATGTTAGGGAAGCCACAGCAAAGTAAACACCAAGCTGCTTCCCATAAGAGGCTTTCACTGACCACTTAACCTACAGCAGAGCCTGCCTGTTACAAGACTTTGTTCTCTTGTCTTCACAGTGTTTAATGCTACCTTATGATCACTATTAATGTAACGTAATATAATATTTGATATACCCCCCCACCTCTCACCCCAGACATGGCTTGCTCTACTACCCTTAGAATATTATACATTCTAGGACACTGAGATGCTTCTTGGTATTTGCTATTTCTGTAAATACTTGGAGCAGTGGCTTGAGATCCCTTTGGGAGTCGAATGACCCTTTCACAAGGGTATCATCTCATATCAGATATCTTGCATATCAGATATTTATATTATGATTCATAAAAGTAGCAAAATCACAGTTATAAAGTAGCAACAAGAGTAATTACATGGATGGGAGTCATCATAGCATGAGGAACTATATAAAAGGCTCACAGCATAAGGATGGTTGAAAACACTTCTTTAGTCTCTGCTCTCCCCTGTTCCAGAGGCAGCCACATCTTTTCATACAGTGCCAGCCTCTTCCCTTAGATAGGATGGTGAAGGTCAGAGTGAACAGATTTAGCTGTATTGAGTGCCTGCTTACCAGGATTGATGTTGTGTCTAATAAGGTGGAGATCGTTATCATCAATGACCCCTTCACTGACCTCAACTATGTGCTCTACATGTTTCAGCATGACTTTACTCATGGCAAGTTCAATGGTAGCCAAGGCTGAGAATGGGAAGCTTGTCATCAATGGGAAGCCCATCACCATCTTCTAGGAGCTAGATCCTGCTAACATCAAATGGGGTGATGCTCGGGCTGAGTATGTTGTGGAGTCTACTGGTGTCTTTACCACCATGGAGAAGTCTGGGGCCCACTTCTGCCAATGCCCCCATGTTTGTGAACCAAGTATGTTGTGAACCATATGTGAACCATAAGAAGTATGACAACTCAAGATTGTCAGCAGTATTTCCTGAACCACAAACTATTTATTCCCCCTGGCCAAGGTCATCCATGACAACTTTGCCATTGTGGTAGGACTCACAATATCAGTCTATGCCATTACTTCCATTCAGAGGACTGTGTATGGCCCCTCTGGAAAACTGTGGTGTGATGGCCATGGGGTTGTCCAGAACATCATCCCTGCTTCCACTGGTGCTGCCAAGGCTGTGGTCAAGGTTGTTCCTGAGGTAAATGGGACACTCACTGGCATGACTTTTCTCATCCCTATACCCAATGTGTCTGTCATGGATCTGACATGCCACCTTGAGAAAGCTGCCAAGTATGATGATATCAAGAAAGTGGTGAAGCAGGCATCTGAGGGCTCACTAATGGACATCCTGGGTAACACTGAAGACCAAGTTGTTCCCTGCATCTTTTACTAGTGACTCCCACTCATTCACCTTTGATGCTGGAGCTGGCATTGCTCTCAATGACAACTTTTAATAGCTCATTTTCTGGTAAGACAATGCTATGGCAACAGGATGGTGGACCTCATGGCCTTCATGGTCTCCAAGGAGTAAGAAACCCTGGACCACCCACCCCAGCAGGGACACTCGAGCAAGAGAGAGGCCCTCGGCAACTGAGGAGTCCCTGTCCCAATTCATTCCCTGACACTGAGCATATCCCTCACAGTTCCATCCCAGACCCCCACAATAACGGGAGCAATCTGGGGAGCCCTACTCTCTTGAATACTATCAATAAAGTTCACTGCACTCACAAAAGAAAAAAGGAAAGAAAAATGTTGCATTAGAAGACTATGGCAATAATAGATCACCAAAAATATTATTTTCAATTTAACTGAGACTATAAGTGATTAAGGCTAACACCAATGTCATTTCAACCTAAATGTCAGTAGTTTTTTATCTTTATAATGTTCTGGAGGGTCTACCTTTTGGGTAGAATCATCTGGGACCCCCTTACCCAAGTATCTGAAATGACTTGAAGGTTGGATGTATCCACTCAGATGCTAGAGGATCTCTTCTATTACCTTACCCACATACTAGCTATGTGCTCCAGCTGAATTCCTACCATGACTCATTCAACTTGGAGGACAGGCTACCTGAAGCCAGACATCTTTCAAAAAGTGTACTGGAGCTGGTTTGATCTAAGATGTCTGCCAGAGTGACCACTAGGCAAACTTTAACTTCTTTATAGTTCTATGGTCATTCTAAATGACATACCCTCCTGTCACTGTGTCTTGGTTTCCATGGCTTGAAAGAACCATGAGGCTGGGCAGTGGTGGCACACGCCTTTAATCCCAGCACTTGGGAGGCAGAGGCAGGCAGATTTCTGAGTTCAAGGCCAGCCTGGTCTACAGAGTGAGGTCCAGGACAGCCAGGGCTACACAGAGAAACCCTGTTTCAAAAAACAAAAAAACAAAAAAAAAAGAAGAAGGAAGAAAGAAAGAAAGAAAGAAAGAAAGAAAGAAAGAAAGAAAGAAAGAACCATGAGAAGAGTACATACAGGGTTGGGGCACAGTTCTTTGCCCATTCTCAGTAAAAAGGTGAACATTCCTCTACCTCTAGACCTCTAGCCCATCATCCCCCCCCCATATATATATCTCTCTATATATTCAATCATTCATTGTACCATTAGTATTTGAGAATCTTGTGAGTTTATCTCCTGCTTCTCCTATTCTTGGCCAAGACTAAAAATATCTCAAACATTGCTCAGCTCAGTTGGACCCTGGTTTTATCATGAGTGGACTTATGGAGACTCAGGACTCCAAGTAGGAGGGCTGTTGAGAAGAAAGTGGAAAGAGCATTACTTTTCTGGGCTTCAGAAACCACATGATGTCACTTCCATAATGCTCTGCTGGTGCAAACAGCCGTGTCTGACTGCAGATTGAAGGAGTGAGTGCGGTAGCAGCCTATTTCCTGATGGCACAGCCAAAAAGATCACCAACAGAAGACGGTTTGGAGTAGGAAAATTTTCATCTAGCTTTAGAGAATAGTTACCACTGATTTATATTCTAAATCTGATTCTTAGTTATGATTCCTGGGCCTCAGTCCAAGATGAGAAGACCTTTCTGGGCTCCTGGGAATCAATACTTTCAGCAAATATTCTGGGTGTTTTTAATGCTGAGACACATGACCCCTTTGTATGAGAACCAGTCCAGTACATGTTTAACATCTCCTGGCAGCCAGTGCTCAATTCTGAACAAGGCAATTTGTTATTGTGTTCTTTCTAAGAAAAGAGCACTAGCTGTTCTGCATGTTCAGTTCCCAGCACCCCCATGTTAGCCCAGTTAACCCACGTAACTCCAGTTCCAGGGGATCCAAGATCTGAGGTACTCTTCTGACTTCTGTGGGAACAAGCTCACATATATGCATGCATGCTAGCAGAACTCTCACATATTAAATATGTCTTTTTTAAAAATATTTAAAGGTAAGGAAAATGTAGAGAACAAGAAGCCAAATTCCAGGGCTCCCATGACAAACAATGTATGCTGATAAAAATTGCTATATTTGTATTTTAAAGTATGATGAAGCAATTATATAGAATGAAAACAAAATAAAAACTCAGAAACCAAAATTTAGGTCCTCTATAAATGTAATTGTTCTCAGTGTCTACCTAAGGAAATTGCTAGTCTTCTCTGAGTGCTAACTGGTAAGTTTACTATAAGTCCCTTCTGAGTTTATAGACTTTCATGGGGGGAGGGGGGGGAGGGTTGCGTACTATCTATAACCAGAGAACTGCTTTAAAAATCCTCCCAATTGACAGTTCTTGCAAGAGGCAGCAGCCTGGTTTCTCCTCTGGGTTTCTGAGTTGCCACTGGTATTTCTTTCTCACTGTTCTCTGATTTGCATCAACCTTGTTCTTCACTCAACATCTGGATGCCACATGCTGATATGATTCTATTCATCTAAATCACTAGGATTAGCTTATTCTGAACTTGGATTTCCTTATAATATTTTTATCATTTTTTACAAGCAAATCCATATGACTTGCAGGCCTTGGTAAGAAATTACATGGCTTGAATTATTGTTTGTAAGCTTGTCAATTCTTTGCAAAGGTAGAAATCTGTCTTCTTTGCAGCGATTGTTCTTCAGGGGATTACACAACCTCAGCACCAATGTTCTAGAATCTGTAGCATACTCGAAATAAAGGTCCTTAGGTGAGGATGGCCGGACATTTCTTGTGTTGGGTGAGTGCAGTGTGTTCTGGGCCTCCTGTGAAGTATATGAGAAATGGTTAAGGGAGTTTTTTGGGTCCGCGGAAGGTATTCCTCACAGAGTGCTACGTTCTCTAAAGTAGAAATTCAGACCGAACAACCCCCGCAGAGCAGAACTGGGAGGAAAAAGGGCCAGGTTCATGCTGAGAGAAACAATGCGTCAAAAACTCAGGGGTTTGAAGGAGTCAGGTGAGCTACAGCACCCCTGGAGAGTGATCTAATAGAGAGGAGAAGCAGGAAAGTCTTCCATGAACAAGTAAACTTTATTTCCATTCATAGCCTTTGGGCTTAAGGAAGCCGTTGGAAGCTCCGTCAGACTGAGCAGGGTGAAGAGTATAGATGCCTGAGTAGAGTGAGCGATTGCTCAGAGCAATCTCTGAAGTATAGCCTCAGATCCCCTGAATTGTTCCACACTGAGTCCACCAAGGCCATCTTTCTAGGTTTTTAGGCCCTTTACTTGAGCACTTCCCCTTTCTTCTCTGAGTTCCCCCAAAGCAAGGATCTCTGGGGAGTGAAGAAGCTGTGCCCTTACTGGGGAGGTATCATCGTGGATTCCAGAGCAAAAAGTGGGTGGGAGGCAGGGCATCTCTGAGCCATCGGCAGGAAGCTGCCCTTTACAAAGTTAATTAGGATTTCACTTGTTTATGATAATGGCAGTAATCATGATTACTTCAGAGAGCTCGGCTCTTCGTGATGCTCTTCGTGAGGAATACCTTCCGCAGATCTATGTGGATGTTTTCTTTTCTGTTGAAGAAGCCTTCCTTCTCCATCCATTTCCCCCCTCTGTTCCATCGAATGCTTACATGCCCGCTGCCCACCTTCTCCTATCCCATTTCCTCTCTCCCATTTTCCGGGTTTAGAGCAACTAAGCCTAGAAAGTTAGAGAAACATAAGGAAATCTACTAAGACTTCCTTGTCTACCTTCATCTACCTGCACCATCTGCCTCGAGAGAGCAGTGACAGCTGTGGTTGCTGTCTGGCTTGTGGCAGATCTGAGACCAATACCAGTACTCCTGGGGTCACCTGAGGTTCTCTTTGTTGCTTGATACAGCTGTCTCTTACGCTTGCTATTTTTCATTGCCTGCCATCCTCTCTCCTCTTCCTGCCTCCAGGAGAGATGGGCAGGCCCCTGAGAGCTCCTCAAACCACAGAGGCAATGTGTTTGTGCTGTGAAGAGCTTGCAAGTGGCAAGAACTGCAGGCCAGAAACAGCCATCAGAAGCCCTGTGGATACTCTGCCCAAACCTGCCCCAACAGACACCCACACTACCCTCCCCCTCCAGCACCTAGCTCCCTGGGTCATTCTGACTTGCAAAGTGAAAATTACTTGTGTGGTGGTGGCTCACTCCAGGAGCCACTGATTCCCAACTGTCAGTGGCTGACTTTATTACACATAGCAACTTTTCTACTGCAAATGAAGCTGCAAATGAAATGCTGGTTTCCAGCAGAGCGCCACTCCCCACCCCCTAACCATGTGGAATTGTTGGCAGGCTTACACACTTGCAATGCCAGCCCTTTTCTATTCTTCCCTCCCCACTTGTTTTACATAGGTCTTGGTTGTTGATGCTGGGGAACCTCCTGGAATTCACCCCTACAGACCAAAGTAACTGAAGTTCCAGCTTCTGCTGCTTCCTCTCACAGTGGAGCATCTATTATGATGAGGGACCCCTTGAGCTAAATGGAACCTCCCGAGTCATCACCTCTTACCCCATGCCTTACCTTGTCCATGAAGTAACTCAGACCCAGGTGAATTACAATGCAATATGAGTTAAAGAAACTTGACAAGAAGAAGAGAGGGAGGGCATGGTACTTCTTGTGCCCTTACTGATATATCGGACTCAGAACTTGTTATTTCTTTAATTTTCAATGGGGTGGGGATTTAAAAGGAATAGAACTAAGTCTCCACATGGTGTGGAAAATGCTTTGTGGTCTCTTTCCAAAGCCACAGACCAGCTTCAAGAGAAGTAACTGTTAGTCTCCTCAGGCCACATAGGATGAAGAATACCAATGTTAATGGTCCACACAGCCTGTGGTTCTGAGAGCAGGGTGGGTGATGGTGCCAGATCCATGTACTTGATTCTTTCACAGCTGGTAAGATCTAGGAAGTGCAAGCTAGCGTTTCTGAAAGCGCACAGAAATGGCAGTGGATGGCTCCAGCCTGCCCCATCTTAGGCTTAAAAGACATCCTATAGTAAAGACAAACTAGGTTCATTCCTGTTTATGATTAAACCTCTGTTTCTAAAGGATTCGGTTACGCCCACATGTAACCTTAACTACAAATGGTTCTGTACTGCCTGTCCCAGAAACAGAAGCCATGTCTTTGTTGCAATCCTACTTTTTTTTCAAAAGGTTGGTATGACTACCTGTTGTTATGACTACCTTATGACGATCTTGCAGTCATATCTCTGTTTCAGGAAATTCTTATGTCTAACTTGTTATGCTCATGTTCTTCTCCTGTAACTCTGCTTCTTTTGCCTACCAACTCCTTATTAGAAATCCCCTACCCCATAGCTATAAAAATGTTGTCTTCCTCAGGTCCAAGGCTGACCTTTTGAAACCTTCCTTAGGGAGAGGCAGCCCATGTATATGAATAGAAAAACTTGCTTTAATTAATTGCTTGCTTAAATTCATTTGGTCATGATGGTTGGGATTGGTGGTCTTTCTCCTTGATTTTTTGGGATTAACATTATGGGTTTTACTTTGTACCCTGCTCAGCAATGGCTTCTTTTGTTCTGAGTTATCTTCCAGGATCTAAAATGTCTCCTATAAACATCAAACAAACCACAGGGTAAAAGGTCCCCCACATGCCTGCCTACTGTCTCAGAGGTAAAATTCAACTCAGATTTCCCTGTATACTTGTTTGTTTCTACAATAATAACTGCATGACTAAAGCTGGTAAGGGCTTCATTTGGGTTTTCCATGTTGAAAATTGTTTCAAAACCAATTTTATATACCCTAGAGCTGCACACACCCTAGAGCTCTTTTCAAGACATTTTTAAGTGTTGATATCATCATTTATATTACCACTTCTCTGACAAGTGGCATTTCTTGGTGACTGTTGTAGTTTTTATCAACTTGACACAAACCTAGACATACCTGAGAAGAGGAATCTCAATTGAAGAATTGCTGCCATCATAATGACATGACTGTGGGGCATTTTTCTTAATTGGTAATTGATGTAGGAGAGATCAGACCATCCCTGAGCAGGTGGTCCTGGGTTGTATAAGAAGGTAGGCTGAGCAAGCAATGGGGAGCAAGTCAGCAAGCAGCATTCTTCCATGGCCTCTGTTTCAGTTCCTGCCCTTAGTTCCTGCTTTGGCTTCCCTTGATAATGGCCTATATAACATGTAAGCCAACAAATATTTTTCCTTTGAGTTGTTTTTGGTCAGTATTTTATCACAACAACAGAAAACAAACAAGGATAGTCACAAAAATTATCTTATTTTTAAGGTTTTTTTAATTCTCTGGATCATAGATCACTATTAGCCCTGTTTAGTTGTTCTATGTCAGCTTTCTTTGTATATATGGGTCTAATACATACTTTGTTAGAATCAGTCCAGTAATATTTATTTATATGATTATTTTGATAGCATAAGTATCCCACCAAGATGATGGGATAATACAAAATTTTCCACTAAACTCCAACCCCCCCATAGAGTGAGTGGCTGTTAATATAGCAGATGCTCAGTAAATGAAAGAATGAATAAATTAGCACTTTGCTTTTTATCTGACCAAATGGGGAGGCTAGAAAGCTTTCAATTTTGCAATTCTTGTAGAATGACAAAACATGTATAATCAAATGTTCTTGCTTGGGTCTTTGCTTTGTTCTCTATAAAAAGCATTTTGACAATGAATATCCCATCCTGAGATTTTAAGGGGAAAGACCTTTAAAAGGTGATTAAGACTCAGCCCACAAAAATTGATAAATCTCTTTAAAGAGATTAGTAGATCAGTGGGTTCATAGATCTTCTCAAGAGTATGTCTCTTATAGAAAAGTACTGCCTCTATCCTTTTTTATATCTATCCATCTATCTTTACATAGATAACATGTGATATGATTCTGGTTTTTTTCTTTACCACTTAACAAATATGGTGATCTTTCCTTACATTTTTATAAAAAGTATGTTTTATCATAACTTTTAGTCAATGTGTCTTTATTTAGTCTCTCAGTACTAATAGTACTAATTATTTTATGTTTCAAATGATATAATAAATAATTATTCACATGTGCATTTAATTTTGCATGGGTAAATTTTTAGGGTAAACTTAATTTCCATAATCATTTAGTTAAAAAATACATAAATGTAGTTGAAAACTTTTATAGGCATTGTCAATTTGCTCTGTGTAAAGTATGTACCAGACTTTTTCTTTTTGGCCAATATTTAGTAGATTTTTCACTTCATAATTCTTGTACTACAATAGCCTGACCTGCTGCAGGACTGTGCCACAGTTAGGCTTTAACTTACATAAGAACTTGAGCCAGAACAAACCTTCTTTCTCACAACTTACCTAGTCACTGGCTTTATGTTGTGGGTAACAAAGAAAGGACTGAGACAGTCTTTTCTAAATGATTTGTTTATTTTTACTTTAAGCTTATGGATGTTTTGCTTGCCTAATGTCCCTGCTACTAGAGGCCAGAAGAGGGCAGTGTAGCCTATGGAACTGGAGTTAGAGACAGCTATGAGCTGCCATGTGGGTGCTGGGAATGGAATCCTGGTCCTTTGGAAGGGTAGCCAGTGATCCTAACCACTGAGCAATCTCTCCAGGCCTAGGCTGAGACATTCTTTAATCTAGATGGTTTTGTAATTATTTGCTAGGTATCATCATCTAGCATGGAGAGCATGGGAGATCTGGATTCCAGATTTAATTCAGCCTCTCTGGGTACTGAATCTGCAACTGCTTCACCACTCAGGCATAACTATCCCTGCTTCTAAATATGCCGGAATCAGGGAACCTCTTAGCCCCTTCTTGTCTCATTCTCTGAATTTTACAAGAAACTAGCCACTATGTCAGACCAAGGCTGCTGTGACATGATAGAACTTGCTCAGATATTGTAACTATTTTTTTTCTAGACTGTATGTACATGAAATGAAGAATGTGGAGACTTTCTTATGTCTGAACATCTTTCTGTTACCGAATATATCTTTCCCTTTCTTTGCCATGGATTATTGGCACCTCTGATACCTAGGTGTCTGGCATACACATCCAGTCCTGGCTTATATGCATCCCTGTAAACTCCAGGGTTTTCTATATAGTCCTATGGAGTTAATATGCTGTGACTAGTTTGCCATGCTAAGCCTCTTACTTATTTGTATGGGTGGAGAAAGGCTTAGGTGAGTGAGAAAGAGAATTGTACAAAAATTAGAACATTGTTCCTCACTGTGTCTTCCAGGAAATATTTGACAAGTGAGTCCATGAAAATGTTTATCACTGACAGTGAAGTCTGGGGATTACTGCCTGATAGGCCCAACCAGTTCTTAGAAACCCACAGTGAACTCAAAGTACCTGGGCATCTGAGTATTGATACAGTAAACACACCTTTTCGAAGTTATGTGACCCTGTCTCTGAAATAGATTGGGCCATAGATGCCTATTTCCCCTTCACTATTCTTATTCATAATTCACAAATTTTTTCTCTGTCAAGTATTTATGGGAAATACTGAGATCCTGTAGGATGGGATGCAGCCAGAAATTATTTGCAAAGAAAGTAACCTGTGCTTAAATATGTACCGATTGTACTTTCTGTACCCAGCTCTTCCTCCCCAAACAAATAAGAACTTATGTATAAACACTGCACTTCAAACTCAAGGACAGCTCATTAGGAATTATGTTGGACTTCTCACTAGAGAGTACAAGGCATTGCTTTCTGCTATATAATAAAATATATACATGTGAGGAGAACATTCTAAATGAAAAGACAGGGTGTGACATTAGCACAGACAGAAGGACATGGTGATGACATTCAGAGACAGTTGAGGATGAGAACTGACCCTGCAAGGAAAAGAAAAACATACAAGCGATGTAGGGACAAATTGGAGCAGTTTTTCAAAGGACAGAAAAAAAAGGAAGGTAATTCTAGTTAGAGAAATAGCGGATGATGTGAGCAGAGGATGTGAAATCAGCATATAATTATCATGCTTACAGTAGATGACAGAACATCTTAACTGAAAAACAACATTCCAACATCCATTAGAAGAAAATGCTTCTTAGATGAAGAAGGGCTTCTACATATACTGGAAATATCAACTGCCTGTCCCAGATTTGTATCTCTTCCTTTGAAGGACCTAGGAAAAATTAGCTAGGAACATGCAATGCAGCATTTTAGATTTAGGCACAGTTACCTTTTTGTTGCACCTTTTCAGGGTTTGATCTTGTTTATATGACCATCATGTGGCTTAAAATGGAGAATTTAGAAAAAACTCTGGTCTGTGAGGAAATATAAAAGTAAACGTTTTTATTTATGCTTGGACCACTTACGAAAGTCAGTGGTTGGCACCAGCATGGTGGCAATGATCCTTTAGGAGAGAGATTCAGAAAGACCAGGTGCCTCATGGTGTGGGAACTTTAGCCTGCTAGCTCTCCTCACCCTTTACCCACTTCCTTCCCAATATAACTTCAATATTAGGGTTTTGTTTTAGAAAGTACTGGCTCACAATATTTGCCCATTTTTGTTTACAAAAGAAAAAAGAAATGCCACACATCTGGCTACTTGTTGAATTGTGGGCTGATTTATCTGTAGGAAGCTGTTATGTTTCCTGGATCATCTTCAGCAAAGGCACCAATAATTGCACATGGCTCAGAAAACTACTTGTGTTAAGGTAGGAGGTAGGACACAATGGACCCAAGACTGTTCTGTTAGACTGTCTCCATGGTACCATTGGCTCTGCTTCTAGTCATTCACTCCAGTACTTTATCACCATAATTAACATTGTTGCATGGAAATAGCAAGAATGAAAGAAACCAGGGGAGACAGCCTAGGTGCTAATGAGCACATCAATTATAATAATGACAAATCTACTGTCATTCCAACCATTGATCTTCAAATCACTCAGCTGTTGATTGCAAATGAGGGGAAGAAGGAAAACTCTAATCCTGCCGCCCATTTAATTACCATTAGCTTTTACTTGTAAGTCTTCTGAGACTTTATGCTGCACACGTTTTTTTTCCACATGATTTTGACCATATGCTACATTTTAAATTGCATATAATTATTTAAAAATTCACCTACTTTTTGACTTGAAAAGGAGAAGATATTCATGGTAGATAACTTTTAAAGTACAAAAGGCACACAAAAAATATTTAAAATCATTAAAATTCCCAGCAATCAGGCATAACATTGCTAGCATTTGGAGCATATTCTAAATTACTTAAAAACCCTTTATTGTCTTCCTCTATTCCAACAGCTTTCAAAACATATTGTAAAAATTCAGATTGAACAAAAATATGTAAAGCAGAAAGTGACATTCTCTGTCATCACACTGTCCCCAAATAAGGGTTTTCTGCAGGATTGTTCCACTGCTTAAGCCCAGACCAATGTTTGTTTGTCTTACAGAATTAGATTACACGATGCATTTTCTTTCCCTACCTTATGTTCACATTGAGCGAGTTGATGCAGCAGTATTTTTATTTATTCTTAAATTTCCAGTTGATTCATGTTTACATTCTTTTCCATTTTTCTGTGTGAGCAAACCTGCAAGGAATATCCTTTTATCTGTGTCTTTTCACACTCCATAGGAACCACAGCATAGAAAGCTTATAAATGAATGTGTGGAGAAAAATGGACATTTTAAAAATGAAAAATTTGTCACTGACTAAATGGGATGTTCTGGCCCTATTCTCGCCAACAATGTATGAAATTGCCTGTTTGGGTGATATTCCATGTCTTTAATATTTTGGAGATTAAAAATATTCATTTGAACTAACTCCCATCATTCATGGGAACATTTTCTCTTGACTTTTGAGAGATTATACTCTCTGGATGTTTTTCTTCCATCTGTTAATTTTTTAAGATGTTTGTAGCTTTATTTAGATGTGTATACTCTATATGCAGATAATCACATATGTGTATGGCCTGGAATTTGGTGAGCTTTGATACATGTATAGAACTATGATACCATCACCACAATAAACGCAATAAGCCTATTTATCACTTTGAAAAGTTTCCTGTGTCCCTTTGATTTTTTTTCCCCCTTTGGGAGACCAAGAATATTTATTACGAGTGCACAATATTTGCATTTCAACAACAGAGACTATAATGTAAAGCAGATCTCTGGACTCTTTACTTTTTATAACATTAACTCATTAAGTCACAGTTTCCACTCCTATCCACTGTTGGCCACTCTTCTATTATTAGTTACTGTATGTATGATGACTTTATTATCTATCTACCTATCTGCCTCTATCTATCTCTGCCCATCTTTCTATTATCTGTCTAGTCTATTTATCTATTTATCTATCTATCTACCTACCTAATCTGTCTGCCTTTCTATATCTATGATCTTTCTGTCTATTCTGTCTATCTATCTATCCATCTATCTATCTATCTACACACATGCATGAACGCACATGCAGTGCTAGGGGCGGAACACAGAGATTTGCATATACTAAGTAAGCACTATTCCATTGAACTACCTCCCAGTTAGGCTGCTTTAGATACATCAGAGTATCAGGTCAATAGTTTCTTTTGTGTGACTCATTTTATTCAGCTTAATTTCTTCAAGGGCCATCTATGTTGTCACAAATCTAATTGTTTCCCCCCTCCTGTAAAATGTTGAGTAATCTACCCATCCATCTATTTGCATATTCCATGTTTTCTTTCCCCTTGCATCTTTGGGTAGACATTTGTATTGTTTCCACATCTTGAACACTGTAAACAACACAGCAGTGATGATAGAGGGGTAAAGCCATGATTTTGAGATCCTGGTTTTGATTCTTTGGGATAAATAAACTAGAAGATTGCTGGATCAAAAAACAGAAGGAAGTAAATATGATCAAAATACACTGTGTTTCTTAAAACATTTAGTAAAACAGTATATTAAAGTATTTACCAAAGAATCTTAATATTTTAATTTGCATCTATTTCACAAAGCTGTCAATCCTTTGTACATTTATCACCATTTTCAGTTATCCTATCTTTTCTTGTTACAATTCTCTCTTTTTTTTTGGTAGGGAAGACTCTTACTTGCTTTTTTGCCTTTTTAAAAATTTTCTTTCTTGTAGGGCACTTCATACTGCATATATATATATATATATATATATATATATATGCTTTAATACACTTTAGTATAAGTTTTATGTAAACAGAACATTTCCACTCAAGTCCTTTGACAATGGAAATCATTGCATATTGCTTTTGGTAACTTTTCTTAGAACAAAAGTATTGGCATTTGATAAGTAATTCTCCTGGGATTGCATGCCAAACATGTAAATAATTTGAACTGCTCCTAACAAGTGGCACAGACAGCAATACCAGATAGCATTTGAAATGATCAATAAGCCCGACAAGAATTATGAGGTGGATAACATGGAGTGAGAAAACACATGCTGCAGAAAATATATTTCTAAGAATGAACAAAACGTCATGGAGAAAGACCTACAGAGCTAGACTGACTGCTGCCAGGGCTGAAATATCCTCTTGAACCGACATAAGAATTGAATTCTTAATTTAGCACCAACACTAACTGATGCCTTCAATGTTGGGGTGAGATCAAGGGTGGGAGAAGGGGGAAGCCCCCGCCTGTCTGCCCCTGTGTAGCCACAGGGCCTCCGTTTCCACTCCAGGCCAGACTTTGAGATTCCTATGTCTATTTATATATACAATATTGTTAATATTTCGAGAATTTTATATGACATATCTTACTCACTCCTCCCAGACCCTCTACGCCCTCCTTCTATGCTATTTTTAGAAGACACTGTATCACAGCGGACATCCAGGTCGTCTGGTTCATACAATCTTTTCACCATCTCCTTTTTGATGTTCCCTGAGCCTTAAGGGTTTGTGTTGTGAAAGTATTAATTGGGGATGGGCACCCTGTGGTCATTTGATCTCTGCAGTTGACAGATTTTAGATTTCTGTATTGATCTGTCCGCTCAAAAGAAATCTTCTTTGGTGAGGGATTTGAGCTAAAATCACCTGTGAATTAAAGATAATGTTTAAAATTCAGATACAGATTATAATGGTTCCTGAGAATGGCTATAGTAGATTCTCCTTGAGAGTTCATGACCTCCCCAGCCATAAGTACATGGTTAAATTCAGAGTGCCAGGCATGAATTCCCTCCTATTGGTTGGGCCAAAAGTCCTGTTAGGCCTGTTGGTTACCCCAGGATGTAAGTACCATGATTGCAGCTTTAGGAATATTTTGTCCTTGTTGTGGTTTGCTGTCATTGCAGGTGAATAGAACTATTCATTGCTTTCCTCCCATTGGCAGTTTGTATGGCTCCTTCTAAAATCACGAGAGCTGATCCTCAGGCTTCCAGATTGAATCAGACAGATTCTTACCAGTCTTGTGTGCCAAGTATGCGATGTCTTAAACAATGGGGTCTTACTTTTTTTTTTTTAAGCTTTTGCAGTAGAGCAATGTCATCCTAGTTGGCATAACTTTAATTGTAAAAGCTGTCAAAAGGGCATGGGGATGTTGTTGAGTACCTCAGAGGTCAACCATGACCTCAGCATGTGCAAAGTTGAGTCTGATTGTCCCATTGTTCTGGAAAAAGAAGAGGAACCTTTTACATATTTTAAAAGGCAAACTTGCCTGTAGCATTGCGCAGGCAGTCTGCTAAGACTGTTTGCAATCCCAGATCAGCAGTCTTGAGAGGCACATAAAGTTCCCTCCAGTGCTAGACATGATTTGACTGCTGAACTTGGAGTGCTGTACGTTTGCATCTTTTTAAAATCTTGCAATTTTAATAGGCATTCCTGTGGGGAACTTAGATTTCTCTGGAGCTGCTAAAGGGAGCCTAATTATTTCTTTGAGAGGCAAAGTCTGAAGCATGTATATGTGTCTCTGTGTGTATGCAAGTGCACAGACTTAATTACTGCATGAAACAGATTCAAAAAAGTGCACACCACCACCTATTTTAGCAAACTTAGTCATATCAACAGCTATCAACTTAAGAATCAGAATATTACCTGACCTCAGACATCTATATTTTATCAACTTTCACGATTTCTGACATCATAGAATAATTGTCTTAGTTTGGGTTTCTATGCTATGATGAAACATCATGACCAAAAGTTGGGAAGAAAGGGGTTTATTTGGTATACACTTTTACATCATAGTCCATAACTGAAGACAATCAGTACAGAACTCAAGCAGGGCAGGAACCAGGAGGCAGGAGCTGATGCAAAGCTCATGGAGGGGTGCTGCTTACTGGCTTGTTCCCTATGTCTTACTCATCCTGCTTTCTTATAGAACCCAAGACCACCACCCCTACTACCTACTACAATGGGCTGGACTCTCCCGCATCAATCACTAATAAAATGTCCTACAGGCTTTCATAAGCCAGATCTTGGGGAAACATTTTCTCAATTGAAGTTCCCTCCTCACTGATGACTATAGCTTGTGTCAAGTTAACATAAAACTAGCCAGCACAACTGACCTCTCGTCAATTTGACACACAAACACATCACTGCTAAGCCACAGCCTTTACTTTCTTATTCATCCCTAAGACCATATCAATATAAATACCACAATATAAAACAATTTATAAACCTTAAAAGTCTCATAGTCTTTACAAATTCAAACATTTTAAAATACAATCTATTTAAAAATCCAAAGTTTCTTTTAAAACCTAAAATATATTTTTTAATTCAGTATCTCAACTGTGGGCTCCTGTAAAAACAAAAATAAATTAAGAACTTTTTCTTCAAGAGAGCAGAACCAGGGCGCAGTCACAATCAGATCAAAGCAAAACTAAGCTTCAGCCATGAGAATAACTCAATGTCTAATGTCTGGGATTCACTCATGATCTCTGGCCTCCTCCAAAGGACTTACTTAGGTCACATCTCTTGCTTCACATTCTAAAACACAAGCAGTTTGTTTTCTAGACTCAAGCCAGCTCCATTCTGTGGAGGCTGCTGTTCTTGGCAACTGTCTCATGGTGCTGCATGTCCAAAGCACTCGGGTCTTCTGCTACAACCGGATTACACATTTACCAATAGGGTCTCATGGGCTCTCTACATAGTACAAAACCTCATCTTTCTCCATGATCCCTTCAATCCTGGGACTTCCATTGGTACTCTGATTGCACCTTCATCAATGGTCTCTCCTGACTTCTCACAGTGCCAAGCCTCAACTCTTTTCAATGACCCCTTCATGCCTTCAAATAAAAAAAAAACAAAAACAAAAATAAACAAAAAAAAAAAAACAACAGCATTGGGGTAACTCTTACATATTACCAAGTTAGGGTTCCAACAAGATACAACCTTAGCTGCCTCTGGAATGTAGCTTCTTTGTACTAACTCGGAGGGAACATTTGCCAGAAGACTTCACCCTGGTGCTGCTGGTCTCTTCTTAATCACCACTAATTTCTCAGCTCCAGCCAACCAGCATTCAGTTACCCCTGCAAAGCAAAGGTTAACTTTAGTGGTTCTGGTATCTTGTTTATCACAGCCAATTCTTCAGCTCCAACTGACTGTACCACAGATTTTCACACAAAACACCTGGAAGAATGTTTGCTTCCCTCTGAAACTTCACAAGCCAGGCCTCCGTTATCTTCACTACTCTTAACATCTTATCTCCCAATCTCTTACAGAAGAGCCCACTGAGCTCTCAACATCCAGTGGCTTTTCTAACCCAAAGTGCCAAAGTCCTTCTATAATCCTTCCCAAAACATGGTCAGGTCTGTGACAGCATTGCCCTACTATGCCCGTACCAATTTCTGACCGAGTTAGGGTTAGTATTGCTGTGATAAAATGCCATGAAGCAAAGCAGGTTGGGGGAGGAAAGGGTTTATTTGCCTTACACTTCCACATCATAGTTCATCACTGAAGGAAGTCAGGACAGACCAGGAAATCAAGCAGGGCTGGAACCTGGAGGCAAGAGACGATGCAAGGTCATGGAGGGGTGCTGCTTTCTGGTTTTTCTCCTCGTGGCTTGCTCAGCCGGCTTTCTTATGGAACCCAGGACCACCTTCCGAGGGATGGCCCCACACACCGTGGTCTAAACCCTTCCCCATTAACCACTAATTAAGAAAATACCCTACAGGTTTGTTTGCAGTTGGGCTTTATGAAGGCATTTTCTCAAATGAGGATCCCTCTCTCTAGTGACTATAGCTTGTGTTAACTTGACATAAAACTAGCTAGCACAATAAATTTTGCACGTTCAGAATCTTTATAAAGGTAAACCTCTATATTGAGTAATATTTATATGGTGTGACTTCTTTAACTCAACATTCATCTTATGAGAGCCACCTTGACTATAGTATTTAGTCATAGTTTGTATACTCTTATGTAGTATGTCATATGTGATTATACCATATTTATTTACCTACTCATGACTGCTGAACGTTTGGGAAGTTTTCAGTTTATGGCCTACACTGAGCAGTCTACTACATATTTTTTGATACACATCCACACACTTAAGTAGAATAGCTGTGTTATAACATGCACACCTATTCACCCATAGTAAAGCCATATCATTTTTCAAGGTGACGCCACTATCTGATGCCATGACCAGCAGCTTATGAGGATCCCAGATGTTTGGTAGCTGAATTTTTTCATCCTTTTCATGTGAGCAGTGACCATAGAAACAGATAAACAGGAATTTTATCACATTTTTGCCATTACCCATCAAGTTTATAAAATATTGGCTCAACAATTTTGCTCTAGAAGTTGAGTTTTGTTCAGACACTCTCCTACTCATCAGTTTCCCATTTGTAAAGGGTTCATATTTGTTCTCTAGATCAACCTCACAACCTTGCAACCACAGAGAAGGAGGCAAATACATCCATTTTGCAGATGACAAAGTGAAATATAGCCAATGAAGGTTACTAATGTTGATGGCCAACTTGACAGAATCTAACATCACTGGGAGGATGGGTCTATGGCCCTGCTTGGAGGGATTGGCATTGTCTTGATTGGAGTTTAATTGAGGTGTGAAGACCTGCCCTCTGTGGGTGGAACCATTCCCTAGGCAAGGGAGGTAAGCTAAAGATGTATCATCCATTGTTTACAATTCTTTACTACAGATACAACATGGCTAGATGCTTCAAGTTCCTAGTGCTTTGATTTCCCCAGTGAAGGACAATGAGCTAAAATAAACCCTTTCCCCATTAAGTTGCTGTTGCCAGAGTATTTTATCATAGCAACCAGGAAAAGAAATTAAGACACCCTTGCAGGCCTTTATCTTTGGTAGGTGCACCAAGATCTTGCAGCCTTCACTCAACTGTCTATTCTCTGTCACATCAATAGTCATGGTTAGTGTAACTATGAAGCACCAACTGTGGCTTCCAGGGTTTGTGATGGATCCTGAACACTGGATGGCAGTTAAGACAAAAAGGACAGTGCACGTATTATTACCATTAGCATAGACTGACCAAATCCATGGCTGCAGCATATGTTAAGATAGACACAGGACACAGGCACCAATTTTTCATACCTGGAGAGTGATGACATCTCAGAAGAATTTGAAGATGGCTTAAGAGCAAACTATTAGGAGTTATATCATTTCTTGCCTTGCTGATTGGGTTCAAATCCCAACTATGCCACACAGTACCAATGATCTTAGGTTACTTGTGTAAACTTGCTTTCATTTTCTGTTCAGTCTTTCCCCTCCCCTTTTCTTTCTTCCTCTCTCCCTCTTTTCCTTCTGTTTTTCTTTTCTTTTTTAGTGGAATAATCATAGGTCCTAATTCATGTGATTGGCAGGGGAGTTTACTGAATATATATACATACATATAAAATAAATTTTCAGGAGATCATCTGGCACACGGTAAGCACTATGTTCTGTTTGTTAATAAATTATCAACTGGAAATATTTTATCTTTAGAGTCTGGTCTCTACCAGCAGAGACCTTCTGATTCTTGTATGCAATTCTTGGAGGATCAGGATCACCCATAAATCCTTCCTTTACCTTCTTATTCTCTTCTTTCTGTTTCATCTCATTGTCTCCACATCTTTTCTAGTCAAAAAAGTAAGCTAAAAAGGGAGGTAAGCTAAAGATGTATCATCCATTGTTTACAATTCTTTACTACAGATACAACATGGCTAGATGCTTCAGCCATGTTGCTTAAGCTGATTAAAAGTAATGCTGTAAAATATATGGTGGTTTAGAAAAAATGATTGGGCGAAGGGCATGGTGGGAGTCGTTTTACTGGATTTGAGTCTTCAAGGGTGGAAGACCAGCCTTCATGTGTTCTGCTTACAACCCCTGACAGACTAAGGGGAAGATACATTTTAACTGAATACCTTCCAGGATGTTACTGTCTACCTCTGCATTTAGACAAGCTAATATTACCATTAGCTAATCAGTATGATTTAAAATGAACACCTTCTAAAAACAAAACAAAACAAAATAACAAAACCAGAAACAAACACGCAGAAGGCACAATAGCCTTTTATCCATCCAAAGTCTCCAGGAGACTCTCACAGAGTACTAATCAGCTTTAATGACTCTAATACCATTTAAAAAATAGTAAATCAGAGGCCCAGCTGCTAAGTCTGGACCAGGAATTGAGTGTCTTCAGTGATCTCCTTATTCCAGTTGCTGTCAATACAACAAAAGAACCACAGACCAGGTAGTTGATAATGAATAGAATCCTGTTTAGCTCATGTGCTAGTGGCTGGAAAGTCCTGTTTCATGCTGCTAATGGGGTCTTTGTGCTGTTCATGGTGTGGTGCAATTCAAAAGGGTTCAGTAGCATGCAAGAAAGAGGCAAGCCCAGCTTTCCCTTACAACAAACTGTGCTTGCTGTAATGGATGCAGGCAGCCCCGAGAGAGGCAATACAGCATCCACAAGATGGGAACAACTATTTCTTTATGACTTAATCACCTCTCCAAGACCCCACCTTCTACACTACACAATGTCAGTCAGATTTCAGTGTGAGTTTCAAGGCAAAACATCCAAACCATAACAGTATCCAATAACAGTGCCTCATAGGTGTGTGTAATTGCTTCTTATATGATACTTCCATTTGAGAAAACAAAACATGTATTGTTTAAATCTGGTCTATGAGCTGATTAAAAGTAATGCTGTAAAATATATGGTGGTCTAGAAAAAATGATTGGGCGAAGGGCATGGTGGGAGTCGTTTTACTGGATTTGAGTCTTCAAGGGTGGAAGACCAGCCTTCATGGCTAACTAGAGTGGAACTTTGCTCCCTGAAGAGGGAGCACCATGCTTTTAGAGAACAAACAAACGGCAGTAAACTTGACTCTAAGAATTAAACAGGCTTGACTTTAGGGGCTCAACTTACTTGCATTTTAACCTTGAAGAAATAAATAACCTCTGCAGCTTCTATCACTCGCTGATCCAATGCACTGACTCCTTTCTAATTGGATTAGATAACACATGGGATTTAATGTGTGGTTCATAGTAGGCATTCAGTAAATATAGTCATTTTAATAGAAATGTCACATCAGGGGTGGGGTCACATTTATCTACACAGGGATAAAGTAGCAGATGTGTCTGTATCTTTGGTTTTGGTCATTAAGGTTTCCATGTTATAAAGATGTGTACATCTTTTAATTTCTCATTTTTCAAACTCATTCTTTAAATCCTAGTCTTTGTTTCCATAGGCTCTTATCTGGGCTTTAGCTTAGACAAAGACCTGGGCATAATACTAAATTGAGCTTATAATGACAGTGACAACTATTGGGTAGATAGTTATATTCTGATCATTTCTATAAATCATGGATTAATTAATTGGTCAGGAGACCTCAGATAGGCCATAAAAGTTCATAGAGGGAATATATCTACACACTTGTTTAGTGGTATATTCCAGAGAAGTCTTTAAAGTTATGAAAAGAGATGCACAATATGTTACTGTCTAGTTAAGATTCGTGTGTGTGTGTGTGTGTGTGTGTGTGTGTGTGTGTGTGTTTGTAAAATTTTGATTTTGGATAGAATTTTAAAGAGTAGGAGACATGGTTACTTTGTGGGTAGTCCCTCCATTCTGCCCTCTTTGCACATCCCACTGACATGAATCTTCTGCTTTCTGGAGTCATAGTCTCTATGACATCCCCACTGCCACTGTGGCGGCACAAACTGATCACTTGTTGTGATTCCAGGGAGGAGTGAATTCCCACTCTAGCATATTACATGAAAAGTGTAGAGGAATGCCTGCAGCTGCCCATGTTCCCAGCTCTCCATCTGGAGAAAGAGGAGGAATGCTTGTCTGGCAAACATGCTTGGAAGGAGAAATGGAACTTGCTTAGCTTAATCTCTTCCCTCTTCTGCATCAAGACCCATCCCGAGGACCAGCAGCACAGGTGCTCTCTGCATCCACACTTCACTTTATGAGACACTCTCCGTTCCTGTGGTTGACAACCTGTAGCTGTGCAATTTAATCAGGAGGGGAAACATTAGGAAGGTTTTTGCACCCTAACCAATCACACATGTGTATCCTATATCTTGAGGGGATGTCATTAATGAAGAAACTAAACAACAGAGACAGAGTTCTTTAAATTTAGGAACTTATAAATCCAGGAACAATGAACAATAATCTTAGAAGAATTTAAAAATAGTTTTACTTATTGACAAACCCAGTGAAGATACTGGGCAAGAACCCAAATGCCTACTCTCCCACAAGAGGCCTGTGTCCCAATGGATCCCAGTTGTGTGGCCTGAAAACATTTTTCTTCTAACCAAGGGAGCAGACAAAATTCTGACTCTTTGCCATCCCTAAGAACTCTCACAGGCAGGTTCCAGGATCCTGCCTGTTGACCAAGAGCCATATCCACTTGTATTTTGCACTGTGCACAGCCTTCCCCGATCTCCTCCTAGAATGCCCAGGGCTCTAGGAAGCTCTATAAAAAGAAGATAGTTGATATTTTAGATAAATATAGGAATACTTGTGGCACAGAAGTAACACCCTGTGTCATAGTTTAAGTCAGACTGAATTGGGCCAGCCTGTTTCACCCATATTTAGACGAGAAAAAAAGTTGTTCCACACTTCGCTATACACCCTATGTCTCCTATCAGTCATATGCATAGAGGATGCCTTCATTATGCTCCATCTTTGCTGAACATAAAGGAGTTTCTCTGAAATTAGCAATGCTTGCCAATGAGTCACTGTTGAACCTTTGTAGGTATCATGTTTCAGACACTAAGTTCCTAAGTCAGCTCTACAAAGGGAGAATTAGAACGTTCAATTCTTATGTCACAGGGCTTCCCCTCAGGCTAGAAAACCAGAGGGTACAGTGAGCAGAGGGAAGATTGCACCATGGGTCAGAATCTCAATGTGAGTTCCAGCTTCCCTTTGAGGAACACAGCAGGCCTGAACCATGCTTAGCAAGTCCCAGCCAGCAGCAACAATCATTGCCTTCAAAGCACCACCATCTTGGGAAGTCATCGAAATGATGTGCCATGGGCCTCCACACACCCCGGCACTTGATGTGGAACAGATCAGTGACCTGTTACCAACAGGGAGAAACTGGCAATCTGCAGGCTAAAGAAATAGCTTGAGTCGTTTCAGACTCATTAACACCATCTGCTATGCCATTGAGACTTGGTCAGCTGGAGAGGACTCCTAGGTTATTGGCACCTTGGGGACCTTTCAGGGAGTTATTTTCCTGCTGTTACACCATGGATACTCTTTGGGAAGGACCTTTAAGTGTGCCCATTACATGACAGGGTAGGATCTACACTAATTTCTGCGCTGTACTTTAAGGCCTGTCCTGACACTTCATCCCCCAAAGCCTTATCTTTTCTAATACTTCACCATGAACCACTGTATCTGCTTCTGTCTGTCTGGTATTTCTAACAATTCTCTCACCACTTCCGCAAAAGAATAGAGGTAACATTGTTCTCAGAGGTCACCCTAAGGTGAGCTCTGATACAATTTCTTGACAAGCCCTCAGTCGAGACTGCTTCAGATAACTCTGGGCTGTGTCAAGTTCACAGCTGACACCAATGAGGGGAAGGGGTAATGGTGAGAAGAAAGTTGAGTGAGCAGAGAGGTCCTGGGTCATGGTGACCTTAGACCAGTGGTTCTCAACCTTCCTAATGCTGGGACCCTTTAATACATTTCCTCAGGTTGTGGTGACCCCCAACCATAAAGTTATTTTGTTGCTATTTCCTAACTGTAACTTTGTTGCTGTTATGAATGAGAATTCAAGTATCTGTGTTTTCTTAGGTGACCCCTGTGAAATGCCAATGGGGTCTCAACCCACAGGTTGAGAACCGCTGCCTTAGAAGCTACGCTGAAAATCCTGGATTTATTCTTTCTGATTAGGCATTAACCTCCTAAATATAAAGCCTGGCTCCTAATCATCTCCTATGAAAATCTTGATCATATTTCCAATACTTTTTCATTGTTAATTTTGAGTGTAAAGCCAGAGGGTGAGCTCCATTCACTGTAGAATCATGGAAAGTGTGTTGCACAGAAGATGTACCTATCCTTTGGTAGATGGATGGATGGATAGATGTGTGGATGGATGCATGACCATTATCAGTTTCAGACCAGTAGTCAGATCTTTGCGTCAAAACAACAACAAACAATAATAGACAGATAGACTAGATTTCACTTGAAGCAAAATGTAAACCAGAAAGTACTAGGGAAGATGGGAGGGCACCAAGCCTAAACAAGAGGAACAGAACTTCGTGTTTTGATAGACTTAAGACTTCTTTTTCTTTGTTTTGGCTGTAGCTATTATTATATGAACTTGGGAGATTACTCCAAAAAAAAAAATTCACAGTGTTTTACTTATCCAGATGTTTGACTTTCAGCAACCTCAATCTCTAACGTGCACAAAACAAAACAACACAGAAAAACAGAAGCCCCCAGAAAACAAAAGGACAAATTCCAAACTCCCAGACAAAGAAAAAAAAAAAAAAAAAACAAATCATTCACTGGAGGGAAAACTCTTTTATTTGAACCCGAGATTGTGAGTACAAAATGCACAGACCCCAGAATGAGAGGATCTTCAGCCCATTCATTCTGTTCCTTTCTCCACCTTCGTTTTCCCTTCTTTACATCCACTGGACATCAAAGATAGAGCTGTTGATGAAGCCATGAAGGATATGATTGTGCCCCATTTCCCGTGAAGGACATAGATTTCCCACTTGTTTTTGCTTTCCTGTCCTCTGACTCTGTCTTCCTTCCTTGTCGTATATCACTAGATTCTGAAGCCAAAGTTTCCGGGGTCAAATTCTGTCTGTTTCACTTAATCATCTCTCTTTCTCTCCCTCAGACATCAGAAGCCATTATGAAGGAAGACTGAAGTCTTGACTGGAATCTGATCCTTATGCCCTTGGGCAAGTACCATGTTTTCTCTGGTCCTCAGTTTCTTCTTGGACAAAAAGGGTGGATACTTTCCTGGACAATATTCTGTGGCTCTGGGCAGTACCTCTACAAATGACAACTTAGCTATTCCCTCAACCCCGCTTGTCATGTGCTGTGGCATTTGATCAACTCATCACAAGCCACATCTGCCAGCCCGTTACAACACCTGTCGGGGAGAGAGCTTTAAAGATCTTAACAAAAAACTGGTCTTTTTTATTTCTCTGATGAAGACGCTGACTTTAAACCTGAGAAGAGACAACGATGTGCCATTTGATAGGATTCAGAACATTAAAGGCGGGTGAGTTGGTGTTTGGAACAATCTCTCAGGTCAAATCTAATTTTATCTGAGCTGATGTTTCCAAACTCTGGTAATTGCTCCCAGCACAACCATGGATGCCTTGCTTTAAGTTTGTAAAGGCAACTGCTGCAGTTGCCTTTACAACTGGGGCCTCCGGGGGGGGGGGGGTCTAGCAGATGGCCTTTGTCTTTATTGCTGTTAGACCTGGGACACTGAGGAGCTGGCTGTGATCTATGGGCTGTAGCTGACCTGCAGAAAAGGACACTGAATCTGACCTTGGCATCCCTTTCTTCAATGTGTGGCTCTACCACAGACTTGCAGTGTACTCCTCCTTAGATTCTTCCAACTGAAAGATGGTTTTGTGTCTTAGCTTCCAGGAGACTTTATTACTGAGGATAGATGGGGAGAAAGTTGGGTGTTCTCAGTGGAGAGCTATCTAGCCTACTGAACATAATAGAACATTACAAGGAAAAACCATTGGAATATCTTTCTGAAAGAATCAGGATGCTATGAAGTGGGAAAGACTTCTGCACACTTCTAGCTGCTACCTAGAGTATGGTTGCCTCCACCCATAGAACAGCTGGCATCTGGAATGACAGTGGGTATCCTGACGATTCCACCATGCCCCAGGCTTACAATGTACTATGGGAGATTATCGGACTTTGCGTTCAGGACTTCCATTTTATTTATTTATGCTTACCACCCCTGTAACACCTCTCCATCCTCTCTAACCCCTAAAGTCTCCTAGAAACACCCACTTTCCCCATTGAACCTGTGTATCAAAAATAAAGCCCAAATAAAGGGCTATTTTGCTTTTTCAGTTTTTGAGGGTGAACTGGTTGCCAGGTCATGGAGAAGGCAAATTCAAGAGATGAAAGCCCAAAATGGCACAAGGACTCTGTCCATGGCTGCCTCAGTGACTTGGGAAAAATGTGTCAGGAGTCATTTGGAATTCCAGGATAATAGAGTTGGGCAACATGGCCCCATGTCTTCAACAGACTCTAGCATTCAACAAGAGAAGTTGAAGAACTAGAAAGATGGTCTAGTAGTTAAGAGCACCTGGTGATTTTTCAAAGGACCCTGGCTCAATTCCTAGATCCAAGGTCAGATTCCAGCTCCAGGTAATCCAATGCCTCTGGCCTCTTAGGGTCTCTGCACTCACTCCCGTGCACACACCCACATACAGACAAACACACCTATACACAATTAAAGATAGTGAAAAACAATCTTAAAAAGTAAACCAAGGGAAGTTGGATAGAGAAATGTATTTGTAAGAACACAACCATGGTCCTGAGCAACCCCTCTGCAGAGTCTGTCCCCAGCCTTCAGCAGAAACACATAGAAATAAAAGCAGGAAGGCATTTGTATTTGGGAAGATTTCCTGAGTAGGTAGAGAAGGGCATTGTGCTCTCATTATTATGCCCACTCTACTCTCTGAAGTTTGGAAACAAGAACAGTGGCTCCCCCTCTCTGCCTTCTCCTTTTGTGAACATTCTAGATTGAGGGACTTTGTGACTCTTGTCTTGAACCTGGGTTGTTGAGGAAGAGCACCATAATACACATGAGGACTGGGGAACACTTACCTAAAGTGTCTCTGGGTTGCTGGCCGAAAAGGTGTGCAGAAACAAGTTAGATGTCATTGAATCTGGTTTAACATTATCTCTTTGTTTTTATACTTAAAGAAGATTATTCATATGTGCACACACCCACACATGACTGTGGACTAAGACAGCACAAAGTGAATAGAGGAATCGAGTTTAAGGCTTTTTAAGTTTGTATGTAATCTCTTTATGGTAAATCTATAGCTGAGACTATAACCTTGATTCTGATAAACTGGCATGCAGAAGGACAAAGGTAAAATAAATATTTGAGCCTTGGGAACCTTGCTTAGAGTACCAAGAAGTGATGCCTAAGGAAGAAAGAGGTGGGTTTTATTTTATAGACAGGAGGTTAAGATAGAGGTTAAATCCTGTTCTGTAGAAAGTGAAAAGATTTTGGAGAAAAGTGAAAGTGTTTGGCAAGACAAGTCATCAAAGCTTCCAAACCATGGAACTGCATGCATGCCTTGGAAGTCTTGGGAGAGAGGTGGGTGATGACAAGCCATGGGCATGACAAGAAATGCAAAATTAGGAGCAGCTGTCCATGGCTTGAGGAGATCAGCAGCACCTTGTATCAGTCACCCCAACCCCTGTCTCTGCTCATGACATGTAAGTAGGGACACACCGGCCCTAGTCCACGTTCTGTTGCTGAGATAACCCCCTTCATCAAAATCAACTTGAAGAGGAAAGGGTTTGTTTCATCTTACAGCTTTCAGTCCACCATGAAGGGAAATGGGAGCAGGAACTTGAGGCAGGAACTGATGCAGAAGCCATGAAAGAATGCTGCTTCTTGGCTTTTCCTACACGGCTTGCTCAGTTTGCTTTCTTATAGAACCTAGGATGACCACCTGCCCAAGGGTGGCACTACCCACAAAGGTTGACACTCCCACATCAATCATTAACTTTAAAAAATGCTCTACAAGATTGTCTACAGGCCAACCCAAGGGAGGGATCTTTTCAACTGAGGTTTCCTCTTCCCAGATGATCCCAGCTTGTATCCTGTTGACCAAAACCTAGCCAGGACAGTGCCTCAGCCCCTATGCTATCTCATAAACTTGCCATTTTCCTATCTAGAGGGATGACAAGGGATGAGGAGAATCTCTAACATGAATGGAGAATTCACCTAAATGAAACTACGTTTTGAACAGCAGCAAATGAGTCTCCTTGAATCTGTAAGATTTATTTGTTGTTGATATTATTATTATTATTATTATTATTATTATTATTATAAATATCAATGAGCACTGGACTTTGACACTGAAATCAAGTATTTCATAGATGGAGCTTTGTCTTTCCAATCCCAATTTTCTTCTGACTATGATATTATTCATATTTTAAAGTATTTGTTCTACCATATATTTATGTGTATGTGTGCCTCTCTGTGTATATATATACATGCATGCTAGTGCTGGTGGAGTCCAGAAGAGGAACAAGAGTTACAGGCATTTGTGAGCTTCTCAACATGGGTACTGGCAACTAAACGTGAATCTTCTGAAAGAACAGCAAATGCTCTTAACTGCTGAGCCATCCTTCCAGCCTCCATTCATAAATTGATGCCACTGGTGAAAATAGACAGGGTATGCTGGTCTGCATGTATAGATAGGTCACAGCTCTAGGAGGCTATAGCCATTCTTGGCAAAGAAGCTGGTTGAAAAGACTGCAGAGTTGAGGTTATTCTTTGGAGCTACGGCTTGGCATATGTTATTTTTCTTCCTATTCTTCATGTTAGCAATAGTGCATTAGTTTAATACCGTTACTAATTACTGATAATCTAGCCCATGTGCCAAGCACCTCAGTTATTTTGTTTAGGGTATATAATATCTGGTTGTAGTTGATGGTAGCTAAGGTTTTATGAATGAGAAAACCGAGGATGGCAATAGTGGTGGAACTTAAGCTCTTTCCCACTTAAGTCCCTTTTCAGATATAAACCATTTTAATCAAATCTAACTGAAGAACGTGCACACAGAGCAGAATTGTCGGATCCTTTTAATTATTAGGAATTTAAAGTATTGACATTTACTTTGCTTGCCCACCATCTCATTTTTTCCTGTGCCTGAGAGACTTCTATATTGTGGTTTAGATGGAAAAGGTGTACTTGGTTTAGGTGAGCTCCAGCAAACATTGCTTGTGATGTGTGGACATTCAAGGGCACTTTCCACATTACCGTCCTCTCATCCCCTCACAGCTCGGCACTAAGACCCACGCAAGACCTGAAGGCTTGCCATGGGACTGTGCACCAAGCAAAGGTCCTCACCCCTTGCTTAGTCCTATGTTTTACAGAACAAACATAGAGTGATTTTTGCAGGTAGCAAATAAACAGTATGGATTTGGAAATGTAATCTAACCTTAGTTGGACCAAACATACAAGGAGGTAATAGGAAATGCCAGCCAGTTGGCACCTGGAGACTCTGGGGCTGGTTGAGATCATTTGCAAACTCTCCCCTTGCAGAGAGGGTGACATCCCAGCCTTGGCTAGCTCATTGCAAGGCAACTGAGTTCCACAGATTCGTTAGGTAATATTGCTGTCTCTCCAAGTCTACAGGCTCTGCAGTTTCAAAGTCTTTCTGTTAGGAGAAATGATGGGTTCATATATAAAACATGAAGAAAGAAAGCATTATTCAACCTCCATTTCTATCCATTTCCTGCTACAAGAAAAGATAATGTGCGGCCTTAGGCAACGTCTCTAACCCAGCTTTTGCTCATGCAGGTGATTTCAATTCAAGCAATGAGACCCATTCATTTCCAGCTCCCGAACCTGCTCCCAAGAAACCCATTTGCTCACATGCTTCTAGCTGCCAGGCTCAGTGCAGTCAAGCAGTAGCTTCAGTGGCATTTACTGATGGATGCCATGGGTCTGGTGGAGATTAAGACATAGAAGAAAGAAGTCATGTCCCTCTCTTCTTTTCCCTCAGAACCCAGGCGAGGTGGTTTGGATGTATAATATGCCACAGAGGCTAGTGTACTTGAACTCTTGGTCCCCAGCTGTTTGGGGAAGTTGTTATGCCTTTTAGGAAGTGAACTTTCTGCAAGGAGAGGATCCTGAAGTGTGGGTCTTGAGATATTTTAATAGATGGATCCCACTACCTGTATGCTCTCTGCTTCCTGACTGCAGGCCTCATGTTCCAGTGACTATGCCTTCCCATCATAATGGGACCAACATAGACTCTTCTTTTGAGTTGTCTTTATCAGGGTGCTTTGTCACATGTGCTCCAGTTATCTCCTAGTGGTTATCTCAGTGTCTTAGTTCATGCTTCACTCTGCTCAGTTCCAACAAGGGTTAAAAAGGGCCGACTCCAATAGGGTTGACAGAGCTCTGAGGAAACTGCTGGCTACTAGCTGGCACATCCAGGTCTGCCTTGTGTTATTTGCACACCACTTTAGCCACCCGAGTGCTGAGGACCAGAAGCATGGTAGAGACATACAGTTGTGATTGTTCATTCGGTGGGATCTTACCTCTGAGATACAGATTGTTTATATTTCAGGAACTTGATCTTAATAAGCGTCTCTGCTGAACCTACTTAGAGTAGTACTGTCACAGCTTGCAAGTGAGGCAGGAAGAACCTTCTCTTTCCATCTCACAGAGAGTTTGGTCATTTGAGTCTACAAAGTACCTGGCAGCTGGAATATTACAGAAAAAGTGCATAATTGTATGAATATGAAAACACATGAACGTTGTGTACAATATAAGACATGAAGGATGCACTGAAGGATGAGTTTCCGTTTCATTGGAAGATGTGAAGTGGGAATGTAAGCAACTTTTGAAGAAGAATTATGATTCATTTCTTCTTATCTTCTCTCTCTCTCTCTCTCTCTCTCTCTCTCTCTCTCTTTCTCCCTTCCTTCCTTCCTTCCTTCCTTCCTTCCTTTCTGGCTATTTGTTTGTTTGTTTGTTTAGACAAGATCTCACTATGTAGCTCTGTCCGGCCTTGCTATATAGACCAGGATGGCCTGGAACTCAGAAATCTACCTGCCTCTGCCTCCCGAGTAATAAAGGCATGCACCAGCACTCCACACTCAAAAGTAATGGTTTTAAAAGTTGATGCCCTGTCTTTGGGTCTTTGGATATTTACCTGTTGTCTGGATGTGCCATGAACTCTTAGTCATTCTTCCTGCAAGTCAGTCCTCCAGAGAGCAGGAACTTCAGGTAGGCTGGGAAACTTCAAAGAAAGCTCTCTGTCCTGTCTTGGAAGGGAGGAAAAGGGGGGGGGGAGCCAGAGTGGAGGTGGGTGCAAGAGAATGTTCTTTCGTTTGAAATGTCCAACTTTGCAGAAGTGTTATACTTTGGGGTGTCATTTTTTAAGCCCTAAACACTTATAATGAAGGCCTCTGAAGCTACTAGCATCATATTCATGGTCGTAAAATGTTACATTTTTTGAAGGAGCGCCATACATGTCAGGTATTCTCTGCAGTGGAAGAAATACAGAGTTGAAACTACTTAGTTTTGCTTTGGAGGTAATCAGTGTTTAGAAAGACATATAGGACTCCAATACGTAGAAGTGCTAGGAAACACAAGGGAACCCACGCCAAGAATCAGGCCAGTGGAAACAGGATGCTCCCATATTTAGGGAGGGAAATTTTTCTGAGTCCTGGAACACTCTTATTAAGTTTGTTAAAAATACAGAACTAAAGATGCACTTTGAAGAACATTTTGTTTTCTTTAAGGCATGTTCAGTAGGTACACAGAAAATGAACTCCCCAGGATACTGCACGTTCACTAAAGTTAAAATAGAAAAAACTTGGATAACTGGAAAAATGACTTACACCACTAAGCGGCCCAGTGATAACTTTTTAAAGAAACAAAAGTCTGGAGGTAGAAGAGTACCTCCCACCATGTGGGCGTGGTTTATTTCTCAGCTAGTTTCTGTACTTGAGTCTGTTGAATAATGGCTCAGACAGAGTTATTAACTCAGAAATCAGGGCTGTTTTGACTGAATATGCCAGACAGGCATAGCTAAAGCAAGATACCCAGCCAGCTCTTGGTTTAGGCAAAATACCAGCAGGCTTTCATGTCTTTTCTACTTCAGGTGACAGAAGAGCGGCTTTTAGACTCAGAGTAGAAAAGGCATGAGGGCACTGGAGGAATATTACCCTCCTTCTCAGGTTTCAACGGGAGTAGCCACACCTCTTGTCCAGCATGCCTACTCAGTGACACATTTCCCAAAGTCACCACTCATGTGAAACTTCATTCCCTGCTGCTAGCTAAACTGTTTTCATGTCTCCTTTAATAAGCTTAAACCTCTTCCAGCACAGGTATGGAGTGCTTCCCTCTCTTAACATCCCTTGGTTCCTGACTAGCAGCAGGAAGTGGTACCCAGCAGGGTCCCCAGTGTGGGAGAAGTTCAAACAGAAGAGCCTAGCTGCCATACAGATCAAAGAGATGAGCCACTTGTTTCCAGATGAATTATTGGCCCCAGTGGGTTGCAAGACACTCTCATTTTTCTTATAGAGAACAACCTTGGAAAGGTGTCTGGAGGGGCAGGAGGGTATGGAAATTCAAGGGATCTCAGCAGTTAGGTTGTCGGAGCTTCCCTGGTTAAGGCATCTGAGCTGAGCTTAAATGGAATATCCTCCACTTTCTCAATAAATTTTTCTGTCCCTAGGCTCAATCCATGGTTTAAAATGAGGGTGCATTAAGGTGAACTGGATACCCCATGTAATTGGCTTTGGCTTTCTCCTGCTCTCTGTAATTTTCCCCAAAGTCCCACTTTTCATGCCAGGCTCCCCAGAGTGTTTATGGATAGCCCTCTTAAGTTCTTCTTCCTTCAGCTTCTCATCTGTGTCTGTGGCAATGTGGCAGCTTGGCCGAAGCCCTTGCCCACTACAGGGAGGATGCTGGGGTGAATTTCCATGCAGACCCCTGCTATTTTGCCCTGAAGGATGTTTCCTGGCTCAGCCCCAGCTGCAGGATACCAAAGCAGTAGTCTCATTCTTTCACTGGCCCCACTGTGTTGATCCTCAGCCTGTTTGCAAGGATGGCATCTCAGACCTCTGCTTGGACACCCAGCATGGGAGCATGTTTTCACATCCCTAACTCTGTTTCTCTTTATTTGAGTTTCAAAATCACATTAATAGTATCCCAAATTACTTCTGTTTGTATATTCAGTTCTTTTATCCCCAGTATGATCCACAGCCTGCCTTCTGTCATGTTGCCTTTCAAGAAGGTCATTCTATCTACTGGACCTCACTATCATTTGAATCTGGTTGTCTTCTCTATGATTGATATTGGAATTTGATCCCCACTGTGAAGCGTTAGTTGGATGGGATGTTCAACCCAACAGTGATTCATATGGTTATCCAGCTGTGATTCCCACAGTTGAATCTAGTGGCTTTATTCAAAGAGGGAAAGAGAGAGCATAGGACACTCATGCAGACTCCCTCCCTGCCTCTTACCCCTCTGCCAGCAGGGCCATCACCAAAGGCAGCCCTTGACCTTGGCCAGCATCAGGAGTCCAATTGAACCTCTTGGCTTTGTGGCTTATTCAGTTGAGAGTATTGTTATATCAGCAGCAGAACATGGGCCAAGACAAAGCTGGTTTCAAGCAATTTATGCTAAGCCACACTAAAGTACCTGTCTCAGACTGTTCTTGCTTCTCTGTTGCTGTGATAAAACACTGATAAAACCAACTTGGGGAGGAAAGGTTTGATTTCATCTCTAGACTCTTAGCTCACACTCAATCACTGAGGAAAGACAAGGCAGGAACTGAAGCAATGGAGGAACCCTGCTTACTAGCTTTCTCACCCATGGCTTTCACACCTTGCTTTTTAATACAATCTAGGACCACCTGTTCTGGGGTGGTACCACCCATAGTGGACTGAGCCCTCCCAAATTCATCATTGGTTAGAAAATGCGCCACAGAATTGCCTACAGGTCAGTCTAATGGAGGTACTTTTCTTAATTCTGGTTTCTTCTACTCAGAATGCTCTAGGTATGTCTGATTGACAAAAGAATTAACCAGCACGGTACTACAACCATGATGCTTGACTGTCTGCAAGACTCATGCATAGTACTCTTCTTTATGGCTTCAGGCTTCTTGAATTCAGACCTTTCCCCAAGAGTAGATGCTAGGAAATACACCACCACCAAATCACCATCAAATAAACCACTCTACCACTCTCTTCTCTTCATGGTGCTTTTATGCTGGTACCACAGAGCACAGCACAGAATCCCTAGTTTTGATCACCATCAGCTCTCAACTCATATTTGTCTGAGACCAATAGAATTCTGAGTTCACTTCCTGAACTTGGGAGAATTACAAATGAAACATGTCTTCAATTAGAGAGGGTCTCTGATTAGATGTGAATGAACTCATACCCAACATTTGTTCCAATCAAGTACAGCGAGATATGTAGACATTGATATAATTGCTTTGAAAGAATAACAGGTGTTATATGTGCAGTCCGTAGAAATAGGAGGCAGGGTACATCACGTGGGGCCATGTTTTCAGAGGGTATCAAGAGAAGAGTTTAAGAGAAGGTGCTTGCATTGTGGTTTCCATGTGGAGAGGAATGGAAATGTCAGGTAAGAAGCATAGAAGTGATTAATTTGAACAACTTTTAATTCTATTCTAGACTCTAGAACATAGAAGCTGTCCCTTGTCTGATATTCCATATGTTATGACACTTGAATAAATGACTAGGGAAGGTAGATAGTGGCTTGGTGGGCAGGCACTTGAAAGAGGAGGTGCTTGGGGTGTAGGCTATGGCCTCGTTAAGTTGTTTGAGGAAGTCAGATTTGCAGATGTCCCATCTACTATCTTCAAGGCTTGCCCAGTCCTATGAGGAAACTTGTTCCAGGAACAGCAAGGCTTCAGATGCCAGAGCACCAGAATGGGGAGAAATACTCACTATGAACTGTCAAATAATTTTATTATGATTATGTTCTGTTAAAAATCTTTAAGTGTATGCATTTAAGGTCCCAAGGGGATCAAAACTAAGAAGAAAAACCGAGTGTAATGATTCATGCATATAATCATAGAATTAAGGAGATGGGAAGATCACAGTTGGTTACAGACCTGCCTGGGCTTCACAATGATCTTGCGGTCAACAGAGGCTGTAAGATGAAATTCTGTCTCAAATAAAATAACAGAACTGACTGGAGATGGCTCAGCGGTTAAGATCACTTGTCGCTCTTGCAAGGACCTGCATTGAATTCCTAGCACCCATATGGTGGCTTACAACCATCCATAACTTTGATTCCAGAAGCCAAGATACCCTCTCTGCCATTCTAGGGCATCAGACATACATGTGGTATACATAAATACATTCATGTATATGCACATATGGAGTCAAAACACTTATATGCATAAAATAAATAACTTAAAATTTAAATAACAAAACAATAAAATCTAAGAAGGCAGAGATTCAAAGAGCAGAGACCATCTCTAACCATCAGAGCATCAGGGCAGCTTAATAGGAGGGAGGACACTAGCAAAAAGGCACCCAAGAGGTTAGTGTAGAGAGGTAGGATGCGGTTGGCACCACAGGGCGCGCACAGAAGGCTGCAAAGCAGCACCCTTTCCTCTCTTGTCCAAACTGTAGCATACTAACTGGACACAGGCAACACAAATGCAGACTTCAGTTCACCACATCCTTCCTCAACCAACCCAGTACCACCTGTCTCACCATATTTTGCTTTGTGGTGACTTAGGAAAAGAGAGAACTCTGTTGTAACTCAACCGTAATCCATTGAAAAGCAGCCTCTGAACACAGTTTTAGACCAAAGTCACAAATGTATTCTTCATCTGATGATGGGAATTCTATTTCAATTGCTTGTTATTATTGGGATCGACTTTGTGTCATTGTCCTTTTAAACCAATACATCTTCTGTCAGAGACTGGGAACAATGTAAAACTCACCATAATCCTTGCGTTCAACCCTAGGAGTACCCCAGGATCAAGAATTGTCCTGCCGTTCACCCTATTGTCCTCCTACCCTTCTTTTATGAATCTCTTCATTTCTGGTAGCATACATTGAGTTTTCCTACTTTTCCAAACCTGTTCTTATTGATGATCTCTTTTTAAACTGCCAGTTGAAGCTTTGAGGTGGAGTTGATGGTGGTTGAGCAAAATTCTATGCACCAAAATTGTGTTAGTCAGCTTTTTGTCACCAGAAAAAGGTGAGTGAGATCAGTAACTTATAGAGAAAAAAAAAAAAAAAAACTATTTTGGCTATCAGTTTCAAAGCTTTCAGTCCGTGGCCAATTGGGCCCTTCACTTCAAGACCAACAACAAGGCAATGACATCATGGTAAACAAACAAACAAACAAACAAACGGCAAGAAGAACCACAGCCCTGCAATTCTCTTTAAAGACAAGTAATGGCCTAATGACCTTTCACTAAACCCTGCATCCTAAAGGAGCGACCATCTCCCAATAGCACAACATTGGAGACATTCATCTCTTAGAGACATCATGGGCTTTTAGAGAACACTTAGGGGAAATCCTGTCATTTCCCCATCACTTCTGAACTGCTGGGACCTGCACAGCTTTAGAGATTGACCTGACTGGGACAATCAGAAAGTGAAGAAAGGACAGACACATGTTCAGGAAAACTTGAAAGAAGTGGCACCATCATGCTGGTTAATAAAATGTTAAGCTCCAGCCAATGTGCTGTCACATGCTGGGAATCGTGGCTTTTGGGTTTTAGGCACCTTGGCAGTGTTAACACATGGGTCTCTGGTGGCAGAGAGAACAAGTAGGGGAGGAGCAGATGGATACAAAGGAAAGAGGAAATGGCCAGCGGAGAGACTGTCAAGGTTTTAGGATTCTGACTATATGTCTCGTGGAGTATCAAGATAAGAATGCCTTGATGTGTTCCTGTGTGCCTGTGAGGAATGTCTGGGTATCTAAGGATGCGTCTCTGGACCCTGTGTTCCCATCATGGTACTGTGAAAGGTCGCCTGCCTTCTGATCACTTTCTACCCTATGCTGTGTTTAGCACTAGTAACTCATTTGCGCCCACACTCTTTTGAAGATCCGAGCACAGGAAACACAGTAAAGGTCACAGAAATCCCATTTAATGATATTTCCAGTTTTCAAATGAGCTTTTTAATTTGATAGCAAATACTTTCTGCAAGAAAATAAGAGAAGATGTCTTTGATTCCCTAGCCATAAAAGCCCCCTTCAGATAAATTTTTTACATGTAAACATGTATTTATAAACATGAGCCTGTGCAACTTCTAGTCTGCCATGTTGGTGGATTGTTATATGTGCCTTCTACCATGTTTGCCTGTATGTAGGCGCATATGTAGACCATAGACTGTTATTATGAAATAGTGATACTGTTTCAAGTGATGTGACTGTTAACATGACAAGAAAGGTTGGTGTCTAGGGCAGTGGTGTCAGGTTTGGTTTTGCTCCCCAGGGGACATCTGATGAGATGTTTACAAACATTTTCAGTTGTCACACCAGACTTGAACTGCTACTGGGTACCTGAAAAACAGATTTAGGGTGTGCTATTAAACAAGCTGCAAGGATAGCCCCCATACAAAGGTACCAACATGCCAATAGTGCCAAGGTTGAAAATCTGTTGGGGGCGCAGGAAGATTGGCACACTGTTGTTTGAACAAAGCTTGGAAAGCTGTAATATGTAAGCATCTAATTTAGTCACGGTTCAGAAGCAAGTCTAAACCAAGCATCTAGGGTTTTTTCCTAGATTCAATTTATTTACAGTATTGTAAGGGAGTACCAGACCAAGCCTCCACAGGGAACATATGGTGTACAAAGAACAAGACATACCTGGGGGCCAATATAGGGGAAGCTTAAAGGCTAGTGGGGTTCTCTGGCTAGCAGCAGACCCTCCAGGAAGAAGGCCCAAGTGGAGACTAGGATTGGGAAGGAGGTAAGATCTCAGTGTCAGTGACTTGAATCTGTAAACTTTTGTTTCCTCTCAGAGGGAGCTAAAAGACTGAGCATCCTAACCTACTATTTCTCCCCCTGTGAACATGCCGTGTGGGCCAAAACCAGCTGGAGTCTGGAGTCTGGAGTCTGCTGGGATTGTGCTTGCAGCTCAGCAACTTTTTGTGAGAAGGCAGGAAGAGGAAGAGTGGAAGTGGACAGGGATGGGGTGGAGGGAAGTAGAGGCAACAGCAACAGTATCTGTACAAAATAACTCATCTTAAACAAAAGTTGCTAAGTTTCATAAGGAAGTCCCAAATTAAGGGCTCTGGACTTTCCAAGGTATGGAGGTGGAGGTTCTTTCTAGTGTGAACAAGCTCCTGGAAAACTTAGTAAAGCAAGTGACATTTGAGAAAATGGCCTCAGGGATTGAACAGAGTAACCCACACACCAGCCTCTTTCCATTTTAAAAGGTCACTTTCTTCTCACATGTGCAGGACGAGGAAGGTGTAGTTCACACACCTCCCTGGACTCCACCACCACCACTTTCCTTCCCACAGCTCCAGTGCTGGTCTCTGACCATTTTTCTGGGAGGCGATTTCTCTCCAGGATGCTTTTTTCTTCTGCATGAACACCCACAGAAAGGCAAATTGGGCTGATCCAAGTTTTCTTCATTACATATATTCTTGTCTGTCTTTTTGGTCTTCCTAGCCACTTCTGTTTCTATCCATCTGTCTGTCTCTTTGTCATCTGTCTCTCTGTTTATCTTACTCTACATCTATCTTAGCATTGCCTGCCTTCTGCTTGTCTCCTGTATCAGTTATTTTCTGTTACTGTGATAAAACACTATGACCAAAGCAACTTAGAGAAAAAGAGTTCATTTCACATTATCATTTCAGAGGGATAAAAGTCTGTCATGGTGGGAAGCATGGCAGTGAGCATGGTGGCGGGAGCCACAGGCTGAGAGCTCACAACTTGAACAACAAGCAGGAAGCAGAGCATGAATTGGGAATGGTGAACGGTTGAGTATTTAAACTGTGAAAGTTCACCTTCAGTGACACTTCCTCCAAAGAGACCACTCCTCCTAGCATCTCCTCAACAGCATCACTAACTGGGAACCAAGCGTTCCTTTTCCCAAGACTGTGGGGGACATTTTTTATCAGAACCACCACACATCCCTATCATCCAGTCAGCCATCTTCTTATGTATCCCTTCATCTGTTTTCCTGTCTGTGTTTCCAGCTTAGTGCTTCTGTAAGACTAGTCAGCCAAGGGCACTGTACTGAAGGAGCAGATACTTAAAACTCTGTAACTGACATGCCTTTGCTGCAGCCCCAGGGGAAAGCATGTACAACGTAGAGCTTATGGAAAATGCCCTGTAGGCTCTAGGCTAGTCCCTAGTCCTCTCCTGACTTCAAATTCACTCCTTAGCAAGAAACCATTCCTCATACCCTCCCTCCAGTACCCTTCAACTCATTAAAGAAGGCCTTGCTGTCCTTCCGTCAGAGAATGATCTCAGTGCAGTTAGCACCTCCCTCCCTACAGCTCCTCCACCCATTATTTATGATAATATCCCAGGGAGGGCAGTGGTAAGGTTAGCATCTCATATGCACTAAGCCTCTGGGATTTAGGAGGATGCTCTTCATCACCTCCCTTGCAAGTCTCCACAGTACAAGATATTGTATATAGTCCTCATAGTGTATTGATTACTTGCTGGAGAGATAGGAGATTCATTATGAATACACACACATACACACACACACCTCCCAAGGACCGATATTAATTACCAGAGATATTACATTCCACATCCATAAAAGCAGAAGAGGAGTATTTCCTTAATGTGTCCATAGTTTTCAATGCCTCCCATCTGTGTGTAATTAACACTTCATATAATGTATCTTTGAACAACAGTGCAAGAGCCGTTCTGAGGGAAACCCCAGGGTCTGTTGGAAGTAAGAAATGGACCCATATTCCAGCTTTATGCCTCTTAAGAACTGCTCTCATGACTACACAAAGGCCAAACAGAGGTTTTGTAATTACTTCTTGAAAGCACTAGATTAAATTCTTAGCCAAGGGCCGTTCTCTTCCCCGGAGTCAGAAGGGGAAGGCTAGTTTTGTTTTCCTAGTAATGTAAGATTTTAAATTGAGAGACTAGGGCTGCAGTCGGAGGACTGACTGGAGGTGGAGAGAACAATGCAAGCATGAGTAGAGTGTGGAGATGACAGACATAGTCTAAACAAACCTTGTCTAAAAATGGGAAAGTGAGTAATTGGGGGGGGGAGGGGAATCAAAAGACACGTGACACTTAAATGGTTCCCTTGAAATGGTTTTGCATTAAAAAAAAAAAACTATATATAGCTGATTTAAAAGACAAAACTCACTAGAACAGAAACACAAAGCCATCTTGTTTTTTGAACTTCTGTTATTACTTTGTTAGTCAGCTGCCCACCACTACCCGTAGAGTTTCTTAACGATTCCTAGGTGAACTCCATGACTCTGCTCACTTTTACTGATTAGATCCATGTTACACGCTTTCCCTTAGATACAGTTCTATGGTACATTTTCAGCCATTTTATACTTTCACACAATTCAAAGGAGGTGCATATGATGTGTGTTATGATATAAATAAAATTTAAATAGTAATGTTGCAATTTTAGTAGTCATATGCAAAAGACTCATTGAGTCCATTCAAATGAAAATCTTTTAAAGATTCACTATATTAATACTTGCACCTATTTCTGAATATACCAAATCATCAAACTGTACATTTTGAGTTATATGTGATATATGAATGATATTTCAATAAAACTTTTTGGAAAAAACAACTTGACTTTTATAATCAACTTTCTGTCTAGGACCATTCTGATTTGAACTCCTAGGGAAAAGTGGTACTCCAGAAACTGTGGATCCACAGAGCAGAACTAATGAAAAGATTGACTTCTAAGGGCTGATGGGAAAGACCAGGCAGGCTTGAGCTTGGCCACAGTTGTTCCCCAGTTGCAGAACAAGAATAAACATTGGGTTATATGACACACTCAAATGAAGTTGACATCTATTCTGATCTCCCTTGATCATCAAGCCAGCACTGTCGAGTGGCCTCTTCATCTCTGCCTGAAGCAGTACCAGCTTCATCCAACAGCTATGCCTGGAATAGAGGATAGACTCAAGAATGGAAAACTTTATGGAGAAAAGCCTTCCACTAAATCCTGAATCCTGAAGGAGCTACCACCTTCCAATAGCACATCAGTGACCTTCATCTCTGGAGAAAAGCACTCAGATGAGACTGTGCCTCAAGTAGAACAAAGAGATCATGTGTGCACCCAGGGTCGACTCTTCAGAGCAGAGGCCTGCTGAAGGATGATCTTAAGTATGCAGTGGAAGCTCACAAAACCACCCAAACTCAACAATCAATCAAAAGTGCGCCCAGAGAAGCAAATGTATCCATAGCATTTATTGTATATCCAGATCGATCGTTGGTAGCATCTTTCTTTTTCCTTGTTGATCACAGGAATGGATAATGTTAACAGTGTTCTCCATAAACAGTTCAGGAATGTTCTAGAAGCTAAGGTTATCCAGGACTTTATAAGGACCTTCTGCTATACCTTCCTCCAGTAGACTAGACCTTGATCCACCACTCACCAGACAGTCCTGCAAGCCTGTGTGAGCCACAGGAGATTCAAATCCAGAGTCCTTGTCAGGGCTCTCAGGAAAAGACAGGTGTCTAGCCAACTCACACAGCCTCTGCAGCTATGGTCATTTCTTCCTCAGCCTTGCAGTCTACCTGAACCTAAGAAATGAGCACTACTGCCTGTCTCTTCTTGGTGCTGTTGTTTATTTTAAATTAATAACTTTGCAGTCATTTAAAATTTCTCTTCTCTTATGGAAGCTATCTCTATCCTAATACAAATGGCAGGCTTGGAGCTAGTGGTTTGCTAGCCTCAATGGAGGGAGGGGAACAGCGTGTGTCTCATTAATTTCTGTCAGGTTTTGTTTCTTCTATTATACTGAGTAGCCAGAAGGTATGATTCTCTCTGTAAGCTGTTTCCAGACCCTGTCACCCTGTCAGTCTTTTAAGAATGATGGCTTCCTTCCTTCCTTTCTTTCTTAATTTCTTCTCTCTCTTCTCTCTCTCTCTCTCTCTCTCTCTCTCTCTCTCTCTCTCCTTTTTTTTTATCTCCACCCCTTCTCCCTCTCCCCACTGCCCTCTCCTTGAGACAGGTTCTCTCTATGTAGCCCTGGCTGTCCTGGAACATACATGTATACCAAGCAGGCCTCAGACTCAGAAAGCTCCACTGGCCTCTGCCTTTCAAATGCTGGGATTAAAGCATATGCCTGCATATGCCTGCTATGCCTGGCTAGAATGCTGGTTATTTCATGGTGGTAATTTACTAGTGTTTTTAACAGGGGTAACCCCACTGTACATTACTCTGGATCCATGGATACATTACCTGAGGATCCAAGAAGGCTATCTGCCAATCATACTTTGCCTTGGGATCCTGGTGACCAGGGAGAGTCCCCATGAACTGATGTAGCTTCCTGATACTCAGGCACTGTTCACACTAGAGTTAAATCTCTTGATGGCTTCCTCCCTTCACACTGAGGAGAAAAGGAAAGATGTGCTTTTTGTGAACATGACATTCCTCTAACATGCCACCTCCTCTCTCTCTCTCTCTCTCTGGGGCTTCTTTTATGTTACAACACTGTGTGGGGAGTAGGTAGGTAGTGCTGGCTTTGCTGAGTGTCATCCTGCTCATAGCCTGAAGGAAGAGAAATGACAGCAGAGACAGTGATCCCCTCAAGTGAGAAGGTTGGTGTTCGAAATGCTTAGTCTCCATTGTCAGCTCCTGGCGCACACCACTGTTTGACCTGCGAGAAGACAGCAAGGGCTTTGACCCAATGGTTGGTTTAATCTTTGAAGAGAGTATCTCTTATAAGCAATGCCTGTCAATAAAAAACCCTACAGCCAATGAGCTGAGGCAGGAAATAGGAGGTGGGACATTGGAACGAAGAGAGAGGATTCTGTGAAATAGAGAATAAAAAGAGATGCAGGGAGAGATTTGAGCAAGACCCTGAGGGAGATGCTGAGGAGGGAAGAAGCAGACCAGGACTGAAGTAGAACTAACCAAGTGGTAGACATAGAATAGTTTGAATAAGTTACCAGCTAATCAAGAAATGAGCCAAAGTTTATGGCCTAGGCATTTAATAATTAGTCTCAAAATTGTCATTCCAAGAGTGGGGGAGAAAGGAAAATAGGTTTCATCATCGTCGTCGTCGTTGTCATCATCATCATCATCATCATCATCATCATCATCATTTCTACAAAGATGGATGGCAAGTCTAAACAGGTCATTAAGAGGCCCTGGGACTTCTTGCCTATTTGGAGCAGAAATCACTGGGGGCACCATTCAGGAGGCCATGTCTTGTGCTATCTCCTCCCTGGCTGCCGCTGAACTGTTCTGTTCTGCCATGTTCCCTACTCTGTCGAACTGCACCTTGCTCTCTTGTTTCTTTGAGGTATTTTGTCACAGTACAGAGAGAGGACTTTTCTTCTTCATTGTGGACGTAAGTAGCAGTCACAGACAGAGGATCCCTAGAAGTTCATCTGTAAGGCCGAACTCCCAGCAAGATGTGACACCTCTTAGGAGAGAATTGGAGTTAGATAAGCCAATGGGAGCAGGGCACCTGTGATGGCATTTGTGTCCTTGTAAGAAAAAAAAAAGAGGCCACAGCATGGTCTTCTTCCCTTTACTTCTCTCTCACAGCACAGAGGTTGGGTGAGACATCCATAAGACAGAAGCCGAAGAAGGCTTTCAGTGAGAACCGAGTTTGCCATCGGCAGGCACTGTGATTTCAGGCTTCCTCTAGGAACCTGAGTATCTGCTGTGGGAGCCCGGCAACATAGCACATTTTGTGACAGCGGAAGAGAGCAAAGAGGATTGTTACCAGTTCCGGTCTTTCACAATTAACAATATTTAATTACCACTGTGGCCATCTTCCAAAGGTAGCCAGACGGCTTCTCGGGCTTTGCCTCAGATTCTGACTGTGATCTTCCACTCTCACTTAATATGGAAAGTGCCTCGGGTACTTGAAGAGCTCAAACCAGGTCCAAGAGGGCTCCGGTGATTGCAGACTGGGCCCAGGTTTCAGTGTTGGTGGAGAGGTAGGTCCGGGACAGTTCATAGGTAGAGGCTCTGTGGAATTCGAGTTTCCTAGTGTTTCCAAGGAAGAAGCACCTGGAGTTTTTCTGGTCCCCAGAAATGAAGCAAAGGATCGAGGCCTAAAAATATCAACAAGGAAAAGTAGAGAAATGGAGCCTGACTCTAGTACACTTACATGATTAGTGGAGCAAGCAAAAACTATGATATTTGTGAAAGTGCCCATGGTGGAAGGCTGAAACAGAGTCTACAAGAAGCAAAAACCGAGATGGGACTAAAGGCATAGGATCTTTTGGGGAAATACATGGATGAAGAGGAGGAGGAAGAGGAGGAGAAGGAGGAAGAGGAGGAGGAGGAGGAGGAGGAGAAGGAGGAGGAGGAGGAGGAGGAGGAGGAGGAGGAGGAGGAGGAGGAGGAGGAGAAGGAGGAAGAGAATATAGAGAGAGAAGGTTTGGTGGAAACATCTTAGACTTTCTTGTAATTTTTAATTGTTTTGGAAATCTTGGGGTGTCTGAGGAGAGGCTGGTCACCTAAGATGGCTCTGGTGAGAATGAATCCTTCCTAATGTCCCTGATACACTTGGCTGTGACTCCAGAGCAGTCTGCCTGGCCTCCCTATGCTCAGATCTCAGTGCTCAGCAGTAGGACACCAACCATTGTCCTGATGCTGCAACCCTTTAAAACATATCCTCACGTTGTGGTGACCCCAGCCATAAAATTATAATTTTATTGCTACTTCATAACTGTAATTTTGCCACTGTTATGAGTCGTAATATAAACATTTGATGTGCAGGATTTCTGATATTCGACCCCCCCCCCCCCCCCCGTCAAAGGGATTTTGACCTACAGGTTGAGAGGCTCTGGTAAAGCCCTGACTTATGGCCCTGCACACATATTAAATGCAAATGATTTTTTTCATTGATAAAATCTTTTGGTGCTTCTTTTCAAGGAAATGTCTTCACAGAACAGTATAGAAGTAACAAAAGAAAGTCTAAGAAAGTTTGATGGCTTTCAAAATGATTCTTTATTCTGGACCAAAAATAGCATAAAACAGCCTGACCACCTATCACACAACTTATCAGCATTCACTGGTTCTTAGAAAACAGAAGGAATCTGCACCTAACTGATAAAAGATGAAAGTTGCCACTATGAATGTTATTTCAAGGAATATTCTATAGGACCTGAAGCCAAGAATCAAGTCCACATATCTGAGCAGCAGTAACATTATGGGAGTTGAGTGTGTGGCTTTCCAAGGTGACTTCATTCCCATTGAGTGTAGAATCCCAGGAGTAATATTAAGAATTAAAATAAGCTCCAGCTTCTACCATCCCTTCCCTGTGTATGCACAAACAGATGGCTATGTGGGAAGATTATCCACTTTGAAGTTATTGGGGAGAGCCCTTCCCAGGCTCTGCACCTCATTTCATATTTGTACTTTTGTATAGTATTTATCAAAAGGGGATTTCAAATTTTATTAACACGCCCCTTGGGATCACTAAAACCTTCCTCCCTCAGAAGTGTGTGTAGCTGTGCGTGCATACTTCAGTGTGCTGAGTACTTGCACAGTGTTCTCTTCCCATGCTCAGGCCTAGGTGCATATGTTTCTCCATATGGGCAAAGCTTTGTTGCACTTGTTGTTTTAAATGTCTTTGGATTGCTGAATAAAAAGAAGTTAAATGGTGTATCTGCAGGGGGAAAAAAAGACAAGCCTCTGTGGCAGAGGGTAGGATGGAGGGTGGACAATTCCCCATGTCCTTCCTGGGAACTCAATCTTGGAAGTTTCTCGTAGTGAAGTGGGGTTTGAGGTGGGGGGAGAACTTTCTTTGTACCACTAGAGGGCATCAGCGTGCAGACAATGGTGAATCAGGGTGCTGAATTAACTCCAGGGAGTAAGAAAAGTGACTCACATTCCTATAGCCTCTAACTCCTACCTTCCTAGGGCAATGCATCCTAGGCAGCCAGGATGCTAGGCTCCAAATCACCCTAGCGTTTCCTCCCAGCATCACAGCTCCCAAGGAGGCTCTGACCATTCTTCTTCCAAGGTATTTGCTGTGGAGACCCTCGGGTCTATACCTGAAGGTCAGATAACCTCATCGTCCTGGGGAGCATAGAGCAGGGACATACAAAGACCTTGGGAGGAATACTGAACTGACTGAGTCTTGGACTCAGGCTCTAGGTCTGTCATTAGCTGAGTGATGTTGAGAAAGTCACTTTACCTTCCTGAATTTAGGCATCTTTATTTGTAAAACAGGAGGGAGGAGCTGTAACTTCTATAGGTCTGTAAGAACAGAACTGGCTCTCATCAAACACCCTCATGGAAAGAGTCTAGTTTTTACTTGTGATTGTAAGCAATAGAAAAGAGTGGTTATAAGTGTTCATTCTAAAGTTCTAAAAACCCAAAGAAAGTTTATAAACTCCCCGGAATGAAACTCCAAACGAAGGCCCTATTTAGCTTTTTAGTGCAGCGTGTAAGGAGCTTTGAAGTCATCTCTCCCACCCACAGCAGGAGAAAAAGCTGACCAAACTAAAAACCAACAACTCTTCTTAGATCATCAGACAGTTGCTGTCTCCCAGATGAAGAGACAAATAGGCAGATGCAGTGAGCAGTCTTTACTGGGGCAAAGCCTATTAGCAGTGAGAATTAGTACACCTTCTACACAATTCACCTTGTCTGGCTTACAGTAAAAAAGTGACAAGATTAAGGGCCTAGAGGCATAGCTCAGGGGTAGGACACTTGCCCAGTATGTAGAATGTCCTGAGTTTAGTCCCTAATACTTCAATTGGAAAAAGAAAATTCAAGACTTACTGAAAAATAAAAACACCATTTAAAGAGAAAGGGCAAGCCTCCGAAACGAATATGGCAGAGATGCTGGAATTAGGCTGGGGATTTGAAACAACTGTGATTAACATGCTAAGGGCTCTAACGAAGGTGGCATGAAAGAACAGATGGGTCATAAAAGGGTGAGATGGAAACTCCAGAAAATCAAAAGTAAGACCAGAACCAAAAAGCATAATAATAGTCCTTAGGAACGTAGAAGAAGGGAATGAATGAACCTGAAGAAATGTCACTCAAAACTTCCACAAGTTAAACGCGTAGAGAAATAAAGAATGAAGAGAAATAGAATAGCCAGGCTCTATGGGACAATGATAAGGATGTCTCATGGGTGCAGTGGGAAAACTAAGCCTCATTAAGAACTTCCATTCTACTTGGCTGCTGACCGCTCAGCCATCCCACTCACGTTGAACATAGCATGATAGTGTGCAAAACTCAGCCATGGGGTAAAGGACCACTGCTTATCCATCATTGAACTGTTACAAATGATTTCCATTTAAGAAAATGAAAGACTTTATAAGTGCCAAGTGAGACTCTGAGGTGGCAGTAATAGGGCTTGCCTGACAGACGTCACTTACCTGGGTTTGAAAGCACCTGTACTATCTCATGTTCTCTGACAGTGGACTGCATCCCCAAACCAAATCCAATCTGTGGCCAGTGACCTCAGAGCTCTTTCTTCATGGTATCATCTCCAGTGGAACTTGATTTTAAGCAAGAAACACAGTAGATGAGTTTGGAGTAGCTCATGAAGAGGCTCCTCTGTCTGTCCAAAGAAGCAACAGTCCAGAGGTCTCCACCCTCTGCTTCTTCCCTTCTTGTTGGTTCTTCGCTTCAATCGTTTTTTACTACAAATGTCCCGAGTACCGTTCAGAGCTTGCCCTGCTTCCATCCTCAGCCTTAACCCTCACCCTCTCACACTGACTTTCAGGTCATTCTTAACCCCATGGGATGGCCCATTTCATCCCTCTGCCCCTCTTGTTTTCATACCAGGAGCCTAGTTCCTGCACCACTGAACTCTTTGTATTTCCTCTTGCTCTGGCCTTACATATTCTTCTGTATGATGGGTGTCCCAGCTTCTGGACAGAGCAATCAACACAGTGCCTACCCGTCACCACCACCGGGACATCTTCCTTAGAAAACAGTACAGGTTGGTGTGACTCCAATACTTTCCCCATTACACATCTCCTGGGCATTCCCCTACCTATCTCCTTCTGGGACCACAGAACTTCCTTTGATTGGCTTCAGATGCTCAGAAATAAGGACAGTGGTTCTCTCTAGAATACACTGAGCAATACTGTCCTGCCCTCTAGGACAGATATGGAGCAGGCTTGGTTACATGGACAGAAGTACAGTAACGAACCTCATAGTCACAGGTTCAGCATCTGCAAAATCAACCAACTGTGTCATAAAAACACTTGAAGAAAAATTGTGTTTGCACTGAATGTGAACAGATCTTTTGTTTTAGTCAGGAGTCTCTAAATACCACCTAAGTCTTTTCTATAGCAACTCCACTTTATTATGTACCATGAGCAATCTAGACAGAATTTTAAGTACACAGGAGCACTTATGTAGGCTTATGAGAATATAGCAGTATCTGATATTTTGGTATTTGTGGGAAGATCCAGGTGGCAATCCCCACTGAAAACAAATACAGGAGTGAATAAATGAGTTGATAAAGTGGAAAATCTCAAAAAGTAAGTTGTGAGCTACACGAAGATTGCCATTAAATATGCAAGACCCAAGCAAGCTCAAACCACACAAGACCCCCCAGCTCGGAGCAGGGTGTGGGCACAAAGGCCCACACACTAGCTAAGGAGCTATTGGTAATTGATAGCCACCAGAAGAGTTAGTTCTATTTAAGAGTGTGAATTCTGGCAGGTCTAACAAATTCCGCTGATAGCCACACACCTAAGTATAAAAACAGTACTAGCTGAACTAAAAGGAGTTTTTAAAAAATCAGGACACAAAGTTGGTTGGGTATGGAACAGGAGGATCTGAGATGAGCTGGCGAGAAGGGGACTATGGTCAAATCACAGTGTATGAAATTCTCAAAGAATTAGCAAAAATATATAAAATGTAAGTTGTGAAAAGAAAGTGCATGTAGACCCTAACAAGAGAAAGGCACAGAAAGGAGTCAGACAGCACAAGCCACACTTTGTTTTAAATGTGCAAATTGGATTTGTGTTTCAGTTCTGGTTCTGATAATTAAGGAGATGTGTTTCAAGAAATTGTTTCTAAAAAGCATTTTTTTTAAAAAAAAATAGTGATAAAAATCAGTAGGACTAAAAGATAGCATGTGCGGCAAAATACTTTTATCGAAAATCCAAAAGCAAATAAAATATAAAAGATATAAAAGCATGAAAAGATAACAGAAGAAAGATCAAACATAATGTTCCTATCAGTAAAGCAAACACACTATGCTTTCTCAGGAAAAGGCAGAATTTCAGATTAGGTCAGACTCTAAACATATGTGTATCCTATCTGAAATTTACAGACATAACACAAAAGTATCTAAGGAGATTAAGATAAAAGTATAGGCAAAGATGCAACTGAAGGGTTCAGAAGAAAACTATAAAATATAGAGATTATAAACAGAACACAATGTATAAATCCAAAGTTAAAGGTACCATACGTATTAAGAGTCTGTTTCTTCAACTCAGACTAATGCCAAGGCTATGTTGGTTGCTCTCCAAAACCTGATAGTAAGACCCTATGGCCAAAGACAATATTTATTTGTGTCATCAAACACAGAGAAACTGAGCTGGTGCCTAATGAGAAGCTTCACCCCCTATTGAGTAGTGTTCCTGGTACTTGAAGGCATCTGCACAGTACTGGAAGAGAAAGACAATAATTAATCTCTCCCAGACTTACCGCGTAACCGACAACAGTGACCTGCCCGCAAAATAGGCTGGTGCAATAGTGCTACAGTTGTTACAGGAGAAACCAACTACTTTCTGATAGAATTTTAGCTCACTCCAAGAGATGGACTCTATGTCATCCATTGTTAGAGTGGCCAAGAACCTAAGACTAAATAGGCCGTGGGCCCAGAGGAAAACCCAAAACTTTTATTCTGCTGAAGGAACACAGCAATGAAATGACTGCAAATGACATATTACCTACAGAGTAATATGTCATTTCTTTTCTTTCCTGTCCAAGAAAGGCTGACCTTTCTTGGACCCACCACTGAGGCTTTTTAAGATTTTAAAGTTTAGGCCTTTTAGCTAGGGCTGTCTCCCAGCCAGCTATCTAACTTAACCTGACTTAACCTGGCACAATGTCCTGCCACGTGGGTGGCTCTACCTCTCTGCTCTGCTCTGGTCTGACCGTTCATCTCTATGTCTGCTGGCAAACAGCCATCCTCAGATATGCTTCTCTTAGCAGTAGATAAGAATCAAAACAGGGACCCACAATTGGACAATGGGCAGAGAATGAGAGACTCTAAAGTACTCACTTCTAAATGGGATATTTTTATCAAAACTCTCCCCTTGAGGATGCACATGGAAGAGGAGATAAAAAGATTGTAAAAATCATAGACAATAGAAGACACAAAGAAAACAGTGGCTTTCAGATGCGAGACTGGTGCACATATGGACTCACAAGGACTGTGGCAGCAGGCCCAGAGGCTGCATAAGATTCAACGCAGACAGAGTTCCAGCACCTGGAGTGGGGAATGGACATGGTTAAGCTCTTACCCATAACCAAGAGGCGATCTGCAGCTGATACCTACTGGCAAAGGGGAAATCAGTTTTCTCCAATGAAGTTTCATTGGGTATTTCAATCACACTTCAGGGAAGACCCCATGACCAGGAGTAGTCGGCCAACACAAAACAAATTCATGGGCATTTCTGTAGACCTTTCCTTCCATCTTGCTTTGTTTTGGAATTTGTTTTGTCTTCTTGGTCTTTTGCTTGCTTATTTTTATTTGTTTGTTTGTTTGGTATGCTTGTGTTTCTTGGGAGTTTGGCTTTGTCTAACATTTTAGCTTTTGTTAAAGTGAGAGAGAGAGAGAGAAAGACAGAGAGAGAGAGAGAGAGAGAGAGAGAGAACATAAAGTTGAGTGGGTAGACAAAATGTAATAAGGAGAAAAACTGAAAAAAAAATTTTTTTCCAAGAAGCCCTCAACATGAGTAGGCACTGTGTCACAGGGTCACCCCTAACTGCCAGGCAATGCAGCAGCACACACATTTAAACAGTTGTGTGCTGCCTGAATAAAATTGAGGTTTTGATGATAAAGCAGAAAGAGATGTAGACACTTGGGAAACCTAGTCAATAGTGTCAGTCACTGGTGTTTTTAATTGTCATTATGGTGTAAACAGTGTCAATAGAACACATTAGGAACACTTCCCTCTGTGTTCACCTATGGTCAATGCCTGCCTCATCCATTTGTACTTTCCTCATGTTGTTTGATTCATTCCTGAACTGGTGGATAGCCGCACGGGATCTTTCGACCAAAGACCCATGCTCTCAAGTGTGTCAAATAGTCTATCATATCAGGAGGCTTGTGACACGCATGCTCCCTGGGGCTGCTATTGGCAAGGATTCAACTGTTCTCTCTCTCTCTCTCTCTCTCTCTCTCTCTCTCTCTCTCTCTCTCTCTCTCCCTCTTTGTGTGTGTGTGTCTGTATGTCTGTATGTCTCTCTATGTCTCGGTTTCTCTCTCTCCTTCCTCTTTTTCTCCTTCCTCTTTCTCTCCTCTTCTCTGTCTCTCTGCCTCTCTGTTTCTCTCTGTGTGTGTCTCTGTTTCTCTCTGTGTGTCTCTCTGTTTCTGTGTGTCTCTCTGTTTCTCTCTGTTTCTGTCTCTCTCTCTCTCCCTCTGTGTGTGTGTGTGTGTTTACTATTCAGATTAGTTTGAGACACATCCCATAGATTTTAAATTTTTTCAAGGAAGAAAAAAGAAAGGCAGTGAGAGTGGGAGTTGGGGTGGGGCTGGAGTAACCGGAAGCTCTTCCCCCCAGCACCAGCTTCTTGCTTTATTTCCTGTCCTTCCCAATTCCAGTCTTACTCTTATTCTCCATCCTTGGTGACCTGCTTCCCACCATGCCTCGTGTAATTTTAGGATCTATTTTGGTAGGTGTTTTCCTGAAAACAGGATCCAATAGGATCTAGGATCAGATATACACCAAAGAGAAAATTTAGACAAGAGCCTGCTGGCCAAAAAACCCTAGGACTTACTACCTGAGAGGTGGAGAGCCAGGAGAATCCATGTCTGTGGACAGGAAAAGATGGACACGATATCTCTACCCAAGGAAAAGGAGGAAAGCCCTTCAGTCCTCTATGCTTTTTGTTCTGTTGGGGCTCAGCAAATTGGAAGATGGCTCTGACTGGTGGAAGGGTTTTCATCAGTATCCATTAGTGACGACTGGCTCACAGCCTCAGAGAATTCAGCACCTGGTTGTTCTCCCCTTTGCTTTCAGGTCTGTGGCAAGGGAACACACTACAGAGGGGAGCACGTGGAGGAGGTTGTTCTTAGGACCAGTGTGGGGCCAGAAAGCCATACTGGGAAAGCCAGTCAGAAGCAAGAGTGAGGTTGAGATTGTCCAAACCCCAAAAATCTCTTTTTGTGACTGGCAGCAGGACTGCTTCCTTCCTGCTCTGGGCATGCATGTGCTAGCTAGCACAGGTAGCCTTAGAACCCCTGCCATCCTTGAGGTCATCACGTAGCCTGGTGCCCAGTTTACAGATTAGGCTTACTCTCTCTTTATAAGGACTTGTCCAGCAGTCAACCGGGAATTCCTCTTTATGCAAATGAAGCATTCCTAAAACCTCAGCACCCGCCAATAAGGTACATTCACCCCTGAAAACCCTACCTACTCCCAGGGTTTATACAGCCCTTGTTACCCCCAATGAAAGATAGCTGTTTCACTGAAACCCATCTCCAGAGAATGCTATTTCTCCTGCACTCATGCTGACCAAGATCCTGCTAACCTACCTGCCTGGCTAAGCTTTATTCCTTCCAGTTCAGCCTGATGTACAATGGTGCCTGGATATCCATAAGGGAAAAGCAAACTCAGGCAGCAGACCAGGACGTAAACAAAGCCCAGGAGAGGAAAGACAATCCCACAATCCTTCATTAAACACATCACAATGACTCAAAGGCATGAACTGGACTCCCTAGCCCACCTCTTAAAGGTTCTCTCTTTTTCCAGAAGCACCAAGCTAGGACCCAGCTTTTAACACATGGGTGAGAAACAAGGTCACACTGCCTATGCGGGCATCTCATAGGCTAATCAAATGGATATATAACATGACCCACTCAAGATCTGGCCTCCAGGATCAGCAGCATTGCTAACATGTTTATTGATGTACACACTGGGCTCTGGGTTACTACCTCAACTGGAGCCTTGTATCATTCAACTAAGTAGAATTTATACCTCTGCATTCTCCTATATTCCCTTAATTTGAGATTTCTATAACTAAGATGAACTTAACAGATGGAGTCTGCCCTCATCTATTTCTTTATTCTTTTGTTATAATTTCTTAAAGATTTGCAATTGTGACTTCCAAATTCTTGTTGTGCTTTAAATTATGGAAATTTAGTTTTTAATTTTCAAATCTGTTTCCTGATCCCTTTTAGTCCCCATCTTATAAACAGCACCTTATGTTTGTTTCTCAGATGAACTGCCTTCTATTATTCCCGAGGATATTAATTATACTTTCTTTAAAGTTTATCCTGCCCTCCGCATTTTCCCTGTTTTTTTCTCTGCTTTTATTCTTCAGATAGGAAGCTCTCTTAATCAGTGGATCATTGTCTAGATGAAATACTAGGGCTAAAAGCAACCTCGAGACATAAGGGTTTATTTGGCTTACGTATCTCAAGTGATAGCCTACGGAAAGAATCCAAAACAGGAATTCAAGACTAGTGCCATGTCTTGCTTCTCATGGCTGGATCAGCCTGCTTCTTTATATAACCCCAGACTACCAGCTCAGGGTGCTTACCAGACACAATGGGTTGGACCCCCCCACATTAATTACCAATTAAGAAAAATGCTCTACAGGCTTGCCTATAGGTCAATCTTATGATCTTACAGAGGCATTTTCTCAATTGAGGTTCCCTTCTCTCAGATGACTGTAACTTACGTCAAATGGAGATACAACTATCCTGCACAGAAGGTTTCTTCAGAAACATAATGTTGGCTCTCAGTTCACATGATCCCATTCACCTTTAAGAATCAAAAACTACAGTCAGACTTGGTGGACTTCACTATATGACAAATGTGTAGCCGGCTAGCTTTTCCTCTGATCTTGTGTCAGTGTTGGTAGATTTTCTTCTTTTGGGGGGGTGGGAGAATGTTCATTTTGTCCGACTTTTCACTAAGAGCTGTGAAGTAGGTCATTATTCCCATTACTTGACATGTTCTCTTTTGGGTGATTCCTCTGATTTGAGTTCTATATTTCATGTTGACCTTACTCAACCATTAGTGTCCATTTCAAGGCACTCTGGTTCAATATTTTACAGTGTTCTGTGTCTTCTTATATTGCCAGTCATTTTCTGGCTATCTCAGATAGTGAGGGCAGTGCAGAGGGCATTGTCTGTGGGTTCATGGGGGTTTTACCATCTTCCTTGATTTCTTCTCTTCTGGAAGTTCACGTAGTTGGACACAGGGTCCACTCTGGACATGTTTCTCCTCTGCTGTAAATGATTTTGAACTTCTCCCATCACTAAGCCATTTAATATTCATGTTTGCCTGCCTCTCCTCTAAGTGCTGCTAAGGGCCGTAGAAGTCTTCTGATTTAGTTACAGATAGAATTCAGATGCCGGTTTCCCTCTGGAGGTATGAAATGATTCTGAGTCGAGACAGAAACCAGGCTACCTTTTCTTTATGACTTTCAAAACCCAAAGCCTCATTTTGTTTTGCTAAAACTTACAATTTTCAGTGAGCATTAACTGACACAAACTTTTATCTGGAGAAAGAAACATTGCCTCAAAAATCTGTAAAGGCAAAATATTTGATATTCATAGAGAAATTGACAGAATTAGAATGTACTGAGAAACCCATTATACCTCCTTAAATCTTTGACAGATGAACAGTGGAAAAAAATAAGGAAGTTGAAAATCTGAATAGTGTAATTAATTAGTTTGATTTGAAAGACATGTTTCAAACTCTGTACTTCACAGAGAATTAAAAAGAACTGAGTACAAAGCCCCATAATGGATCCAAGAACACGTTAGGCCAGATAGCATCAGGAAGTTGGCATTCTGAGTCAGTGGTTAAAAGGTAGGTAATTCAGCACATGGTGTTGGGGAAATGGGCAAATGATGTGGAAATAAAGAGACAGAAACTAATGCTTTCCATCTTTTACTCATTGCTGCCAATTCTTGGCAGAGTTTGATGACTGGGGCCTTTCCCAAAGAATCCCTGTTTCCAGGCCGTGACTGCTACGAGAGGCCACTTTCTAGGAACTCTGAACAGGACTCAGCATCAAGCCATTTGGCTTGAATAGGGCAGTTTCATGGCTGCAATATTAGAAAGCCAAGAAAACCTCCACATTTTTGACTCAGTTGCTGGGTCCACTATTCTTTCACCTTACAGGTTGAGAACATTGGGAAGACCACCAAGGAGGAGCACAGATTGTCATAGTTTCCAGAGCCTGGTAATGCTGCCTGAGCAGCATCCTGGCCTCCTCCAGTATCTAAAGCACCCCCAAATGTCCACAGCTCTGCAAAAACCTCCCAGATACTCTGAATTCTTTCTGTATACGTGTCCTCTTCATCTAAGTGGGTGTTCAAAACGTTGAACTCTCAATCCCTTGTACCGTTTGCACCAATCAATCTCAATGAGGCTACATCATTAGTGAGAAATAAGAACCAGACCAAGACTCTTCCTAATAGTTAGTACTAACAGAGGGAATGCCCTATAGCTCTCTTTGCAGCCTTACTCTCGTCCTGTTAGAGGATTATACTCCTCCTTAATTTTTACTTTCTCTCAAGTTGGAACACATTCTATTCTTTAGGATACGCTTACATTCTTCAGCCAAGCTGTGTGAGGATTTTGAAGATCATTCTCTATTTCTCCCTAGACGACAAAGAACATCTTTCCTTTCAACCTCTGTCATGTTGTCTTTCAGATAAATAATTTTCCTGGTCAATCACGGAAATATCTGGAGCAAGTGCATTTCCTATGTGAGACATAAGTGGGGACAGATGCAGCCACTGGCACACTAGAGAGAGACATGTCCGACTGCTACAGCCTGAATATTTTTGTCCTTATAAAATCCATGTGTGGAAATCTAATCCCCAGTGTGATAGTGTTAGGAGGTGGGCCCTTCGGTATGTAGCTAGGTCATGTGGATGAGGTGCCTCGTGGAATTTGTGACTTTATAAAAGAGAACTGAGGAGCTCATCTGCTCTTTCTATCATTTGAGAACATGCAGAGAACACCAACAATAGAGATCAACCGCCCCCAAGAAAAGAATATGCCAGTGCCTTGACTTTAGACTTGATAACTTGCAAAATTGTGAGCAATGCATTGCTTTTGCTTTAAATAAGTGGTTCTCAACCTGTGAAGGGGTCACACATCAGATATTCTGCATATCAGATACTTACATTACAATTTGTAACAGTAGCAAGATCACAGTTATGAAGTATCAATGAAAAAATTTTATGGTTGTGGGCCACCACAGCATGAGGAACTGTATTAAGATCACAGCATTACAGGGGTTGTGAACCAGTGCTTCAAATGATTAGCATTTCATTATAGAAGCTCAATTGTCTGAGATATGAAACATACCCCAGATGGCTTGTCCATATTGGAGCATCTTGCTTTTCATGTGGTAGCAATTTTGGCCAACAAGCCTTTCCCTCTTCTCAGCTACTCACACTCTCTCCCTACTTGAGCTTCCCTTATGCTACATCCTAAGATGCAGCCAGTGATTCTTGGTACTTAGGGTTGAAGAGCTAAGTGGTAAAATAAACCCTTTCCTACTGGTAGTGCTGGGGATCAAATTCAGGGCCTTGCATATTCAAGGCAAGAATTCAGTGAATATATATTTATCACACACATGACTTATTTGAGTGGCTTAAAAGCTGTAGTCTGTGTAGTTGAACCATGACTGTCTCCTGATGGAAAGGCCAAGAACCTGGTAGTTGTTCACTCTATAAGACTGAATGTCTCAGCAGTCCCAATCTTGTGTTGTAAAGTTGGAGGACTCTTAGAGGGATGTTGGTCTTCAGTCTACTATTGGAATCCTGAAGAAGTAGCTTCTAATACTGAGTAATGGCTCAGATACAGCATGGGTGAACTTACCAGTGAGAGTGAGGTCAAGCACACAAAAAGCAGAAGCTTCATTTTTCCATATCTAGTTCTGTGGGCTGCCACCAGAAGGTGTGGCCCAGATTTAATGTATTTCTTCCCACCTCAAATGATCCAATCAAGAAAAGTTCACAGGCATGCCCCGATACTTGGGTTTTCATTGATTCCAGATATAGTCACATTGACAACCAAACTTCACCATCAAAATAAGCAAAAATAACTTATGGAGGAAAGAGTTTATTCTGGTTTGTGGCTTCAGAGGGATAAGAATTCATCATGTCAGGAAGGTATGACAGCAAGCAGTAGGCATGGCAGCAGGAGCAAGAGCAGGAGCTTACATTTTTTACTGCAAACACAAAGCAGAGTGAACTGGAAGTGGGGTGAGGCTGTGAACTCTCAAAGCCTACCCCTGACTATGTACTTCCCTCAGCAAGGCTGCATGCTCTCCTCATACAGCACCACACACTGGGCACCAAGTCTTCAAACACCCGCGCCTGTGGGGGACATTCCTCCCTGAAACTACCACAGGGAGTAACAGTGTATAGGTTCCAAAGGCATATTAGGAGCCAAGCTCAGAAGCAGCAAGCTTATTTTCTACCTATAGTTCACTGGTCCTAACTCAGTTGCATGTTCTTCTAGCAGAGCCCAAAGTTGGGGAATGAAATTCAGTTTGTTTTCAGAAGGAGCCGATGGGTTTGTGAGCCTCTAGGCAGACCTTTTCCTACTTTATTATGGCTTTTCTAAATCAGTGACCAACTCTTTATCTTGTAGATAAAAGGACATTTCCATCATAGTTGTATGTCCCCTCCCCCCTTTTAGGCAATTTTTTCATAAGTGTTGGTATTTCCTGAAATTGGCAGGAGGGCTTATTCAGATGTAGACTCCTGGCCCCACTTCTAGGAGTTCTGATTCAGTTGAGCCAAGTGCACACGGGGCACTCAGTTTTAAACCAGAGACTGAATTGAAACTGACACAAGTGTTCTACAATTGATGCACTGAAAAAAATACTGACTTACAAGTTCAAATTATTAAAACAAACCAGATGAAATTTCTTCAGAGAGAAATTTCTTTATAGATGTTCAAGGAGGTACAAGAGGCCAAATCTGCCTTGGAGTCAAGAGAGCCAGAAGTCAAATGGAAAAAAGGACCTTATTTTCCTCCATGAGAAAAACAATATCAAAGGCATGCCCACATCCAGCTCAGTACAGAGTTCATTTGGCCTACCGTGATGGTGTTTGGAGTTTACTTGTAAGTATATCTTCAATTTGCAGACTACCACTCTCACATTTTAACATTCATTTTAACATTTCAAATGCCTGATGTATCTTACATTCAGTAGTAGTGATACTTCCCCCAAGAAATGCTGTACACAATAGTGTACCCTAAAACCTTTGCACCCTATGTTCATAAAGTGGGGTGTCCCGGCATAGAAGGTGTTGGCTATGTATGTGCTTGTGTTTGCCTTACTTTGCTCAATGCTTTCAACAAGAATCCATACTGCTACAGAGGCAGGTTCCAGAAGCAGCTACTAGAAGTGCTTTGCTTATCTTCAACTTCGCAAGATCTTTAATCAATATCCTTCAGTGTCACAAATGCTAGAAGTAGATTTTCATGGGTGACCAGTGGGTGTTGAGGAAATGTGCCTGGCTGAGTGGCTAGCTCAGTGAGAGAGCCCTTGTTCAGCCTGTGTGAAATTCTGAGTTCAGTTCTCAACACCACAAAACAAAACAAAATGAATGTTGCTGATATGGTCCAATATAAGCAGCTAGTAAAGTCTTAGTTAGTGTTCTCTCAATGCATGCATCAGGAATGGTTCATGAAAGACCATGGTTCTGGGACACTTTGGTTACTGGATGTTAGCTGAAAAGTCAATTGAAGCCCACTGAGTTTTGTTGGCTTGAGCCTGTTGTACAGAGTAGGCAGAGAGCAGGGCTCCTCTGAGCTCCCCTGACACATTACATGAACTGCCTTTGTCCCTTCCTGTTAAATGCCTTTGTCTAAAAACACCTAATAAGAGATCTTGGTTGGATTTTTTCCCCTTAAACCCTAGTTGCTTCCAATAACTACTTCCCTCCTTCCAATAACTGGATGCCACTAAGAGCTGCCTAGAAGACCTGAATGCTCGTATACAATCACCTTGTTATAGAAGAGTTCATAACATATGAGCAGAGATCTGATTATAAAGGACTGGAAGGCATGGTAGAATCTGCCTAAGCCCTTCCCTTAACTATTAAAGGTCAATGGGCAGAAACATCGGGCTCTGATTTTGCCTGTCACAGCAATGTGAGCAAGGCAGGGGGGAGTAGTGAATGAATTAAGGGAAAGAAAGGGGAGGAGAGGAGAGCTTGCTTTGCAGATTTAGCAGGGAGCCTTGCTAAGCTTTTGTTTTAACAGTGGAGGTACCAGATACAACATGGCCCTTATTCAAATGTCACTAAGGTCACAGCTGAGGAGAGTCCCAGCAAAGAGGCAAGAATGATCACAGCTGTTTAGATATGAATAGCACCTCTTTGGAGATTCCTCATCCTAGGAGCAGAGGAGAACATTGCCTGGAACATTAGCTGGATGGATGAGGAAAGGTAAGACTGGATTTCATCATCATTTGAGTCAACGTTTCATTGAATTGCATTTTGGGATACTGAAGTTGAATGAAATCTGAGATGAATACTGGAGAAATAGGACTGTGCTTATTTGGACTAAAGTAATGCAAGCAAGTCATTAGTGTGTGCGTGTGAATTTGATAGCTGCTATTGGTGAAAGACATGGAGAATTATGTCTGCGACTGGTCCTTGAAGCTCACTAAGTGGTGACATAGCAATAAAACCAGGCTCCAAATCAAATTCTACAAACTGCTCGGTTATTAAGAAGATGCAAGCACATACAACCTTTTCTTGGCTGTTTTGTTCACACCATAAAGTACCTCCATCAACACTTTGCCTGGGCTTTAAAATAAGCCAGTTAGTTCTCCAGGCATCCTTGGTTTGGGATTCAAGGCATTAATGTTTTCCATAATGGAGACAAAGCTGCTGATCATAGCTGTTTGATTCCCACAGAGCAGTGGTGTTGTAAACCATTCCTAGCTAGTCATCACAACCCTCCAGTAGTACTGATCAAGTCTACATTATTCTAAAGCTATTCTAAAGGTCCTCACCTGATCAGTTGCTTCCCATCAAGACATCTCATATGCAAATTTTGACCCAAGCCCAATATATAGGCTTGTGTTAGCTTATTCTCATTTATGTCAGTCTGGGCATACTGAAAGATATTTTAAGTAAATCAACAGAAACAACACTTTAGGCAGCAGGAGCAAAAGGCAGTTTCTGCAGTCAGGAAACAGAGAGATGAATGATGGTTCTTTTGATTTCTCCTTTTTCTATTTTATTCAGCACAGGAATGCTAGCCCATGGAATCATCTCACCCAAATTCAGAGAGGGATTACATATTAGTTAAACCATCCTGGAAACATTCATAAACACCCAGTGGTTTTTTCTAGGTTATAATAAATCCAGCCAAGTTGATAATGAATGTTAAATATCAAAAGTCCACTACCTACCAACTTGACAGTCATATTATTGTAAATATTAATATCCCACCACATATCCCAAATATTTTGATCCACAAAAGGCTCCTGACCATCTCATAATGAAAAATGCATGTAATTAATCCCCAAGAATCAACTAAGTATTACCATTCTTAACATTTCGCAGAAGCCCAAGATCTCTTCCAAGACTTAAAGAAATTTCTTCATTGCAAGCCTAATTAAAAAAAAATAATAAAGTTGCAATCAGCCAGCATTCAGTGGCACAGAGTTAACATTCCCATCCCAAAGGGAAGGAACGGGGAGAGGAGGATAACAGAGAGAGTGGACTGAAACAAGATGGAAACGCAAACAACAAACCCAGCAACATGCATCCAACATCTGGAGCTTGTGGTGGCAGCATCTGTGCTGCATTAAGTTTGATCTATCTGTTCTTCTCAAGCTCACAGCCTCTCTCTTGATATGGCTCCACTTGGCACATGCAGTTTTACTTTTCAGACATCCTACAGTTCTGGCATCTCCAACATTCCAGGGTCTCAATTGCGAATTGGGCTTTACTTTCCCAGCTTAATTCGATGGTGTCTTGGGACCTCCTTGCAAGGAATTAGATTCTGCCCCTCATTTCCTGACCTCAGAGGCTTTGTGAAACCTTGATTCAATCCTTTATGACTCAAATTCTTGAATTTTGCATTCGTACAAAACCAGAGAAATGTTACTACTAAGTTCTGCTAACAGCTTAAGATATAGCCTGGCCCACTTCCACCATAGCTTCAGTGACCTCTGAGAACCTTGAGCGTTCCATCAGAGGAAATACCTTCTCAAGGAAGTTAGTTGTTTTTTGAGCAGGGAACCCTTTCAACAGCATTCCTCTGTTTCTCTCCTTTGAATGAATTTACATTTCCCACTTCAGAGCCATCACTGGGTAGCATCTTGTTCTCAGAATCATTCCTGTTGTCTCAAAGAGTGGAGATTTGCTTATAGCTCTAATCCATTTACCAGCTGTAGTTGCTTTCTCTGCACTCACTCCATTTGCACCATTAAACTCGCACTCCTTCTCTTGCCATGCAGTAGATTTTTCACATATTTCTGGTCTCTCCCTGCATATCTAACAGAGCAGTGAGTAGAATACCACTGAAGAATGTGCTCTCTAGAAACTTCCATGAAACAACTTGGATCTTCTAGTCAAGTTCCTGCAAAGTCCTTGCTGCCTTCTGACACCTTGTGAGCCCATTTACCATTGTTCCAAGCTTCTATAAGGATGGCTCATAAAACTTTGCTTGTAGAATTCTGGGACTTTGCAAACCTTCAGTGCCAATCTCTTCTATAGTCCTTAATCAGGCTTATCACAGAAATTTGGCATGCTTTTTTCTATATTATGTACTTTTCTCATTACAGTGACCAGATACCTAACAAAATCAACTTATTTGGGCTCATAGATTAAGGGTCCAAACCATCGGGGTAGTCACAATATACAACCATAGGAGAGTGAGGCCTCTGGTCACATTGTTTCTGCAGTAGAAAGAGATGAAGGCTGGTGTTCTGCTCACTTCTCCTTTTAGCATTTGTATTCAGTAAATAAGTGAGTCTTCCCCAACAGTTAAATCTTTCTGGAAACACTCTCAATAGATAACACCTAGAACTGTGTCTCCTAGTGATTAAAAATCCAGTCAAGTAGACAATGAAGATTGATCATCACAACTGGGTTGAGATATCAATGTGTCTTTTATACCTAAGACCTTCTCAGGCCTGTATCACTGGCAAAGGAGTAGTCGCCAAGACAGCTGGTCTTGCCTTAAAATAATCTACTCTTAGAGTAACCAATGAAGTCCTGCGAAAGCCAAAACCTAATCCCAGAGGGAAAGTCCCGCTAAAAACCACAAGCACTTCTCTTAACAGCTTCATGACCATAGTATTACCGTGCTGGAGAATTAACTTTCAATGTGAGTATTGGTAGAGGAAGCCACTTTAAATGATGCTGTTTATCATAATGGTTTACTATAATGGTTGCCATGCTGTAACTGCATTGGTAATTCTCTCCTTTTTATTGCCAAATAGAATTCTACTACGTGTCTGCATCACAATTTGCTTCTTCAGCTTATTGACATTTGTCTTTGTCAATTGCTTCAATTGCTTTGTCAAGGGCTTCAATTGCTGTGATAAAAATATCATGACCCAAAGCAACTTGGAAAGAAAAGGGTTTCTTTCAATTAAACTCTCAGGTCACTACTCCATCACTGAGAGTACAGGAACGTAAAAGCAGGAATTAAAACAGAAGCCATGGAAGAATGCTGCTTACTGGCTTGCTCCTCATGACTTGTTCAGTTAGTTTTCTTACACAACCCAGAATCACCTCCCCTTTAGTGGTACTACCCATGGTGAGCTAAGCCCTCCCACATCTACCATTAATCAAGAAAATATCTCTTACTATGTAAATCTATTGGGGTCATTTTTTCAGTTGAAGTTCCTTCTACCCAAATGACTCTAGCTTGTGGCAAGTTGGCAAAAACCCAAAACTTCACTAAGACAGTCTTGGCTGTATTTGGATAGCATGAATAATGTGGCTATAAGCACAATCCTTTATGTTTCTGTGTAGACGTCACTTTTTCTTTCTCTTAGGCAAACAGATAAGAGTGTAATTGATGTACTTTGGTTAGCTGGTTTTAACTTTTAAGAAACCACAAAATTATTTTCTAAATGATAAACCGTTACAATCCCATAAGCATTTGCATTAGGCTTTTATATTCTCTGCAGGCTCTTCAACACTTGCAATAATCAGCCTGTTGGGCTTGGACTTTTGTATTTGGTATACACTTGTATTTCATGATACTTGCATTTGAATTCCTCTAACTGCTTTTATTAATTTTTTTCATGTATTTACCAACCCTTCATATATCTTCATTGATGCAATGTCTGTTTAATTTTCTCTTCCATTTTTAATTGCACATCTCCCATATTTTTATTGAGATTGAACACTTTTTAAGAAAAAAATTTACATTCTCAGCATAAATTCCTATTTTCAGATTTAAACTTAGCAAATATTTGCTTAGAGCACCAATCTTGGATTATCTTTCCCTTGTCACGTACATATTCTCATCTAAATTTATAAGAGAAACTTTTATAAGAGAACAGATCAAATTGGGAGCTTGCTTACATTTTCAGAGGATTAGTCCATGATCATCACAGTAGGAAGAAGACAGGCATGGCATTGGAACAGTAGCTGAGAGCTTTACATTCTGATATGAAAGCATCAGGCAGAGGAAGAGAAACTGGGCCTTCCAAGGGGTTTTGAAAGCTCAAAGTATTCCCAGTCACACACCTTCTCAAACAATGACACACCTGCTCCAAGAAGGGCACACCTCCTAATCCTTCCCAACAGTTCCACTACTTGGTGGCTGAACATTTAAATATGGGAGTCTATGAGGGTCATTTTCATTCAAATCACCACAGTGACCAAAGCAGCTTATAGAAGGAGTTTATCGTTCCAGAAGGTAATGAGTGTGTCATGGCAGAAAGCATGGCAAACAGCAAGCCTGGTGACTGCAGCAGGAAATTGAGGGTTTACACCTTGAACTACAAGTACAATGTAGAGAGACTGAATTATTTAAAAATAGCATGAGTTTTTAAACTCTCAAAGTCTGCCTCCAGTGACACACTATATCTTAGAGAGTAGAAACTGTCTATTAACCAAAACCTACAGGTGGCTCATGTATGGAAAGTTCTTTCTTTCTAAGTGACCTCTGGCATTTTCTAAGGCTGTCGTCAGACTGTAAAGAAATATTTCATCTCCTTCAGGATTCCCTTGAAAACATCTTGTCTATAGCTAGCCTTGTTTGACAGACATACAAGTTCCTTTGAGGTGCTTCTTCATGATGTCAGAGCCTGGCCATGACTCTACTTCAGCGCCTATTTCAGAAATACCAGGGCAGCTTACTGTCTTGTGTCAGGCTATAGGCTCTTCTTAGACTGTCTTCTCAGCTATGTTTCCCTGCAGGCTAATCTTTCCCGGTATGTCTGCTGAAACACTTTGTCTCAAACCTATGCATTGGTGAGTTCTTACCCATCTCAACCCCCTGTAAAAGCAGATATATACCAGACTGCAGCCATCTGCCAACTCCTTCCCCAAAGCTCCAACAGCTTCATTTGATACTTTTTGTTCTGTCCAGTGGGTATCTTCTGTTACCCAGGCTGTCTCTCCAGATGGTTTCTGGTTGGAATCAGCCAATGAAACTATGAGCAGAAGATACTAGAGATCAGAGAGCATGGCCAGGATGTGCTTTCCTTTTGCCCACTGAGGTCTGAATTCCTTCTGTGGCTGTTGTTCCTACTGTCTGATCGTTACCCTACTGTCCCATCTCCCATGTGTCTCCATGGACACTCCTTTCTTCCTGTATTCCTTCAGCTAATATTGAAGGGAATGTGATAACTAGCCCCCTGTGGCTAATCTCCACATATCTTTTTTTGCATCCTGAATCCTACCTACATTTTGGCAGCCATCCCTTCACACAATTCTCTTTGTTTAAAGCAGTTGTAGTGAATTCCCTTTCCTGCTGAGACTTAGGTGAAAGGAAACATAATTTCAGGAAATGAGGTGTGTCATTGTGTATAGATTGTGGTGCCTCCTACCACGCTGAACATCAGTGATGCCATGGTAGTTACAGGATGGCACTCTCGCTCCTGCTGAGACCCACAGGCTTTCTCGTTATATTCTCTTAAAAATATATTCACATAATTGTGAGTCTACAGGGATTAGACAATCTCCTAGAGGCTAGTGGAGATGGCTGTGGTGTGGCTTTTCATAATTTCCCGTTCAAATGTTAGGTGGAATATTTCTGCACCACCTTAGTTCACTCTTAATTTCATCTACCATGGCACCAAACGTTTAATGACCAGATAGAAACACAGCAGTTTCATCACACTCTAAACTGTACAGACTGTTTTTCTATGTATATCCCAAAAGTCAAATGGACATGCCCCTGCCTGAACAAATAAATGAGTTACTCAGACTTTGATTCTGTGGTTTAGAATAGTGTGAGACAGGACCTTCTAGAAAAGCCTTCCAATTTGCAAAGGTTAAATCAAGTTTTATGAATAGTTTGAAAGTACCACCCACTCTACTCAGCTTTCCTCAACCATAGACGTAAGGATACTGACGTAAGAGTCAGGATATAAGCCCATTACTTTTTCAATAAGCATATATGAGCCCCAACATTTCAGGAGTTCACAGGCTTCAGGGCACCATTAGAAGGAGTGACAAACCATGAGATACTGCTTCTTGCTTTGGCAGAGAAAAGCAGACTCTTCCACATGGTCTCAAGCCGTTTGCCACTAGCTCCATGGCATGAAGGTGAAAAGACACAATCAGAATAGAGTTTCTACCTCCCCAAACCCACTCTTTCTAGCAGCTTGCTTTCTTGGGCAAAAGTCAGCAGTATGCCTGAGAAGCTCACAGATAGGCTGGTGGTACCCAGAACAATAAGAGGAGACACCGTTCTCCCAGAAAGATCTTGTAGGTCTGGTGAATGACAGACCTGGTTAGTAATAACTACATCTGCGTTCATTTCCTTGTTCAGCAAGGATCCAGGATCTTATCTGAAACAACTTTTACAAATCACCTTAAAGTGGTTGTTTCAAATTTGGTCTGCATAACTAATCTACGTTGGCCTGCTCTGGTTCTCAGTCATTTGCTTGGATGTCAATACTATTTTCTAAGGCTATTACCATACGTTAGACTTGGATGAAGTTTCAGTCTCTTTACCTACAAATCAAGATCAGCTGCTAATATCTGTTGTGCATTGAACAGGTAATATCTCCCCCAAATCTCTCGTGTGTTTGATTCCCAAATGGTGGTTATCTTTTGGGTGGTTATAGAAGCTTTAGAAAGTGACAAGTAAGTCACCAAGCCCTGCTTTTAAAGACTTTACCTGGTCTCTTCCTCTTTTTCTCAACTCTGTCTACTATGAGATGAACAGTCTTGTCCTCCATTTTCCCATTACCTTGATACTCTTCCCAAGGGTATGTGGCCAAGCAAACATGAATGATCCTTCTGAAGCCAAAAGACAAAATCAACCTTCCTTTTCTTCAGTTGCTTATGTTAGACAGTCTGTCACAGTAATGTAGAATTAATTAATATAACTTCAATTTATAATATATGTTCAACAAATAAATACATTAAATTCTTAATAGATTCTTCTATTTCTTTCTGATCATTTTTCTTCCAGGGTATAAAATAGATCTGGTATAAACTACAGACCTATGATACTATATGGTAATGCTTACATTCCTCAAAGATTATATAGATGGATATTTTAAAAAATTGATATGTTTGTTAATAGATAAAATTAATAGGAGGATAAGATAAATTCTTAGAAAGACATGAAATACAAGCTTTCAATTATCTGAAGTCATATTTCCTCAGATGATAAGCTTAGCATTAAGAAGTTAGTTGAAAAACACATTAAAATAATATTTTGATAAATGTATGCAATGACACATATTTATGATTAATTATTTACTTTAAATTATTGTTGTAATTTATATAATTCTACAATATAAAATGGCACCTCATTTTTATATTTACCATAGACCCTAGCATAATAGTTTGCATGCACATAGTGCTCCTGAGTTAAATTAATAAATGATGAATAAATAAATAAATCACCAAACCCTGTGGAGTCGCTGCTCCTGTCCTTTAAAATGTGATTAATGAGGAGTTTCTTTCTCTCCATTTTACCTTCCTCACACTATTGGAAACTTTTCCAAACTAAATTGTCTTGTCATGGTCCTTTAAATATCTGTTATGAGCTTGGCAGTGATGGTGCACACCTTGAGTTTCAGCATTTGGGAGACAGAGGCAGATAGATCTCTGTGAGTTCAAGGCCAGCCTGATCTACAGAGTGATTTCCAGGATAACCAGGGCTACATAGAGAAACCCTGTCTCAAAACACCAAAATATATTTGTGTGTGTGTGTGTGTGTGTGTGTGTGTGTATGTGTGTGTACATGTGTGAAAAAATTGTAACTTGGCTCATAGAGCCAAAAATTTAATGTGATATGAGCTTCTGTATCAGAGAAACCACTTGATGTTTAGGGATAAACACAAAATATTTCATTTCACTGTCACATAAAGTTCAGTATGAGCGATCCTAACAACCAGGTGGCTCTTCACTGTGCTGTGACAATCAGGATCCTATGCTGAGACATCTATCATTGTCAACGTGTAACTGCCAAGATTCCAAGTCAATAGAAGAACTTCAAACTAAGATTGCAGTTTATTTAGTGATGCAATATGGGTGTGGTGCTAATCACTTTAGCTCAGACACCATTGGCAGATGTGCTCACATGATGATGAAGCTCTCTGAAGATTATAGTGTGGTCCTCTCTCTGTGTGTAGGTGGCAAAGAGGTATTCCATCTCCATAAAGTAGAACTTTAAAACCAACAGAAAGTAGTAGAAGACAGAATAATAGGTGCTTTACAACAAAGACTTTTCGGTTCACATTGCCAGTTTGGATTTCTCTGCTGCAACTCACATATCACACACAACTGTACACTAAGGCTTTCAAATCACATTGCTCCAACCATCAGACTGTCTTGGAGTTATTTGCAAAAAACTATTAATTATCACTAGAGGTTCCTTCTAACAAGAATGACATTATTCATTGGAGCTCCTTACGTATTTTCAGTACCATAATATGGTTGATGATTTTCTCCAAAGGTTCATGTACTGAGACCCCAATTCCCAGAAGAGTGAGACTGAGATATGGATGGGGCTGGATTGGGTCATTAGGAAGTTGTGTGTCATTCTCCCAGGAGTAGCTTTTGCCCTCACATGTCAGGGTAACTGACTGGATAGTGCAAGCAGAGGCTGCTGGATGGTGAGGCTGCCTCCTGTGTTTTTCCTTCTGTACATGCAATTTGTCCTTTTGCTTTCTGCCAGGAGATGAGGCAGCATGAGGCTACTACATGAAGTCATTCAGAAGCCTCCAGAACCCTGAGCTCTTCACCTTAAAAATAATAAAAGTAGGTCCTAAGCTCCATTTTCCAGCTCACAACTCTACCTACATTCACAGAGGCTTGCTGGCACCAGGAACAGACAGGTGGCTAAAGGCCAATGTAAGAACACAATCAATAGGAGCCAGGACAATAGAGCACCACCAGAGCCTAGGTATCTACTACAGCAAGCCCTTCATGTCATAACACAGCTGAAGCACAAGAAAATCGCCTTATATCCAATCTTATAAAGAAGATAGAGACCTTTAAAAGGAAATGTATAAATCTCTTAAATAAATACAGGAAAATATAATCAAACAGGTGAAGGAAATGAATAAAACTGTTCAAGACCTGAAAATGAAAACAGAAGCAGTAAAGAAAACACAAACTGAGGGAACCCTGAAGATAGAAAACCTACATAAGAGAACAGAAACTATAGACACAAGCATCACCAACAGAATACAAGAGATGGAAGAGAGAATATCAGGTGTAGAAGAGACTATAAAAACAGATGCATCAGACAAAGAAAATGTTATGTCTAAAAAGTTTCTGACATAAAACATCCAGAAAATTTGGGACACTATGAAAAGACTAAATCTAAGATTAATAGAAATATAAGGAGAGGAGGAAGGCTGAAGGAAGGGGAGGAGGAAGAGAAGGAAGAGAAGGAAGAAGAAGGAGAAAGAGGAGGAGGAGGAGGAGGAGGAGGAGGAGGAGGAGGAGGAGAAGGAGGAGAAGAAGAAGAAGAAGAAGAAGAAGAAGAAGAAGAAGAAGAAGAAG
>JADRCH010000858.1:955099-1084006 GCA_019843965.1 Rhynchomys soricoides | reverse complement strand
AGAAGAAGAAGAAGAAGAAGAAGAAGAAGAAGAAGAAGAAGAAGAAGAAGACAAAGAAGAAGAGAAGAAGATTCCCAGCTCAAAGGTCCAGAAAATATTTTCAACAAAATCATAAAAGAAAATTTCCTTAACCTAAAAAAAGAGATGCCAATAAAAAGAAGGTTACAGAACACCAAATAGATTAGACTAAAAAAGAAAATCCTCCTGCTACATAATAATCAAAACACTAAATTTACAGAACAAAGAAAGAATATTAAAAGCTGTAAGATAAAAAGGCCAAGTAACATATAAAGGCAGATCTATTAGAATTACACCCAGTTTCTCAACAGAGACTTTAAAAGACAGAAGGGCCTGGGCAGATAGATGTCTTGCAGTCTCTAAGAGATCATAGATGCCAGCTCAGACAACTATGTCCAGCAAAACTTAAAATCACCATGGATGGAGAAAACAAGATATTACATGACAAAATTAAATTTAAACAGTAATTAAATTTAATTCCAACAGAAGGCACTAGAAGGAAACCTCAAACCTAAGGAGGTTAACCACATCCATGAAAACACAAGAAATAAGTAACTTCACACCAGTAAAATCAAAAGAAGGGAAACACACACACACAAATGTGTAAATACACACACACACACACTACCACCAGCAACATCAAAATAACATGAACTAACAATAATTGGTCTTTAATATGTCTCAACATGAATGGACTCAATTTCCCAATAAAAAGACACAGACTATCAGAATAGATGCAAAAACAAGATCCATCCATCATTCTGAAGCATACAAGAAATATATTTAAACATCAAAGATAGATATTATCTCAGAGTAAAGGGCTGGAAAAAGATTTACAAGCAAATGGACCCAAGAAGTAAGTTGGAGTAGACATTTAATAATTAATAAAAGAGACTTCTTAACCAAAATTAACTTTTAAAAAAAAGGAGATGGATATTTAATACTAATCAAAGGAAAAATCCACTAAGATGGTGGGTCAGTTCTGAATATCATCGCCCCAGATACAAGGACTCCCAAATTTGTAAAAGAAATATTACTAAAGCTTAAATCACACATTGAACCACACATATTAATAGTGGAAAATTTCAACATGCCACTCTTGCCAATGGACAGGTCATCAGGACAAAAACTAAACAGAGAAATAATGAAATTAACAAAGATTATGAAACAAGTAGACCTAATAGGTACTTGTAGACCATTTCACCCAAACACAAAGAATATATTTTCTTCTCAGCACCTCATGAAACCTCCAAAGTTGACCATATAGTGGGTTACAAAGCAAGCCTCAACAGAATAAAATTGAAACAACCCCTTGTATCTTATTAGACCACCATCAAGTTGGACTTCAGCAACAACTGAAACAACAGAAAGCCTACAAACTCAGGGAAACTGAAAAAACTTTCCACTCAGTGACCACTGGGTAAAGGAAAAAATTAAACACTATCTAGAATTCAATGAAAATGAAGTCACAACATACCCAAACTTATAAGACGCTATGAAAGTAGTGATAAGAGGAAAGTTCAAAGCACTAAGGGCCTTCATAAAGAAATTAGTGAGATCTCATAGTATTGACTTAACAGCACACCTGAAAACTCTAGAACAAAAAGAAACAAGCACACCCAAGAAGAGTAGATTGCAGGAACTAATCAAACTCAGGGATAAAATTAATAAAATAGAAACAAAGAGAAGATGCAAAAAATAAATAAAAGAAAGATCAATTCTTGAAGAAAATTAACAAGATAGACAAACCCTTAGCCAAATTAACTAAAAGGTAGAGGGAGAATATTCAAATTAACAAAATCAGAAATGAAAGGGGGCATAACAACAGACACTGAGGAAATCCAAAGTATCCTTAGGTCTGACTTCAAAAACCTGTACTTCAAAATTTTGGATAATCTAAATAAAATGGGTGATTTTAATAGTTTCCACTTATCAAAGATAAATCAAAATCAGGTAAATAATCTAAATGGCTCTATAACTTGTAAGGAAATGGAGGCAGTCATTAAAAGTCCCTCAATCAATAGAAAGCTCAGAGCCAGATGTTTTAGTGCAGAGTTCTAGCAGAGCTTCAAAGAAGAGGTAATGCCAATACTCCTCAAATAACTGCACAAACTAGAAACAGAAGGAGCACTGCCAACTTCATTTTATGAGGCTACAATCACCCTGATTTAACTTACACAAAGAGTCAATCAAGAAAGAATTTCAGACCAATTTCCCTTACGAACCTTAATGCAAAAATACTCAATAAAACACTCATAGACTGAATCCAAGAACACATCAAAAATATCATCCACCATGATCAAGTAGTCTTCATCCCGGAGAGGCATAGATGGTTTGACATACAAAAATCCATCAATATAATCCACCATATAAGCAAATGGAAAGAAAAAAACCATTTGATTATTAGATGCTGAAAAAGCCTTTGCCAAAATTCAACACCCCTTCATGATAAAAGTCTTAGAGAGATCAGGGATGCAAGGCATATACCTAAACACAATAAAGGCAATAAGTAGTAAGCCAATGCCCAATAGCAAGTTAAACTGAGTGACACTGAAAGCAGTCCCACTAAAATCAGGGATAAGACAAGGCTGTCCACCTTTTCTAGTCACAAGTATCTATTCAATGTAATGCTTGAAATTTTAGCTAGAGCAGCAAGACAACTAAAGAATATTATGGGTATACAAATTGGAAAGAAAGAAGTCAAAGTATCCCAATTTACAGATGATATGGTAGTATATGTAAGTGATCTTAAAAATTCTACCAGGGAACTCCTACATCTGATAAACACCTTCAGCAAAGTGACTGGAGATTTAAAAAATAAATAAAAAAAATCAGTAACCTTCCTATATACAATTAATAAACAGGATGGGAAAATTTAGGGAAACAATACCAATCAAAATAGCCACAAATAATATTGAATATCTTGGTGATATTTAACCAACCAAGCAAAAGATCTGCATGATAAGAAGTTCAAGTCTTTGAAGAAAGAAATGGAAGAAGATATCAGAAGATGGAAACATTTCCCATGCTCATGAACTGGTATGATTAACATTGTAAAACTGGCCATCTAAAAACAGTCTATAAATTCAACATAATTCCCATCAAAATTTCAACACAATTCCTTACATCACTCTCAAGAACAATACCCAACTCCATATGGAAAAACAAAACACCCAGGGTAGTTACACCAATCCTGTACAAAGAACTTCTGGAGGTATCACCATTCCTGATTTCAATCTGTACTACAGTAATAAAAACCACATGATTACTAACATAAAAACAGACAGGTTGATCAATGGAATATTATTGGAAAATCAGAAGTAAATTTACACACCTATGGACACTTGATTTTTGACAAAGAAACCAAAATCATGCAAAATCATACAATCATACATCCTGAGTGTGGTAACCCAGATCCAGAAAGACAAACATAATATGTACTCACTTATAAGTGAATATTAGTCATAAATTACAGAATAACCATAGTATAATCCATAGACCCAGTGAAGATAAGTAACAAGGAGGGCCCAAGGAGGAATGCTTTAATCTCAATCGATTAGACGTCCCAGGTGGATGTAAGGGGGAGACTGGGTGGGGAAGGGAACAGGATGAAAACAGCAGGAATAAGGTGGGAGAAGGCAGAGGGAGAGAAGACTGGGAGAGACAACTGGATTGGGGGACTTCTATGGGAAAAGCTAGAAACCTAGGACAATGGGAACTGCCAGAATCTATGAGGGTGACCCTACTAAGACTCCCAGAAATGGAGGATAGGAAGCCTGAACTGGCTATCTCCTGTAGCCAGGCAAATCTTCCAATGGAGTGACTGGGACACCAACCCAGCCACAAAACTTAGACTCACAATTTGTCCTGCTTACAGGATATGCAGGGGTGGAGGATGGAACAGAATTTGAGGGAAGGCCCAACCATTGACTGGCCCAGCCTGAGACCCATGCCATGAGATGGAGCCCTTCCCTGATACTATTGATGATATTTTTCTATACTTGCAGACAGGAGCCTATGGTAAATGTCATCAGAAGGGCCTAACCCAGCAATTATTGGAAGCTGATGCAGAGACCCACAACCAAACAGAGTGGGGCTTGGGAAATACTGTGAAAGAGGGGGAGGAAAGATGGAGAGAGTCAGAGGGATCGAGGAAACAACAAGAAAACCTACAGAGTTAACCAACCTGGGCCCATGGAGGCTCACAGAGACTGAACTTCCAACTAGAGATGATGAATGGGACAGACCTAGGCCTTCTGCACGTATGTAGCAGTTGTTATGCTGGATCTTCATATGGGACTCCTAAAGCAGAAGCAGGCACTATCTCCTACTGCACTTCCTGCCTTTGGATTCCTTTCTCCTAACTTGGCTGCCTTGGCTACCTTGGCTACCTCAGTGGAAGAGGATGCACCTGGACTCGCTGAGTAAGACTTGATATGTTGGGGCTGGTTGATGTTGATGAGAGGTATCCCCTTTTCTAGAGAGAAAGGGACAAGGGGTGGATATAAGGGGAGAGGAGGTGAGAAGCATGGACTGAGAAGAGAGGAGGGAGAGGAAGCTTTGATCAGAATGTAAAGTAAATAAATGATTTAATAAAAAGGAAAGAAAAATAGAAATATATATCAATTATACAAAATCCTGGGTATCGCTATGACATGTTCCCATAGGCCAAGGGTGTTTGATGGCGCTTATCTCCATGGCCCAGTCATCATCTGACACTGTCTTCTCCCTATTGTATGACAGCTCCCTCCTCCTTTCTTGGCTTCTGGTGTTCATCCATTAGAAAGAACAAAATCATGTCCTTTGCTGAAAAATGTATCAATTTTTTATACTCATCATTTTTAACTGAAACTAGTCAGACTCTGAAATACAAGGGTCATATATTTTCTCTCATGTGTGAAATATGACATAAATAAATCACTGAGAAATGAGTAAACTAACAAACTTCTTTCTAAATCACCCCAGCCTTAGATATTCTTATATAGCAATAGGAAATGAACTAGATATATCATGATGGTGTTAAGTATGCAAGTTTGACATCAGATGCTGACCACATGTTAAATTTATTTTTGCAGAGGCAGAGTGAAGTGTTTCCTTTGAGGGAAGGGTATGGCCTCCAGAATTGAGCTTTGTCAGCCAAGAGGGGGAAAAAGAAGGGCAAATACAAAACACAAAAACTCCTTCCGTGTGCGGGTGGTATAAGGTTTAATAGAACAGAAATATGTAAAAATGGTTTTAAATTTGCTTATTGTGATGTGAATAATGTAACTCCTCATCTGCATAATCTTTAATAATGCTTTGTTCAGTAAAGCCTTTCAGAGAATAAATTATTTTATAGAGAAAAAAACCCTCTAATTCTTATCTTACTCAATACAGTGAAGAGCAAAGAAAACATTCAAGGTTGAAGGAACTAGAAAATAAAAAGGGTGTGTCCCCTAAGTAATAGTGTAAATTCTGAGGATTGTATGATGGCACCTCTTGTCAACTTGACCTTCCTGGGAACAGGGTATCTCAACTGAGGAACTGTATCCATCAGACTGGTCTGTGGGCAAGTTTGTGAGGCATTTTCTCAGCTAATGATAACTGTGGGAGGACCCAAGCCCCTGTGAGCAGTACAATCACTAGGCAAATGGACCTGCACTACATAAGAAAGGGAGTTAAACAAACCGGAGGGAGCAAGCCAGTGAGCAGCATTGCTCCATGGTTCCTGTTTCAAGCTCCTACCTTGAAGTCCTGCTTTGTCTTCCTCAATGGTGAGCTATAAATAAACTCTTTCATGGACCCTTTATTTTTGATTATGAAGTTTATTGCAACCTAATAAACTAAACTAGGACAGAGTCCTTCAAAGTCCCTCATGCAATGAGGTGGGTAGAAGTGGAAATAAAGGAAAAAGATGACTCCTATCTGGCTGCAGAGATGCGTCTGGCTCAGTGAATAACGACAAGGCAGCCACAAAGTTCTTCAAACCCTACTGAGAGACATTGATCACAGACATGTCTGTCACAGTCCCTTCCTGGGGCTGATGGTGTAGCTGAGCCATAGAGCACCTATCTAGTAAGCACAAAGCCTGGATTTCAATCTTTAGCACTTAAAGAGGACTATAAATGTTTTCACACACATACCTATAAAAATACCAAGTGTCCTGTTTAGCATTGACTCTATTAACTACCAGTTTAAGACAGCCTAGATATCACCTTGGGGTGAGGTTAGCTCTCAATTGAATAATTGCTTTTATTAAGTTGGTCTGTGGGTATGTCTGTGATGGATTGCATTGATTATTAACTGATGGAGGAGGACCTAACCCAATGTGGATGGTACCATCTCCAGGTTGGTAGTCCTGGCTGTATAGCAAAGTTAGCTAAGCATGAGCCTGTGAACCAGCCAAGAGTGAGCCAACAGGCAGTGTTCCTCTAAGGATGGTGCTTTGAGTTTCTACTTAACTTCCTGTCCTGACTTCCCTTGATCATCGTGTGACCTCGAATTGCAACCCATTCCTCCCAAGTTGCTTCTGGTTATGTTTTATCACACCATCAGAGTGAAGGACACCAGCAAATCCTTTGTAAATTATTGAATTCCTGATTCTTCTCTGCCTCACTTAGACAAGACCTAATTCTATTTCTGATTTATCATGTTTCCAACACTTAGCTTTTTTCTGAACCTCTTATGCCCTAGCTTATGCTATTAACATCTCTCATGTGAACATATAGAACACTTAATGATTTTGTCTCCTTGACTCCACCATCCACTCATGAATACTGGGTGAAATATAAATGACTCTGAAAACCCATTCTTCCTCTCCTCTTTCCCACATGAATCGCATATCTGCTGGATGCTACCTTGTCTATGAGGCAGGATTCCTTGTCTTCCCTAAAATAAAGTTCATGTTTCACTCTTCTGTGGCTCCATTGAAGCCTGGATTTATTTTACCAAAGTGTTTGTTTTAAATCATCTTCATCCCTTCAAGTTCACTTGTCCACCTCCTTTGCAAGATTCAGATGACAAGGTCTGTGGGACTTTGCTCTATTTTTGCATCTGTCATAGTTTACTGAAAAAACAACTCAAACCAGTCACTTCGATGGAAGAAATCGAATGCAAGGCATTGCATGAATTGAGTGAGTTGTCTGAAAAGACAAAGAGGAAAAGTTTTGCTTAGGGACAAGAGTGAGTTGCTACAACTAGGGCTGGGGAATGAAAGAAGGAGGTAAGAGATACTGAACCTCAAAGTCTGCAGAAATGGTCCTACCAACTGGGACTCTACTCATCTGAGGGGAAGGGGCCTGACTGTGCCTCAGCAGTGCAGAAGACCCCATGGAGCATACAGAGGGGAACCCAGGGTACTACAGCTATTACCTCCTAGCTGAAGAGAGAGGTGAGAGTCAGGATCATAGTAGGCTAATAATGGGAATGTGGGGAAAAGGGGACCCACTGCTGCTGGGCAAAGACTATTGGTATGACCACATTGCCATACATAGCAATAAGAAGGATTATGGGATAACACAGCCTTCATCTCCTTCTTCCAAGTTCCCCAAATCTTCTCCTGTCAGAGCTTAGGATGAGCCTAGTCAAGACTGCAGATTGGAGAGCCATAAATGTAGGGTCACAAAGGGAATAAGATTGACAATCAGCAAAGGTAATGTATGTCAACACAGCCCAGTGTCCCATACCTGGAACCATTAAACATCTGGGAAATGTCTACTAGATGAATGCCACCATTAAAGTGAGCATCTGTGCTCTGTCCCAGAAACTGACCAGAATAACCAAGGATGTGTATGTCAAGGGGCAGCAAAAGGAATGGCACCAAGGATGGAGCTGCTATCATTCAAGCAGTGCACAGTTACTTTTGGATAAAGGCAGGACTCCGCAAATTCAGTGAAGACACATCTTATCAGAGTGTAGGTCCCATGCCTGGGAAGGCTCTTCAGCATTTCAAGAAGTAGATGGGAAAATTCTAGCAGTTCAAACTGCTATCTCTGCTTCTGAGGTTCCAGAGAGGGTATGAGAGAATGGCACTATCCCAGCATGTTAGTAGCACTCCAAAGCCATTTGCTAGGCTAGGGAAAAAAGTTCACGGTATGGCTGGCCTTCAGCATGGCCAAGGATGTTTCTGGAGGGTGTGGATGGAGAGTGAGAAAGGAGGCTGAACAACCCCTCTTGCTCCTCTGGGTAAAGGTCTGAAGAAAGCAGAAACTAGGAGATCACTGGGGAATTACTCTTATTAGCTATTTCTCACACTGTAGACTTTTAGCTAAAGTAACTGGGTCATTTCATGTTCAAATAGTGTTTTCAAATCACAGGGACAAGAGTAACCTCCAAGGAGCAGAGAGGAGACAAATCTGTCTGGTTTATGCATATGGAGCCTGTTGAAATTGAAAAGCTGATGAAGAAAATGTGATCCTGTGGTGCAGTTTCAGTGAGCACAAAGAGAAGAAAAGATGCAAGTGAGCTCTTCTCCCAGGCCCCAGCTCCCTTCTTCACCCATCACACACACCTTACCTCAGGCCTGGTCAGGACATGGAACCACTGAGCTGCTGAGCTAAACCGATGCTAGCTAGAACCAGGTAAATATACAATGGCCCACAGGGTTATCCCCCATTCAGCTGTGATTCCTCTGCTTTGATATGGGGTTAAAAAATGAAAGGGTAGTAAAGATCAGAACAAATATAAAATAGCATGAAACACAGCTTAGAAGATAAACCACTTAAAAAGAAATTTCGTACAAACAGGAAGGGAAGAATCAGGGACACATTCATTAAAAGCAATCAGAAAATGTTGACTGTATAACAATACAGAATGTTTAAGGAAGTATGCTCAGTAATCAGAAGATGTCAAGTTAATATATGAGAAATAAGTGTGGTATAGGACCATTAAAAGGTAAAAGAGAAATCCCTTCAGAGTTGATAGCTGCAGTTAGAAGCAAGGAGGAGAATGACAAGAACTGCAAAATTGAATTATATGATGTGCACAGTTTTGATTTAAAAAATCACTTATAATCACCAGAGAGGGAGACAACAAGAGGATGGGTGCAATCAGACATTAATTAGAGGATGAAAGGAAGACAGTGGAAATTTAATAATATAGATAACCATTTCCTGAGGAAAAGCCTGAAAGAAAAGAAACAAAAATATTTCAAAAATATATATGAAAAGAAGATGCCTAGCGTTAAGAGAAGATCTGAATTTGTGCATCAAAATAATTCATTGATTCTTGGACAAAAATAATAAAAGGAAACGGGCTAATTATATTCTACTCAGATGCTACAGTCATATGCTGACATTTCATCTGCTGATCATACTCTGGTGAGAAAAATTAAGCAATAAAGAATCCTACTGTCATCTAGGTAGAACAAGCATCTGCAAAGAGAAAGAACTCAGAGGAACCTTTGGGATTCTTCAACATTAAGTGACAAAAAATAAAATAAACACTTAGAAAATTTGGAGAGTTAAATATTTAAGGCATGTAAATGCCATCGCTTACAAAAGTACTATTTTCAAGTTTAGGAAAAGATACACTCCAGTCCCGGAAGTGTGTGACCCTTGTCCTTAAGAATCTCCTCTAGAAAGAGTGAAGTCCAAGCTTCAGAGAAAAGAATAGCAACACAAATTGGATAAGCATGGCCATGATGGGGATAAAGAACTGACCACCGGGAACTGCTGTAACAAAAGGCCTTACACTAGGTGGCTTTAAAACGCAGAAATGTCTTTCTCTTAATTTTAGAATGCAAAAAGCAAGATGGCAGATCATTGGGTGCTTATTAATAGGCACTTCCAGGTCTACAAGTGGCATCTTTTAGCTGTGTCCTCATGTAGTAAAAGAACTCTGCTGCCCTTGGCCCCTGAGGACACCAGCCTCATCATGTGATCTCTATCCCAAAGCCCCCACCTCCTAAAGCAATCACACAGGAATGATTAGGTATTGATTTTTGCATTTTGCAAGGACACTGGTATTCAGAACACAGCTAGACAAAATTCACATGCATATGGAACAGGGTCTAAAATACTTGTAAATATAGTTATAAAACAATAAAAACAATAAGAACTGCTGCTGTGAGAGCCAAACAGAGATTGTGACATGATGCTAGAACAAGTCAGAGACTTCTTCAGCCTTGGTAGAGAGGGGAGCGGGAGGAGGCAGGTGGAAAGAATGGAAAGGTGTTAAATTCTCCTGGCAAGGAGCTCAGAGTAACTGCTACATTATTGAAGAGCAAACCTCAGTAAATCCAGATTTTTCAACATATTTTTTAAAGATTTAGAAGAAACTCCTAGCAGAACAAAAATAGCATACTCTCACATGGCCTGAGAGGTGATAAATTAAATGAACTGTACCCAGATCAACTGGAGACTTCTTAAAAGGCAGGTTCAGAGAGGGGCCAGGACTCTTCATCTTTGAGTAGCTGTGCTGTTGTCACTCCTGGCCATAGCTACACTTGTAGAAGTACCCTGATGACAGCCATAGGCATGTATATCTGTAAATTCTGAGAGCCCTATTCATAGAAAGTTTCAACACAACAGACATCTCACAGTACTCTAAGCTTTTTGAATCTAGACCTTTGCTACATGGGGTCTCCTGTCTGAAATACTTTCCCTTCTCCCGTTACCACGAGCATTCTATGTAGAACCTAAGTCAAGATCTACTTCCATTATACTAGTTCCATAAGGCTCCCTATATCCCTAGGCCAATCCATCAGCCCTTTTGCTTAACCATTATCCTATGTAACTGTCTACAACCTGCCTGTGTCTAGGTCCTAGCTCCCATATGGAAATGCAACAATTCCAGGCTGGAGAGTTAACTTTACTCAACAGTCATGACTCGTAACACAAAACAACTGCTTCCATTTCCACTCAGTATTGAATATCTTCAATTGAACTAAGTTGGTTGAGAAATGATCGCTGACTCTCGGGGCCATGAAATTACATGCAAGTGCCTTCTTCAGGAAGGCCTTTACTGATAGTTTGATCTGTTGTTATGTCTGCTGTGTCTGAGCAGTACTGTGTAGTACTGACTAATTAAGGTGGCAAATCTATAGACAACTAATAAATGCAGGCAAGTTTGTTCTGTGTACCAACCAAAATCACTCAACCCCATCGATAGGGAGGCTGTAGAAGAAAGAGCAGGCTGTTCATTAACAGAGCTCTTCATCTCTAAACCATTTGTTTGGACATGACACAGATCTACAATAAATTTCAGTCCCCAAAGAACTAATTCTCTTAAAATTCAGGAGTAATTTCTTCCATTTTTTAATAACACATTTCATTTCTCTTCTGCCAATTTCTATGACAAATCGAAGCATTTATTTAGAAATAAAACATATAGTCAAAAATCTAAAGATCATGAGAATGATTTCAAGCTTTGTTTTAATTACATTTAATCGGACTGCATAGGGAGTGATCCTATTACATTAACAGACGACAAAGAAATACTGTTCAATTTCTATTTTGTCCTACTGCATTGGGAAAATTATTTTTTGTAAGGAAAGCTACATGTATCAAGGCCAGGAGGCATTTAATGCTCAGATAGGAGCATTTCAGTAGAGAATTCCTTTTTGGGTTAAAACAAGAGTCCCGCGTTTTACACACTTCAGCCTTCAAAATATAGGGACAAATTTTTGCTTTGTTTTAGAGACAGGATTTCTCTTTGTGTGTTCTTGGCTATCCTGGAACTCACTCTGTAGAGCAGGCTGGTCTCGAACTCACAAAGATCTGCTGGGATTAAAGGTGTTCATCACCGCTGCCTGGCTACCAAGGACATTTTTATTTCCCTCCTCCCCTGGCTCATGCTTCAAATGCTCAATCTGCAGCTGGAGGCACCATCTGGGGAGATTGTGGAAATGTTAGAAGGGGTCCTACTGGGAGAAAGCAGATGACTAGAGATGGCTGTCTATGAATGTACTGTCCTAGCCACTTCCTTTCTTGAACGCTGCTTCCTGATTGCTCAGAAACACCTCTCCTTCACCAAATTCTTCCACCATCAAAATGGGTACAAGTACATGGGACCCACAGACTATGGAATGGACATATTGAAACCACGAGCCAAAATAAATTCCTCTTCCCTTATCTGTTTCTGTCAGGTATTTTGGTGACAGCAATGAGAAAATAATGCATACACATACCTGTAGGTGACCAAAAGCACAATGTCTTTCCTGAAGAACTCAGGGAGAGTGTCACCAAAATACTCTTGAGAGAAGCCCAGAATGGATAAACATACCTGACTTTTCCCCCCAACATAATATTTTTATTGATTATTTAGGAATGTCATATAATACTCATGTCTCATCCTCCCAGATCCACCCTTCTAACCCTTGTGACCTCACTGCCCACAAAAAAAGATGAAGAGGAGGAGGAGAAGGAAGAGGAGGAGGAAGCAGCCAAGTCCAATTTGTGTTGCCTGTATACTCCTCACTGGAGCACGGTCAAACTCCCAGTGTCCCAGTGTCCAGCCCCTTAAAGATAACCTAGTTCTTTCCAACCCAACCCACCCCCAGCCCTGACTACTGGAAGAATTCCCCTGTGAGGTGCTGTACTTCAGCACCTTTATCACAATTTTTAAGGGACTCCCTTCAATGGCTTCCTGTCTAGACTGTTTCTTCTTTTCTTTCCTTTTTTTTTTTTTTTGAGGTGGGTGGTTTAGAGGTCATCACTGAGGCCTTCAATATCTCTCATTTCTAATTATGAGTCTAGAGTCATCAACACCACTGCAAAAGAAGCTTCCCTGCCCACAATAACCAGCAGCAGTATGAATCATGGCTTCTCACATGGCCTCTGGCAGCAGAGCTGACCACAGACAGGTCCCCAATGGCAGGATGGACCATGGATCTCATCATGGCCTCTGACAGTAGCACAACATAGATCATAGGCATCAATATGGCATCTGTCAGCAGCATAGACCATGGACATCCATATGGTCTCAGGTAGCAGCACAATTCATGGGCATTGACATTGCCTCTTGTGGCAGCATGCGCCATAGAGGTTTTTCAAGGAGGCTACATTCAGATATGAACCATTCTCCATCTTGGCCATTCTGCCATCTACCACATTTCCCATCTCTCCATTGCACATTTATTCTTAGAAGGGGCTGCAAACTGTAGTGTGTCACACAGTATTTCTTTTTATTTGCCCAATACATGCAAATACTTATTACAATGAGTCATTGTTCTAGCTCAAGGTTTCTGGTTTCTGAAGCACCATAAACACTGGAGTATCACTGAGACTCATCTCAACAGCAGGATATCCTGTTGTCACCCAGAGTCTGGGTGATTTTTTTGGCTGGGCAGGATGCCAGGGGTAGAATCCGTGAGAGCTCCAGGCTATTGCAGACCTCTCTGTCTTCTATGAAGGGTGCCCAAACACATTTTGGTTGCCACTCATTGGCCCCAGGCTCGCCCAACCCCAAGTATGATGAGCAGCATGGGAGCTACAGTAATTATAGCCCCATGCTGCTGGTCCTAGCCTCCTGGGGGACAGTGGATCTGCCTTATGAGCTGCTCCATGGTCCCTTGGGTGCTGGCAGCCACCACCAACTTGAACCAATCCACATGCTTGACTTTTTAAATGTGAAAAATGTGGACTTTTTGACTTATCTCTCTGTCTGTCTGTCTATTTAGAAAGGGTCTCAGTATATAACCCTAGGCAGTCTGGAAATTGCTATATAGACCAAACTGGCCCTGAGCTCACAGAGATATGTTCCTTATCTATCACATTAAGATTTTATTGATCACACTAAAATTACTTTTGAGAATTTGTACAGAATTAGTACTTTCACAGTTTCAAGTCACTAGGGAACTTTAGTTCTCCCCAGGCCTGTGGAAGCACCTGTGCAGGTACTTCTACTATGTTAGGCAATGTGTGGAGAACCTTGAACTTGCAAACTTTCCTCATTTTGACGACTCCTTTTCTTTGCCAGATGCTTTTAACTACATCTTAGAAACCCCTCCAACACTTGACAAACAGCAAGTGTTTTAATTTGCTCAGGACTGGTTGGGGTCCCCAAGATGTAAGGCATTCCGTAATAAATAAAATGGGCAATGTTCTGTATTAACTGAGGCAATTGTATCACCCTGATATCAAGAAGTCCTTCCTTCTTCTTTGCCATTGCTCAGAAGTTTGTGTGTCCCTTTCTCAGGACTAAGAACACTGATTGGGGTGGGTTGATTATTATATTGTTGGCCATAGGAGGATTTGCTTCCAGAGTTATATGTATTGAAAACAGAAACTTATCTTTTTTTAAGTATAAGTGTGCGATATTGGGCTGCATTAAAGGGAACATTACCTAGAAATTATTTAAAGTGGCAATGGTGGTTGTCAGGGTAGATCTGTATTAGCCATTATAATCTAAAGAATGAGAATTCATGAAACTTCTCATTGCGTTAGGAGATCCCAACCTGGAAGGCATTGTTCTCCCCATCCCATCTCCATAGTTCTGCTATGTTACCCAGGCTGGTACTGAACTCCAGAGCTCTTGACCTCATGAACTCCATTTCTGACTTCCTCCTAAGCATTGGGTTTACAGATATGTGCCAGGACAGACAGCTCTGTATTACCTACCATGCCTGGCTTTACATTCTGGTTCATACATGTAAATCAACTATCTCAAATCAGAACTGATTCACCTAGCATCTCACAAAGACAGTGGGAAAACATCCCTCTTCTGCTTCTTGTACAAGAGAAAGATGATGTCTCCAGCCCCCAGTAAGCTTAAAGAAGTGCAAGGTCTCCTTCTGGGAAAGCTGTATTCTAGGACTGTTGCCAGGACAGGGGATTTGAGAACTGGGATAGGGAAGGAGAAAAGCTCAATTTAACATTTAAGCACTACACTGAATGGTGAATCTGGTGTAGGTACAAACCAGGAAGAAGTCAGAGGCCAGCCTGGACACTCTGACCAAAAGACTTGGGCTAAAGGAGGTGAAAAAAGAGAAAACCTCCTGGCAGACAGATGTGTGGACTGGAGTTAGGGTGTGCATACCCATTCCTCAAAGACATGAGCTGATATCAGTATTGCCTCTTATGTTGTCACCTTTTAAGAGTAAAGCCACAAAAGAAGGACACCCTACACTCTGAAGATCAGCTTGAGGTTGGGAAGGAGGCAGCACATGGTTAGTTAAGACTAATCTACTGTGTTACCTCCATCACTGTTTCTAAGGATCGTACACATAACTGAATACTTGTAAGAGGAAGTTAATCAGGAGATGGGATGAAGCTCTCTTACATGTGGTCATGCTAAATCAGGACTGTTATACATTAGAAGATCTAAGGGGATCTGGTAGGCTAAGAAGTATCAACCCACCAAGCAACCTATGTTCTGACAACAGACTCCAATGGACAGCATTTAAATGCAGATGTTTGAGCTGTACAGGTGGTCTAATTTTGCAGACGCACCACATGAGATGCAAAGTGAGGGAATAAGGAGACAGGTTGATGTGGGGCCTCAGAGTGTCAACACAGTTTATTTTTAAAACATCCAAAGCCTGTGGCAAAATGTTAACATCTGTCAAATATCAATGTGTGTTATACTATTCCTGCAATCTTTTGTGTGTTTGAAATATCGCATAAGGAACTATTTTTAAAAGTTGAAAACGAAAAGCACATGCCCCATGGAGTTTTCCCTGTCCGTTGAAACCTGAGGGATCCAGTCCTGGCCACAGATGGTAACCACCTCCTTCTTCCTGTTCAGTGCCAGCTGTCAGAAAATGAACTGCAGAACTCTTGCAAGGAGTCGGCTAAATTGTCAACTTTTCTCTTTGACAGCCTGAGCTTGCTTCATTCATTCGATATTTTTTGTCTTGTTTTGACTTAATTACTGGAAAACTTGATGAAACTTATCTTCACGTTTGCATTCCTTTGTCAGTGTGAACTTGGCAGGCCTTGATTTTTCATCTTGTCTCAGGACCATGTAAACTGTGGGGGCTGGAGAGATGGCTTATTGGTTAAAAGCACTTGCTGGTCTTGCAGAGGACCTGGGTTCAATTCCCAGCATCCACATCAAGAAGCTCACAGCTATATGAAACTCTAGTTCTAGGGATTCAGCACCCTCTTCTTGCCTCTGTGGGCACACATGTGGGGATCTGCCAGATGAGGAGTCACTCACACATCCATGTAAAATAAAAATAAATATTTAAACACCTTCATGTATTCTGATTTTTTCACATAAGAACCTATTATGAGTTGGGAGCAGATTGTCACATTGAGTCGCAGATCTCAGAATCACTGAAGAATGGAGTATTTGCTTCTCTACATGAAAGAGGCAATACACATATGAAAAATACACAGTATATCCAAAAAAAAGGGGGACTTGATATAATCTTATTACTGAGACAATTAAACACACTAAACAGTACTTTGAAAGACCTGAATCTTGCATTCGAACCTGGTGAGATGGGATTCTACACCATGCTCACCCAAGGCATGAGTCTGGAAAGTCAGGTTAGGGTGGCTATAGTTAGGAGTAGAACACTGCCCTGCAAAGTTGTAAACCTAAACTTTTCTCACAAAGCACTAAGTTGCTTCAGCTGTCCAGCCAGCCCTGTCCACCAGACCCGCATTGTTCTTAACCTTCTGCTCCTCCAGCCTCAGTATTGCAGTTTGACATTTCATGGTCTATAGTTGATTCAGCAATGACCCCCAGCTGCTTTCAAACACAGCAGACGGAGACTGAGAAGATGGGACAGGAGGCAGAGCAGGAGAAACAAAACAAGGCATCACAAAGGCGCTCTCCTTGTAGCTTTCCTAACAACAAAGAAATAACTTTTCTACAAGGCCTCCAGACAAACTTCTTAATTCATAAATTGGTGAGCCAGTCGGTGCATTTCAACTCCAAGAGAATTCGAGAAAATCCATGTGCAAAGGAAGAGCATCTCTTGACAAGGAAGAGAGCCTTTCACAGGCATGCCCTGGGTCTAACTTCTGCAACTATGAGCTAAGCAGAAAACATTAACCATTGCACGTCCCAGGCTCCCTTCTGACTGTAAAAAGACATTAGCTCTTTGGAGATGATATATAAAACCCACAGTGAACAAAACAAAGACATTTTGGGGAATGAAACTACTCAAGAACCTTTTGCAAGCACAAACTGCAATGCTTATTGGCTTCCCCAATCTACTGTATGTGACCAGAAGTATGCATCTTTTGTTCTATTTGCAAAACAAGCAAACCTCCATTCTCTTTAAACTCCATTTGCTTTGCTTTGATTTATCATGCAATCTACCAATATTGGGCTTTGGTGGTTGCTTAACAAGTGGTTAATATGAGTTGTCCAGTCAAAGATTTATAAGAGCTATAGTCAAGTCTACAAAACACTGATATTTCAGGAGCATTTTTAATTTACCACCCCTTGATACCCAACCAGGAAAGTAGTAGATGATTAATATGCAATACAGGGGTCAGTTGTTTTTAACATGTGGCTCTGGCGGGGGAGAGGGGGTGAGTGATCATGTAAGTAGGCTGAGCTACAATTCCAGCATTGCCTCTTCTGCACAACCCATTGAGGATGGCCATGGGTGACTGTCTTTCTGGTGAGGGGAGTTCAGTCATGCACTCTTCTCCAAGTTTTGTGATTGACAAGTGAAAAATTGTGTTTATGTTTGTGGTGTGCACTGCCATGTTTTGATGTATGAGCACACTGGGAGATGATTAAATCAAGCCAATTAGCTTATCTTTCACCTCAATACCTCTCATTTTTTTGAGAACATTTAAAATCTCTCTCAGCAATTTTCAAGAATATGACACATTTATTATCAACTGCAGTTGCCGAGTTATGTGATGAATCTATAAAACTTCTTCCTTGTAACTGCTTCTTTACAGACTCTGGCAAATACTTTCCCACTCTCCAGCCTTTCTCCATGATCCTTTGTGGTTTCCATTCTAATCATCGTCCATGTGTATTTAATTCTTTCACATCCTCTGTATCAGTAAAGTAATACAGCCAGGCATGGTGGCTCATGCTTTTAATTCTGTCACTTGGGAGGACGAGGCAGGAATATTGCCATTAATTGGAAGCCAGCCTGGTCTACAGAGTGGATTCTAAGCTAACCTTGGCTACAGAGTGAGACTTTGTTTTCAAAACTGAAAAGCAAGATCATGCACATCTGCACATGACTTGCCTCATCTAGTAAACTGTCCTCTGAATTTCTGCATGTGCAGCAAAACATTCCTCCTATGCAAAGGCTGCATAATGCTCCATTGTATATCCATACCATGTCTGTATTTTGTACTGTATAATATTCTCTTGAGAATACTTATGCTGTGCTGTTTATATCTAGAACTATGCCAGTTGTGGAAAGTCTTTTGGAGATTTTTCACTGTAAGTTGGGGCTATAATTGCTCTTATTTCTTTTCAGTTTGCTTCTGCCTGCTCTAACATCATGCTTGGTATTTCAACCAGGAATCAGTTGTAGAAGCAGAAAACATTGACAAGGATATAGGTAGGTAGTTAGACATACAGAGAGGGAGATAAAGTATAATCATATTTATACTTGACATTTGACCTTGAGGAGGCTAAACTGACTACATGGTTCTTCTCCTTTGATTTTGGCGCTTTGAATTCAAGGGTAGATGACTGATAGGCAAAGACTGGCAGAGGAACCCAAGAGTTTTGGAACCCAAACACATGATTAGGACTCATGGAGTGCACCAGAACATCCTTCAACTCTCAGAGCATCTATGACCTTGGCCTCAGGGTGCTGTAGAAGCCATGATGCTCCATCACATTACTGAACAAATGTGGCTAGCCTAGGAAAAGATGGAAGGAGATGCAGAGGCAGGAGAGGGGGTGTAGGCAGTTGCTGCCCACACTATCAAGGTAGTTTGGGACAGCATTTAAAGCATGTGTGAGCTACAGAGTTTTGATGCCAGCCTTTGGTGCTTATCACAGGCTGTGTTCTTATACTGACCATCAGAATCAGGAGGGATAGAACTGACCCTGTGCTTGCTCTGCACTGCAAAAGAGAAGAATGGTAAAGCTTGATTTTCCCCAACACAAAACCATTTCTAGTTCTAGACACACCTTTGTCCTTACAAGCTTCTCCTCCTCTAGAATGAAGGACCATAGATTCATAGTTCAAACTAATTAATACTCGGTGAATGTTTGTTCTTCACTAGACACTGAGTATATTAAGCCTCTGTCATATAACTTCTTGCCAAGTGTCCCTATCCCCTCCCCTAGTCTCCCTTTATTTCTTCCCCATCATGCAACTGCATAGCCTGGAACCCCTGAGGCCTTTATTTATGTGTGGGATAGAGCTTAAGTCTCTAGGCCTGGCACCATGAACCCCATGACCACCTGCTCCTTTGCACCCCATTCTCATGGTTCTAGTCACACTCTAGCTGCTTACTTCTTAACACGTGAGGCACTTTGATGTTCTCTTTCTTAGATGGCTCATCTCTAACATCTGTCGGTTTCTCAGATTCCTTTAGAAAGGAATTCCTCTTTCCAAAGTTGTGTTCCTTGATCAATGCACCACTATCTTCTTTCTCATTGACAAATAAATAAGCACATTTTTGTAAATTTGTGTGACATTTCATACATGAAAACAATGTGTAATGATCAAATTAACTGACTAATACCATCACCTCAAACATTTACTATTTCTTTATTGCTGAGAATATTAAACAATTCTGCCATCTGTTTTTTTCCTCACTATGTAGTGCTAGCTGTCCTGGAATTCACTATGTAGACCAGGCTGGACTCAACTTGCAGAGGTCTGCTTCCCTCTGTCTTCCCAATGCTGGAATTGAAGGCTCACACTACAATGCTGGGATCTGTCCTCAGTGTTCTCAGTGTCTCAGTGTCTCTGACTCTAGCCACCTGCTAAGTGATACCGGAACTTATTCTGACTATAGGAATCTACAACTTGCACTCTCTCTCTCCTCCCTATTAGTCCCAGATTCTAGCCATTCAACTTCCCACTTCTACAAGAGCAACATTTCTTTGATTCCCAAATGAGTGGGATCATATGGTATTGTCTTCATGCATCTGTCTCATCTCATGAAACAGCAAGATTTTAATAGTACATGCTTACACACACCATTTACTTCAGTCCCAGAACACACACTATTTTCTTTGTATTTTTTTTTTTGTAAATTAAAAATATAACTGCATCATTTTCCCCCTTCCTTTCTTATCTCCCACCTCTCCCATGCCCTCCCCCCAACTCATTCAAATTCATGACCTCTTTTTCTTTACTTGTCTTTATGTATATTCCTAAAGTTATAGATAAAACTTGCTCAACTTGCTCAGTCTATATAATGGTGTGTGTATGTGTGTATGATTTCGGTTGCTATTTGATAGCTAACTGAGAGATCTTCTAGGAGTAAGACTTTTTTCTTGAGGACTAGCTTCTGTGGTACCAGAAGGTGCCATGCAAGCTTCCAAAAGAGGGAAACAACAAGAGTCCTACCCAGCTATGATGACTATGAACCACAACAATGATCAGAATGGCATGATATCCTTAAGGGTGCAATATTGGCATGTATACTTTGGTAGCAACAATTAGCTTTCTAATTGGACTTAAGGTCCATTCAACAAGAGAGAAATCATGCCTTGCCACTGAAAAACCCATCAACTATCCAGCATAAGTGAAGTCGTGGGTCTTGGAGGAGAACATACAGCCCAATGGTTCTTAACTACTTTCTAAGTACTTTTCCTTGCACCCACACATAAGTCTTCTCCCCTCAACAAGGAAACTTTTCTTTGCAACAGACAGAGACCATTACAGAAAAGCATAGCTGATCGAAATGCAGAGAACAGTTGACAGTTTGGTGCCCAGCCTCAAGGAATATATCTACAACACAACTCCCTGAGAGTTAGGGGTAATAATAGAAGAGAGGATGGGCAGACTCTCAGAGCCAGAGGAAAAAGAAGTCTGCTGTGAGATTTCTAGAGGTCAGAGAAGCAATACTCATGAAGTCTTAACAACACGGCAGCCTAAACACATCAAATATCCAATACCATCGTCTCTGTCTGAAATGATACCTCATGTTCCTTTCTCTCTCCCCCCACTACGATCAAGAATAGCAGAAGTTGTTAGACCTGCCTAAACATAAGTGCTTTTAATAAATATCCTTTAAATGTGTCTATCTACAGTAAATAGTTAGCCAAACAGTAAGGAACCTGTTTCCTGCCCTTCATTTTACAAAGAATAAGATATAGAGTCAGAAAGATGGCGCCATATTCTCAGGACTTGAAGGAGTGGAGCTATAGGCAAGCCCATCATTCTGTCACTGCTATTTACAGATGAAAAGCTCTGCAGTATTGTAACTAAATTAAGCAATGCCCCTAAAGTGAAAGTATCAATTTTATAGGCATCTCATACATTGGCTGTACCATTGGAAAACTATTTTTTTTTTGGTAAGAGACAGCTTCGTTTGGCTACCTGGTTGTCTATTCTCCAGATGACACTTGAGGTCACCCTACCCAACCAAAGCACCCACTAAATATCATCATCCAAAGCTAAATGTTCTGCCTATGAGTCCTATCAAGCTTTTTTCCTGCCTGAAAGACCCTTGACCAAACCCTGGTTTTAGCTTCATGTTTCTTTCTTTTAATATTTAGCTTTAAGTGTGTTCTATCTCATTACATTTGATGTGTCTTTTCAGGCAGCCTTAAATCCTCCCCAGGACAAGGTGAGCATAAATAATTAAATGAGAATACCTGTAGGGCGCATTCCAGTCGTAACACTCCGAGTAGCACTAACAATTAATGTAGGTAAAATGATGAGATAAAACTTGAGTTTCAGTATTAAGAAGCCAGAGGGTAGCCATTAAAAGTGATGATCACGAAGACTGCAAAGTTGCTTACAGTATAATGTAATGAGAAGTGGGGTCTAAAATGTGCATTAGCTCTGGCTTCAGTGATCTGAAGCATGAGACTAACAGGGAACACAATCACCCTCCATTTCGTGCTGATCCGAACTGTGTAAATGAAAATGGTATAAGACAGAAATATAATATTCCTTGCTATATATCAAGCTCTGTGCATGTTTCCCCCTTAACTCTTCATTAACAGAGTTTATAACCTACACAACACAGAGAAGGGCAATAACAGCACCCACGCCCAGCATCAACTTCTACAGTCACAGGCACCCTGCTGCTCTCACTGCCTCTCCAAGTTCACCTACTCTCCATAATTTTGGCAATGTGTTAAATTTATGGATATTGTAATTCAAAACATACACAACGTGTCTTAGCACCTCTGTAACTCACCCCTACTACTCAGTAAGAGTTGTTGGTGCCTTTTCCCACTTTTTAAAAGTCACTATAATAAATTCTATTTTGTTTTGTATATTTGTGGACTTCATTTAAAAGGAATCACAAAGCATGAGCTTTTTGGCTCCACGGGAAGCCTATATTAGTCCAGCATACCACCTCTGTACTGATGTAGCCAGGTTCTCTGTCCTCTCAAGTAGCTCATGTTGACCTATTATTTTTCTTTCTTGAAACTTGAGAAGAGGGCAGGGAGCAAAATAAAATAAGGAGAGAACAGTAAACCTTGGGAGGAGGGCAGATTCAAGGCTACCTTGAGTCACTTGTGGCAGGTTGAGCTTTTCAAAGACTGTCAGTTTTATCTGTATTGCTAAATGTGCTGAGGTGAAGTCAATCATGGTGGAGCTTTTAGCTGTTTGCCAAGCTCTGAATCTCATAATGATCGTTCCCTGTGCATTGGTAACACTGAACCAAGTTTCCATTTCTCCTTTTTGTCTGAATCAACCTTGTGACATGTCAGACTCCTGATCTTTTCACAGGACTAACTTTCAGTTTCCTCTGGTAGAATGCACTCATAATTGCATCTCTTGGGAGGCAGAAGGCAGGAGGATCCATGCAAATTTGAGGCCAACTAGATATCTCCAACAAACAAACAAAAACAAACAAATAAACAAACATACTCCAGACAATAAAACCTTTCTCACTTTTGACTTTAGTGATTTGTTGTTGATGGTGGTTTGGTTGGTTTTGTTTTATTTTCTCTTCTTGCTCAATTGTTTCTTTACACTTTCTCTTGGGGTCCATCCCAACCACCATTTGTGATTCTGAGACACAATCCAAGATCTTCACATATGCTTAGATACATGTCCCACCACTGAGGCACATCCCTGGCCCTTAGTCAGTATCAGAATTCTGAAAGTTGAAACTTAGGTCTTTGGGTTTTGATTTTTCCTTATGTGGTAATGTAAGCATATGAAGCTACAGATTTCTACCCAGAGAGACCTGTAAGGGAGATCAAGGAGGGAGAAAGGGACAAAATCTTTAGACAAGCAAAGGTTATGACACTCCATGGTGGGAACAAGACCAAACGTGGGGTAGTGGTGGAGTATTCCTCTGGCACAAAAGGAAGGAAAGAGCCATGGATGAACTAAAGGAGGCTATATACTTGCTGAGGGAAGGCTGGGAACCTTTCTTCTTTATCATGATTTACATTTCTCAGCAAGCAGGAGAAGAAAGCATCAACTGAGTACGTAGGAATGGAGAGGGTGGGGAGGGGGTGAGGTTGAAGGAAAGCCTGGTACAGTCACAACAGGGTATGAGGAACGAGGTGTCACAGCAAAGGGGACATGTATGTCAGCTCATATGATGATCTGGGCTGATTTCTTTTCAAACAAAGCTTTTAATTTGGCAGTGTGATTTTCTACCTAAAACCATAGCCATATCTGAATGCAGACAATGGAGAAAGCAGACAGATGGCTTCAGCAAGGGCTACTGTCACCAGGCACCATGAGACTGGAGATGAGTTCAAGAGACAAATATACATTGAAGGAAATTGTAATGTGTAAAATCTGATCTGATCTTCATTCTGATTGTTTGAGTGAATCCTAGCGCTCTCCACATGGGTACTGTTTGTATGCCAATGCATTGAGTTATGACTGACTCTCCCTAAGTAACTTCAGGTTTAGGACAAATAACCAGGAAGACCAAGGTAGACTTTAGGCCTGAGATTTCTCAGTTCCAACCTATATGAAAGGGGGGGGGGGGGTGAAAGCTAAGCTGATCACCAATAGCTAATCATTTAAGCAATTATGTCTACATAGTAAGTGTTCTATAAAACTCCAAAAGCACAGAGTTTAGAGAATTCTAGATAGGTGAGCACTCAGAAATTGCTGCAGGGTGTCTATCTAGACAGGTTATGGATCTCAGTGTCTCTTGTCACCAATCTTAGGTGGTAGATTGATCAGGAGCACAGGAGCACCTGGACTTAGGATTGGCACAGGCTCTTGACCTGTGAGACTCTGATGACATTCTCTAGGTAGTGCCAACATTGCATTTAATGAGAGGACAGACTACCAATGCTTGCTGGAGACCCAATCACTGCTTTTTTGCCTTTTGGTGTGTGAAGGCCACAGACACCTCCTGAGTTGTATAACAGGCACAATGGGAAAGTTGTCTTCAGTTTTATTTCTCAGTCTCACAGAGGTGACTGACATAATGAGCCATGGATCTGTAGCTAGGTTGTTAGGAATGAGGGTGGAGTTTGGAAGTCCCACAAGATCAAGGATGGTATGACAGGGGATCCTGCCTAGGTGGAGCTGTTCAAATTGGACTTTGCTGGGTGATTTGGTACCTAGGGATGAAAAGGAACAGCTGTGGCCACAGGGAGAGATGATGGAGGGTTGGAGACTCTCAATGGAGAGGATGAGCTCATCATTAGTGGCCAATGTGTTGTTTGATCACCAGCAGAGGGGCACTGGTGGACAGGGCTGCAGGGTCCTGATGGAGAGTGATGGGGATTGATGGGGAGTGATGGGAAGTGATGGGGATTGGTGGGGATTGATGAGGAGTGATGGGGAATGCCTGGCAATGGGGAGAAGTGGAGATAGTGGTGGGCAAAGTCATATAGGTTTCTAGCAAGGGGAACTGCTGAAGAGAGATAAATGTAGCCTGGAGGTGGCAACGGTGAGAAAAAACTCAATCTCTGAAAAGGTGGTGTGAAGAGGCATGAGGCATCATAGGTGTCTCATGTCTAACAAGCAATATTCCAAGGGAGAACTGAAGGGAGGTGCTGATCACAGGACGGGAGTGCCAGAGGACAGGTGATAGAGATTAGACAAAAAGAGAGGAGACTTAGGAAACTGATTTTGATTTGGAAGTTTTACTCATAGGATAAGACACTGGTGATATGCTTTAGTCAGTCAGTAAAATGCTTCTCATGCAAACATGAAGACCTGAGTTCAGATCCCCACAATTCATCTAAAAAGTTGGGCATGGTAACATACATCTGTACCTCAACACTGACATGAGGAAAATGAAGACAGGTAGATACCTAGAACTCACTGCCCACCCAGCCTAACCTAGCAGTGAGCTCCATGTTCTGTGAGAGAGCTTATCTCAAAACTAAAGTGGAAAACAACTAAGAAGACACCTGATATAATGTACATTCACATTTCACATACATATGCACTGAAACAAAATGCAAAAAAAAAATACAAATCTGAACAAATTAGGGCAGGAAGAGATATAAAAAAGTACTTGAAAACACAGTTAGGTTTATATCTGTTGAGTATTAACACACCCTGAAATATAAAGTATGTATTAGTTACTTATTGCTGCTATAATAGGTTATCACAAACATGGTGACTAAAGACAATAAAAGTAAGTTATCTTTTTTAGAAAAAACCTTTTTATTGATTCTTTATGAGTTTTGCACCAATGCACCCCAATCCCACTCATCTTTCCATCACCTTATATCTGCTCTCTGCCCTTGCAACCTCCCTGCCAAATTAAAAAACACACACACAAACAAGCAAAAATAAATGAAACAACATATAGTAAACATATCATCATGGAAGCTGTAGTGTGTCACAATGTGTCCCACAGTATATCTCTCTATCCATACATCTTCACTTAGAAATGTTTATTCATTGCAATGAATGATTGGATGGGCTCAAGGTCTCTGGCTTCTACAACACCATCAATATTGGATCTTCTCAGTTATCTTGTTGTTGTCCTGTGTCATAAAGATCTTCAAGTTTGTGTTAAGCAGGACTGGCCTTTTCACTCATTCTAATCTTTAACAAATGATGCAGATATGGGGGTGGCCCTACTCAAAGCCCTGGATCTGGACCTGAGTGGCAGCTGAGCTAGTCAGCAAGCCAGCTCTCCCTTACCTAAACCACTAGGGCAAGCTTTCCAGCATTGATCCAGATAGGCCATCCAATGCCATAATTAGCAGGAGATGAGGTCAAGTTTCTACTCTCATGCCCTCAGGGATGGCTCACGCACACCTTTATCATAAGGACCAGTTCCATTGTGTTGCCCAGGTGACATTCAGGGCCCATTCTCCTGAGATGTTGATAGCTCTCACATGACTTCAAGGCCAGCTATCTGACTATCACAGGTGGTGGTAGTGGTGGTGAGATCCATCCCCTCTGCTCCCAAGCTACCTCATGGCATAGGAATGGTGGGTCCAGTACTTCTTCTTTCTCACTCCCAGGAAGGCTAGCATGCACCCAAACCACCAGGGTTAGTTCTGCCGTAATGTGTGAGGTACAGTGCTCCCTCTCTGTAGTGCTGTAGCAGGCAAGGGGCAGGGCCAGCTTTCCAGCTTCCACGACTCCAGGACCAGCTGGAGTCAGGGGGCAGGAAGCATAACCTTTGCCCTTTCTACCTCAGGACAGACAAGTGGCAGGGCCAGCTCTCTCTCATCCATGCCCTCAGGGCTGCTTACCTGAGCCTCTGCCACCAAAGCCAGCTCTATTGCTCTGCCCAGATCAGGGGCAGAGCCAGCTCTCCTGTTCTCCCGATCCTGTGGCCAGATCTCCCAACTGCTGAAGGTGGCCAGGGGCAAGTGGGAGAGAGCATCACCTCCAAGCTCACACAATCTCACAGCAGAGGAGAGGTGCAGTGTCAGGTTGAGCACTCCAATGTATGGCACACCTGCATCCTCACTGCCAGGGCCAACTCTACTATGTTGTCCAGGTGATGGACAGGGCCTGCTCTCCAACTCTCATGACTCTGGAGTCAGTTTTTCCAACTGAAGTTCCATCTTCAGAGGTGACAAAGGGTCAGGGATGGGAAGGAAAAATAAGTTATCATATACTTTTGGAAGTCAGAAACCCAAAGCAGGAATAGAGTTAAGGGATTGTCAGGGCAATGTTTCTCTGGAGTGTAAGGAAGAATCTGGTGTTTCTTGCCTTCTCAACTTGTAGAGATAACAGACCTTAGCTATGTTCCTTTCCTCCATTTTTAAATCTAGCTGTTTCTCTTGTTCTGATCTTTCTCCCAAGATTCCCCAAGTGAACTTAGTAGGTCAGAGGTCGAGTCTAGAATTTACACTTGTAACCAGCTCCTAGCAGATGCAATGGGGATGTAGTGGTGCTACCCAGTTAGCACCATTTATGCTCTGGCTTCAAAATTTCTGTGAATCAAAGGCATATGTTTGTTGTATGTCCCTTGAGTTTTATTTTTTGAGTCAAAGCACTTCTTAAATTCCAGCTAATTGTTGGACTATCTAAACTTTCTGTAGCCAAATTTCTACCTGTGTAAAGTAGACACTTCATAGAGAACGTTGTGGCTATCCAGTGAGTTAACATCATAAAGACTCCTTAATGCTATAAAATACCAAGAAAGGAGAAGGGAAAAAAAACTGTCTTCAAAGCAGAGCAAGGGGACTGGAGAGATGGCTCAGAGATTCAGTGCCTTTACTGCTATGCCAGAGAAATGGTATTTGGTTTCTAGCACCACAGTCAGTCAGTTTACAATGTCCTGTGGTCTCAGATCTTGTGGAGCCTCCACAGGCACCAATATACACATCTCTCTCTCTCTCTCTCTCTCTCTCTCTCTCTCTCACACACACACACACACACACACACACACACACACGAGAGAGAGAGAGAGAGAGAGAGACAGACAGACAGACAGACAGACACAGACACAGTTTAAAAATAAAATAAATCTTTTAAAAGTTTTATTTTTCATACATGGACTTAGTTATACAGATAGTTACAATAAAAAGCAATGGTGAAGCAACAGTTGGAAGACACAGCCACCCAAGGAGCAAAGGTCATGAAAGATATCTCCAGTGTTCAGCCTGAAGCACAGTGGGGACCACCCAGTGGGAGCAAAGTAGAAAAGTCTCCCAAAAAGTACTAGTTAAATGGCCCCAAACAACTCATAAATCTTAGGAATAAAATGAGCAAAAGAATTCCTTCCAAATCCTTGATCCGGTTCATTGATTTGTCTCAGCTAAAGGGTGGTTCGGGCAATCCCCATTCATTTCCCTGTCTTGGAACACTGAACTCAGAAGCAACCTTTCAGGCAGGCACAGAGAGAACATCTCCTCCCCCAGACAATCTGTGCTGGTGTGCGGTTCTGCACAAGGCATTTTGTTAATGCCTGAATGCTGTGAGTGTTAGTGACTTCCCAGGAGCAGCCCTTTCCACACTCAGGGGAGGCCAGAAAGTCAGTAAGATGTGCCCAAGAGAACAAACCTCAAGAACATGGATAGAAGAGGCTCCTGAATGTGTCTTGGGTTCGAGGATTGCAGGGTCTGACTAGATTTCCCTGACTAGCTTCGGTGTCTCCCGAAATGACTTTGCCATATTTCATGAAACAGGTACCTCAACGTGTTGTTGTAATATAGAGCAGCCAGAGGCTGTACAGTATCTTCTATGTAGGCTGCAAATTCCCATATAGGAACAGCTAAGAAAAGAGCTGCTCCTGAGAAGCTTGGAGAAAGGATGATGGCATTACAGTGCGGTCCTAACCCACTGATGGTTGATGGGAGCTGCCTGATGAACCTGAACAAGCTGGACTTGAAATGAGCCTGAGCAGACTGAGTATAAGGGATCAGAAAAGGGAAGGTGTGAAGCTCATACAATACACCTGGAAGAGCACACCTCTGAGAAAGCGGGCAGCACCTTTCCCCTGGGGCTTTCCCGAGGTCAAATAAGAGGATTTAGTAAGCTGCTCTAATGGACCTAGCATTGTTTCCCCAGTTCCCCAAGTCTGAACTTGCTGCACCTGAAGCCCTGTCTTTGTCCACTGAGACAGGACATCCCTCAGTACCCAGGATCTCAGGTGGTTGTTTACCCTGTCTGCTCTGAAGTTGAGTCAGATGTTTAAGGTTAGAACCAACATCTGGTCCATAGTCTCTGCTGGTCCCATTTTGTCACTGACTTCCCAGACTGAGAACTGCCTCTTCTCATGCCAATGTGATTCAGGATTTAATTTACTTCTTTCTTTCCTTCCTCCCTCTCTCCCTCCCTCTCTTCCTCCCTCCCTCTCTTCCTCTCTCCCTCCCTCCCTGTCTCCCTTCTTCCCTCCCTCCCTTCCTTCCTTCCCTCTCTCCATTCCTCCATTCCTCCTCCTTTCTCCTACCTTCTTCCTCCTTCCATCCCTCCCTCTCTCCTTCCTTTCTTGCTTCTACACTAAATAATGACTGTCTTGTCAGTGAAGTTTATCTTTTGATACTGATCTAATAAATGTATAATGCCTGATGATAAATATCTGAAGGCAGCAAGTGATTTCATACCTAGTCATTCAAGTCCTCTTGGCAACAGAAAAGTGTGCTAAGTCCATGCTGGAAGCAAGGTAACCCTTCAGTTACAGCAATGGTCTGACACAAAGAGATGAAGGCCACCATCAGCCTTGGAAGGAGCTGTCCTCACCAAATGACTTCAGACTGAGACTTGTGCCTTGGCCTCATTCTGCTGCCATTGAGTGAGAATCTTGAGGAGCAGCCATGGCTTGGGACCACCGAGTCAGGCTTTCTCTTTCATAAATCTTAAAACTCATTAGACATCAGTAAGATCTGGAGGCAGCATTTTTAGGCCACACCTCAAACGATCATAACAAGTAAGTCACAGAACCTTCAATAGGCACTAGCTGTAGAGACTGTCCCAATGTTTGTGAGCCATGAAATGTCAGACCAGAGATTTCTGAATGGCACAGATGTCTCATGCTTCCTGCCTTCTCAAAGGGGTTTAAACCAGTTAGCTTAACAGTATAGAAGGAAAGCCCAAAATTGCATTAGCAAAGATAATAAAGTAGGAACCAGGTCACTGTCTTGATTTCTTACAGCCCCTAGATAGAATATAACTTCTCTGGTCCTTCACAGGTCTGTGAGACTAAGGGAAAAAAAATACAGAATTACAGAATGTCTCTTTTCTACTCATTCAAAATAAAAATCAGGCAGCCATATTTGATTGACTGAGCAGCACAGAGGTAAGTAGGGAAGGAAGAAACCAAACAGAGACCCGTCTATCTGTCCTCTCTATACCCTAGACTGAAAACTCTTGCCTCCATCTCCAGAATTACCTTCCCAGTCCTACCTAGAACTGGCTCCTGTGTGACTCATAATGATTGAAAAAAAGGGCATTGTGGGTAAGATCCTTCTAGCATGTTCTCCCTAGCTAGGCAACTTCTCCTGTATGTTATTCCACCACCGGGAGGTCTGGGACCCCCAGGGAAGCAGGAATGCTGCAGTTTCTGGAACCACTGTTATTTTTGTGCAGCCCTGTCTGAAGCCAGCAAATTGTGAGAAAGACAAAGCACATAGGTATACAGAGTTGGAGTGTGGAAAATAACAACTGTCCTCCCACACTCTTAGTGACTTCAGGGTCCACACTGGTTTTGATGCCTGCTAAAAGGTGGTATTTTTCTGCCCCATAGGGACTCCTTTCATCAGGGTGGCTGAGTTGATTCCACAAAGACCGTAGAGCCTAGTAACCAGGCAGGAAGCAGTGTAGAAACTGGAGTCAGGAGTAGTTTCTATGGTGAGTTCCTTGTGCTATGCTGTGCCTCTTAGAACATTTAGGAGAGGAGGAAAACTGACAGCAGAGACAGGAGAGAGACAGAGACAGAGAGAGTAAGAAAGAGAGAGAGAGAGTGAGAGCCAGCCTACCTGTTGCATATAGAACACTGAAGACTGACATTACCCCTGGATGATTCTGTAGAAGTTACTGGAAAGTGACAAAGCCTCTGACTGGCATAAGGTAAACCTCAGAGAGCGGCAGCATCTGGCAACCAACAGGATGATTTTCACCAAGTCTCCAGGATCCTATTTCCTATCCGTATTGTCTTCCAGGGATAAAACAGGAAACTGGAACAGTAAACTTTAAACAAAGCAAGCCTCTTATCTGAGATGCTTATAAGTAGAAGTAGCCATTGAGTGTCTCTTCCTATGGTCATGACTGTCTCTGAATATATACAGTTCAAAATACTTCAAAATCTAAAACTTTTTGAGGTATGTTGTCATTTGTTATGTTTCTCATTTTGGAACATTTCAGATTTTTTTTTATGTTAGAGAGGCCCGAACTGAAGTAACATTGTGGGGTGCTTTGACTAAGATGGTTTGACTAACACCCCCATAGGCTCATCTTTGAATGCTGACTCACCAGGGAGTGGCAATATTTGGAAGGATTAGAGGGACTAGAAGGTATGACTTTGTGAGAGGAAGTCTGTCACTGGGGATGGGCTTTAAGTTTTCAAAATCCCATGCAAAGCCCATTGTCTCTCTCTCAGCCTGCAGATCAGGATACACCTCTCAGCTACTGCTCCAGTGCCTGCATGCCATATTGCTTCCCACCATGATAATAATGGACTAAACCTCTGGAGTTATAAGTAAGCCCCCCAATGAAATGCTTTCTTTCATAAGAGTTACCTTGGTCAAGGTGTCTCGTCACAGCAGTAGATCAATGTCTAGGACATATTGTGCTTCAAATCATACAAGTACTAATGTTAGTAAAAATAAGTGAAATAAAGGCTGGGGTATGGGCAGTCATTGAAGTACTCCTAGGCAAGAATGCCCATGGCCTTGAATTTGATCCCCAGCACTGCAAAATTAATCAATTTTAAATGCTTTATAAGAGCACATTTCTTCTCTCCTCAGGTTGTACTCTTTTTATTTTATTTTATTTTATTTTATTTTATTTTATGAGTCTGGGAACCAAAGTCAAATTTATTAAGTTTCAGGTCAACTCCTATCTCTTCTCAAGGAATGGTGCCAAGGGGCTGTGCTGCTGTGTAATCCCACTTGTTGAAAGGGTTGGCAACTAAGGTGAAAGTTGTAGGCTAGGGGTAAGATACATTGTGCTCGGAGCTTTATGGGAAAGGTGCTGGCCTTGAGAGATTTGAGGGAGATCAAAGAAAAACAATGGCCACAAAGGCAGAGCCGTATACAAGCTGTCAACACAGAGCTTGACTAGGGCTGCATAAGATCAGACGCTCTGCAGCTGGCAAAAGTCCAGAGACTCTAAAGGAGGATTCACATCCAGAAAGAGGAGAACATAGGAGCCCTCAGGGTGTTACAGGTGAGGCTTAGCCCAGGCTTTACCGCTCAGGAGCAATGTGTGGAAACTGAGTCTGAGGGTACCAAAGGCAAAGGTCTTCATGGTCTGGATGCAAAAGAGACAGCCTCTTGATGGCTATAGATCGGCTTGTCTGGGCCATATTTAAAACAATTGAATATATGAAAATTGACACCTTCCTTTTTGAATGAGAAAGCCTAGGGGTCAGGGTTTTACAGAGCAGGAAGACATAACAATTTCCAGACTATACGACTGTCAACCTGTCTTTAATGTCTCTGGTTGCGGTTACTCTAGCCAGGAAAATAGTGGAGCTGCTCCAAGAATTTATTCAAATTTAGCCCTTTCATAGCTACTATTCATTTGTATGTTACATTAATTTTTTTTTCATTTACAAAAATGAAGCAGCAGGTGCTTCTTAGCTGGGAAGTTTTAAAATGAGGGAACAACACCTTGGACACATCCCTAATCTCCTCCTACTATGTGTTCTCAGGTATTGTCAGATGTCCTTTGTGTGTAGTGAAGTGGTCAACTGTGTCCCCAGCTGAGAACCATTGCCTATTGTAATCTCTGTCTTGTTGTTTGGCATCTTTTTTATTTTCTGAAACAAAATCATATCAGGACAACAGAAGACAAAGTCTCCTTTCAGGGAGAGCATCCCGTAAGATCTCTGACATACCTAAGTACAGGATAAAGGCAATGCCTCCATGATGTTGTCTTGACAGCTCTTGCTAGAAATCATCCCTTGTTCCCCTCACAGCCTTCCTCTCTGCTAAAGTGGAAGTTCATACAGCATAAGCATCAATATCATTGATCTTTATGTTCCTAGAGAGCCTCATTCAGCACTTGAAGCGCCATCACACTGTGGATGACTGTTTGTTGATTTGGACCCATATTGATTCTGATCCCAGCACTATGTTCACACTGGTTATGCTAAAAGTCTGCCTCTTGAAGGGAGCAGCCCAGGTGAGTGTCAACTGCCAACACCCATCTCCCAGAGCTGCTGCCCAGACATAATGCTCTGTAACAGTTTCCTGAATCAATGTGTCTCTCAGAATCAATGAGTCTCTCAGGTGCTATAGCTCCCAGTGATGTCTCATTCTCCCTCCATGGCTCCCCCAGACCTCCATAAAAAGCCAGAAGAAAGCAGCTGTATCTCTCCAGAGCCAGAATCTGGCCATTTCTCAGAAGTCTGCTTTGCTTTGTGGGCAAGCCAGCACCAATTATTAAAACTCATTTTTCAGCAAAATCTGGAGCAATGAGGTTCCCAGCCCACTGGCAGGGCTTCCTCACAACAGAGCCTTCCTATTGGCAGGGAAGATGAAATGAGAAACATGGAAATTTAATATCTTCACATTATGCAGATCTGATTTAATCAGGGATGAGGGTGAGACGCAATAAAAACTATAGTTTCATTAAGTTTATGACTTTCAGACTGGATGTCAATTATTCTGTTGCCATGGTCACAACTGTTACAGCCGCTTCAGAACTGTTTCCCCACGGCAACCAGAAGAGGAAGGGGAAGATTTGGAGCTGGACTGTATTTCTCATCTTACACCCTCTTTTGGATTGGAGAGTTTGAGAAAGGATAAATCAAGATGCAAGATTCTCCTCAAGAAAAGTCTGAGCACAGAGTGGGACATGACGTCTGTGCTTTGGGTTTACTCATTCCAAGATAACTCATGGATTCATCCCCCAGCTCTCCATGAGCAGTTCTGCCTAGGAGTATAGTCTCCTGCCTAGATAGCCAGGTCTCCAGAGTTTGAGGGTTTACCCAGCCTGTCTTTCAGTCTGCCAACACTATGAGAGCTTTGAGAGAATGTATTGTGTGGACCATGCCACTAGCCACTCAATATTCGTTCCTAATCATTCCCACAGGCTGTTCTCTGATTTTCTTACCACTGGGGCTTCCCAGTGAAATATTCCCCCTGTGTGTGTTTGAATATTTGATTCCTAGCTGCTGGTGGTACTTTTGGTAGTTCAAGAACCTTTGGAACATGGAACCTAGCTGACAAATGTAGACCATTGAAAAAGGTCTTAAGAGTTAAGGCCAGAGGATGTTTTGATCCTGCTATGCCCTGGTACATTAAGATATGAGAAATAGTGAGTAGTGCCTCTCTGTTATACCCTCCCCCATCTTGACAGAGTAGCTCTTATATAAATTAAATTAAATTATTTCTTCATTAAGTTGCTTCTGTCAGATATTGGTCACAGTGATAAGAGAAATAACTAACATACTTGGAACTTACTTATAAACTGCCTCATTAAAACAGTTCAGTGTCCCATAATCCCTTTCGGTAGAGGGCCTTGTTGGACATTTCTGGCCAATGACAATTAAACAAAGGGTACCAGAAGATACCCAATTCTGTAAGAAAGGACCAGGAATTAATGCTTTTCAGATTAATGTTCAGCCTATGGAGTCTGACAGCCAGGAGAGTGATGTCACTCCTGCTTTTCAGGAAGGGAAATCTAGGAAGTAGTCTTCATGATACTCCAAGACACCCAAAGGACCTGTGTTCTCTACAGCAGTGACTGTAGTGTTACATCCTTTGTTGGCTGCTCCTGCCCTGTCTCATTCAGTTATGTATTGGGCTTTTGTCTTCAATAAACTGAAGACATAGACATCTTACATCTTACAATTTGCTTTTTAAAAAAATCTAAAGAAATACACAAAGAGAACAATCCACACTTGACCACCAAAAATAGATGCAAATCTCTTCTCTTCTACCAATTCATTCTTCCCCCACTATCTCTGTACTCATATCAAATACACTAAGGTCCTCTGCCTAAGCTTATAGTCAATGAGAAATTTACCTGCACATATCCTGCAAAGGATTCTCAGGGTGAGACTTTGCTCTACAAATAATTTCTAGAGTATGGGCAATGAATATATCATGCTTCTAGGTACATTCTACTACTTCAAATGCTGTAAGCAAATGCCCACTGACTGTGGTTATTTAATGGCTTGGATTTTCATTTTTAAAGTTGTGTATTAGTTACAGTAATAACAGGAAACCAGACATGCATGCTATTTAAAATGATTTTGGTTGTAAAGTATTTCCTACTTACACACACACACACACACACACACACACACACACACACCCATATTGAGACTGGCTAGGCTTACTCCATGATGGGCTTCATATTGGCAGTTCAGGAGACTATACCTAAATCTCTGTTTCCAAGAATAGGGCAAGTCTAGGCAAGTTTAAACCTCAGAAGCTGCCCCACCATCTGGCCTGAGGCAAGGACAGTGGGTTAGCAGCAGTTTCCAGACTTCTTCAACAACAGTTTCCAGTCCCCCAGTCCCTAGCAATGGTTTTGGAATGTCCCTGGAGATAGAGCCAAGATTAAGATAGAAGTTATCTACCCCTCCCTGCAATTCCCCTAATGTGCTTTAAAGCAGGCCTTCAAGTTCACTTTGGAGTCTTTCCATCTTTGTAGATGGTAGACCCCATCATGCTGGACTTCTGCAGAATAAAACACTCTTTGCATTTACATACTCTTTGAGTCTGAGTCTGGAGTCTGAGTCTGAATCATGGACCCTTATTATAGATATATACCTTGCCTAGAAAGATTCTCATTGTATGTAAGGATACAGTCAAAAAAAACAATATCAACAAAACCTGTGACATGACTGTCCATAGTATAGAAGGTCTTTTTATAGATATGAAAGAAAGAAAGAACAGCCAGAGGCATCTGGAGGAATCCAGAGCAGAGAGAAGTAGATTGAACACGGCCAACAGACTGGACATGGCAGGGCTATCTGTGAGAGAGGGTAGAATAGCAGTAAATAGAGAACAGAGAACATAGTGATAGAGAGAGTAGCCAGGTTCTGCAAAGGATAACCAGCTGTAAGGAGGGGAGCCCATGATTTGGGTAAAGAAAGAGGTAAAGAAAGAGGCAGGAGAGCTAGGATTTCAAGGCATGAACCTTGAAATGTTTATAGGAACCACAGTATATGTTAGTGAACAGCCATATGTCCCTTTTGCGAGAGGTAAGGTAAATGACTCCTTTGGGCAGGTGGGAACCAGATTCACAAATTCCTGAAGAATATTGGCTTTTACCTAAGGCAGGAAATCCTCCTATAGTCCAGGTTGAGATAGGCCGAGACTTAGTTTTGAATAAATCAATGGGTCTGCCCTTTTGGTGGAGGTACCCTTTAGACTTGATACTCATAAATCAAATTTTCTCTATCACTTTTCCCTCTTTAGTTTCCTTGCCTTTAAGAAAACAAAACAGTGTCTTAGAAAAAGATAAATCCATTGAGCTTAACAGAAATGGATCCAGTTGCTGACATGATCTAGTGCATACCCTGAGCATTTTATCCTGATGGTGAGTTCAGTGGCATGCCAGCTGGGTAGTGATCTCTTTTTTTCGCAGCAGCCTGCTTTACAGTTCTAACTGCAGGCCTCTTGCCTCTCTTTTACATCTCTTGCTCCTCATTTTCAACCACAGGCTAGAGCTCCCCTGACGTCATTCTCACTTCACGTAAGGAGCTTCCATTCACTCTTATTTACTCACTGTGCACAGGAATCACACACAGAAAGATCATTTTGATTTCACTTCTGAGACTTTGGGCAAATAATTTAATTACTCTGAGCCTCATCATCAGATATGACGGGAGAATTGTGGTAGCAGCTTAATGGGCAGCACTAGGGACAATGATGTTTCCCTTGATTTGTTATTATTTGCTTTTCTATGGCCATCAAGCATAGTGAGCTCTTTAGGGATGGGTTTCATTGGGGAGACAGTATCCCAGAATGGCCAGCATCCAGCTTAGCAAAGAGCAGACCTGTGAATAGTTACTATTAATTGCAAGCTTGACAGGATCTAGAGGTACCCAGGAAATAGGCCTCTGGTTTTGCCCATGGGAAATTATCTTGATTATGTTAATTGATGTTGGAAGACCCACCCACTGCGGATGATGTTATTTCCTGATGAGGAATCTGGTCTGTGCAAAGGGAGAAAGAAAACTGAGCACTATTGATGTCTGCTTCTTGAAGAAGGATGCAGTGTCAGCTCTCTCAGACTCCTGCTGCTGTGACTCTCCTTCTGTGAGGGGCTAGAACCTGGAACTGTGAGTTAAATTAACCCTTTCTCCATTAAATTGCTATTGCTATAACATTTTTATTACAGCAACTGGAATCAAAACTAAGACAAGACTGAAAATACCAAATCTGTTAGCCTCCAACATGTCCTCTAGGACTACAGAAGCAGGTCTCTATAAGTCACGGTGGCCCTGTGGCCCTGGGCACCCAGTAGGTTATGGCAAAAACACCAGAGTATGACTTCCGGGGATAGGTTATAAAGAAACTATAGCTTCCACCTGGCTCTCTCCCTGAAGGAAAAAATAAAAAACAAAAACTAAACAAACGAACAAGACCAAAAAGTAATGTAAATTTGTAAAACATTAATAGGATATAAAAGAGAGGCTCAGTAGTATGAAACAGAAGCTTCCTTCCTCCTGCTTGTACCAACTAGTTTGCCAGCTTTGGTCAAGTGTTGGGGTGATGCAGACAGACATTTTGCCACCTCAGGATAGATGCTGACCTGAAAGTATCCAATGAAGCATCTCCTGAATCTCTGCTTTGGAAATTATATGAGAGTAAATAGCTATCTTAAGTCTCTAAACCCTGTTGTAATTTGTTTGGGGACAATACATGGCAAGTATGTGCCTATGTTGTTACTATGAGAGAAATATACAGGAACGTAATTTACTTATCTGCATAATGAGAAAGTTGATAGTCTTTATTTCAAAGTGTTAAGAGACTGAGTTCTGAGCCAGGTATAGTGGTTCTCAACTGCAATCCCAGTACTCAGGAGGCTGAAGCAGAAGGATCTGGAGTTTGAGGTCAATCTGAGCAATGGAATGAGACCCTTTCTAAAAGGAAGGAAAGAAAGAAAGAAAGAAAGAAAGAAAGAAAGAAAGAAAGAAAGAGAAAGAAAGAAAGAAAGGAAGATAGAAAGAAAGAAGGAAAAGAAAACAAACCATCACCACAAAAAACTAACAGTAAAAAATGAATGAGCTAATGTAATGTGGCCATTTGAAAGCTCCTAAACACAGCAGTGTTTAGAAGTAACACTTCTACTGATGAGAAATATTCCCTGACTTTACCATGCTTATGACATTGGCCTGAAATGTATTAAGAAGATGATTTCTGACTTTCATCAAATTATGTTTACAACAGGAGCACCATAACTCAAAAAGGACATGAGACTGCCTGATTGAGGAATCATATGACCTCTATAGATCAGAGACCTCCGAGACCAAGGGACAGTGGATCAATGTAATTTAGAAGTCAAAATTACATAACTGATATTTCTTGATATTAGTTACTTTTCTTATGCTGTAATAAAACATCATGACCAAAGCAACTTATAAAAGAAAGTGTTTAATTTGGGGACTCTTAGTTTCAGAGGGTTAGAACCCATGACCATATATATGGTAAGAAGCAAAGCAAAGAGCAGGCGGGAAGGATGCTGGAGCAGTAGCTGAGAGTTTACATCCTTATCTACAGTATGTGGGAATGGTATGAGTGTAGCGTCTTGTGTTCTCATGCCAATTACGTTACCCAAAAAACCTGTTTACAGTGTCCCACACATAGGTTAAAGGAAGACTGCCTCCCGTTGACTCTGATTGGAAAATAAAGTTGCCAATGGCTAATGGTTGGTCAAGGAGACAGAGGCAGGACTTTTAGATTTCCCAACAAGGGACAAAGAGGGAAGCAGAAAGATCAGATTTAAAGGCCCACTGATTGTGTCTGGAGTAGCAGAGATGAAATATAGATTTAGCAAATATTAATTCAAGAATACCAGAAGGGAGTGTGTGCTAGCCACAGAGAGGTTTCGAAGTGCCCAGGCTTTGAGCTAGTCAAGGCATATTAAAAATATCGCTGCACGTGTGTGTCTTTCATTCATGAATCCAGAACTCTTGGGCAGGTGCAGTGAGCTCACAACTTGCCAGGAGCTCAATCGGTTTAACAATTCATCACTACATGTGTTTATGAAACCTCAGACCCCACCCTAATGACACACTTTCTCTATGAGGCCATACCTCCTAATCCTTCCCAAACCGTTCCACCACCCAGGGACCAAGTTTTCAAACATATGAGCCCATAGGGGCCATTCTCATCTCAACCACCATACCTTACTAATATATTCATAGAGTTAGTTATCTTTTTTGTTATTCTGGGTTAAAAGATGGAATTAAATCTTAGTTGTGCCCAGTTTTAAACAAACAATGATTGTTTGTATTAAAAAACTGAGCAGACTGTGGAATCATTCTGGCCTCCACAGTTCTATAAATCAGAACCTTGTGATGATGGATTAATCCCCCAGGGACTCTGCCAGATGAAGGCCTGGAGTAGCCCAGGCAAGGAGCTGTGTTTTCTTTAGGTTTAGAGAAGTACAGAGAACAGAAGGACCCCTACAGTCTTCACTTCATTTTTAATAAATAAGGACAGACATTTGGCTTAACACTGAACATGGATAATACAAAAACCAAGCTTTTTATACAGGTCATTAGGCTAGTGGGACCATGTGTAACAAGTGTCACATGGGACTCCTCTGTACTGGTAATCAATCTGCAGTGGGCTAATTAGCAGGTGGTGTTTTTGTAGCGTCCCCTTTGTCAGCTTGGCTTGGGCAGATCCCCACTGACTTTGAGGTATAACTTGTCTGTGCCAATCCTTCACAGAAGATGTCCTGGTTGGTTCGTTGTCTCCTAGCACTATACCTTGAGATTTTCAGAGTGCCTAGAAGTTCCTGCCTCTCTCACATATGTAACAACATGGAAAATGGACTTTCACTCCCATGTCTACTTCTCAAGTGTATCTCCTCCATAAAGTTTCAATTCATGAAAATATACAAACGATTTGTACCCATGCTCACAGTGTCACACGCATGCAATGAGATGATAATGAATATTCACAAGTAGCTCCCACAGAACAGGCCAGATCTTCTGCTCACCATGGACTGATTCGTGCTGATGTGAGGACAGAAGGGATGGAAAGACAGACAAGGCAATTGTATTTCTGAGTCATAGTGATGATCAGCTTACTGAAGACCCGAAGCCTAGTACCTCTTCAAGAAGCAAAGCCCACTTCCTGCATCATCACAACAAAGAAGAAACTGGATGTGACTAAGCATCACACTCCTTGTGGGTACCATATACCTTAAAAAGCATCCACTGTGGTGGCAGACCTATTTCCTCTCGGCTCTGCCAGTCATATTGAGGGAGTAATTTACCTCTGGGGTTTCTGGTTGTTGTTTTCTAACCTGGAAAAAATGGAAACATCTACTTGATGTAATTTCCAGGCTTCTGGTATGAGTCAGAGGAAGGAGAAAAGCACTCGAATTTGAATGCCACTGTGTGCCTGGCTTTTTATAGATACCATTTTACTGCATTTGTGTGCAACCTGTGAGGTGAGTGTTTATTCACTGCGTCATAAATGAGAAAGCAAGAGTCCAGCCACTTGATGCAACCCTACCTCTCCAGAGCACACACCTCCATCTGTCATCTGGCCTCTCATGGCTAGAACACATGTACATGCTGTCTTGGTGTTCCCATCTCATGCTGTGCACACTTCCGTTACCATACCATATGTTGTGTTGTACCATGCGAGTTCACACATCTCTTTGGAGCTCCTTCAGAGCAGAGGCTGTCTCTAGACTGTTCCAGGGCCAGGTGTGGCATTCTATCTGGCACATGGCAAGGACTCAGTAAATATCTTCAAATTGTGTTTGTAGCATTATATGTTTTTATTTTATTTATTTTTATCCTGAAAAATATGAAAGAAATGTAAATCACCGTCATGCCACCACCCAGGTGGCAGTATTCAACAAACGGATGTGTAATATGAACAATGTGAAAAGCATCCAAATGGAACCCAAATGGATGAGGAATATTTTTCTTCCTTAAATTCACTAAGTTCTGTGAAGAGTTGCTGTGTCTCCCCCTGAAAAGCCTGAAGATTCTTGCATACCTTGCATATCCTTAACATATTTGCCTTTTCTTCTGTCTTTGTATCAAAACTTCACTTCCTGTCATCAAAATGTAGGGGGAGGAAGGGTCTTTTTTTTCTCCATACCAAGAAATCTTCTGGCACTAGGAGGGTATAGTTCATCTTAGTTCTAATAGTAACTGGAGTTCACACACACAAGAGAGGTGCTTGAAGGGCTGATTCATCAGACTGCCCCTCTCCAGAACTCAGGTGTCAATCAAATCCAAGACTGCTCTCTGTGCTTCTCATTGAGTCTATATAGATAATTCCAGAACCCACCACTCGAGTTAGAGTGTTTGCTGAGGTGGCTCACAGGATCCAGGAAACACGGAATTGATTTTATTGTCCATTGATTATCAAGGACAGTACTCAGAAACAGTCATTTTGAAGTATGCCTGGACCAGGGCACAGAGGTCCCATGCCCACTGTGCACATCACTTTCTCAGGACCTCTAGGTGTTGACAATGCAAAAGCTCCCAGAACATGATCCTTTCATGCTTCTTATTAGGATTCATTACAAAGGTATGAGTGGTTGAATCACTGATCATTGATCTTCAACTTATTCCAACTCTTCCCAGGCATGAAGCTGAAAATTTTCTGCTCTCAAATCTCATTGCTGGTTCTTCTAGAAACCAGTTTCAATCTTTAGGGATGTATTCAATGGGTCATATACTCGGGAGTAGTTCAAGATGGCTTATTATAAATGACAAAGAAGTGTCCATTTGTTTCTCATAACCCTTCTCATCTAGACAATTATTTTAAGGATCTTTAAAAGAACATTAGATGAATGGGTGTTTGAATAGGTAGATGGAAATTATTGATAATAATAATTACATATCATTGTAAATTACAATATCACACAGGATTCTGTTTCATCACTGTGTTGGGTGTAAAGTCGAATGTTCATAAACTAACTTTCCATTCACCTGCTCCATAACCATTGTCTCTCCTCTTTCAAGATCAAACCTCAGTAAATCCCAGAGACCCTCTCCTCACTGGGATTATCAGCCTTTCCCCACTTGAATTTGTGACTTATCCTGACAATTTCTTCAGCCCCTATACACTTCCCTTATGCTACTATACATTCCTGGTTCGCCCATAGATCTGGTCAAAACATTCCTCACCTGACACTATGGTGCTAAACATGTTTGAAATGAGGCACTCAGCCAAATTGACGAGTCACATTTGAGATTAATTATTCTTAGCCTTACTCAGGCCTGGGTTGTAGACTTGCCAATACCATCTTTTCTTAGTTTACTATGTAGTCTTTTGAATCTGACTATTTGCTCTAGATATTATTTTCTATTTCATGGAGGATTTCCATATATTATTGCCACCTACATAGCTTTGGACCTCTGTGATCATTGCTTTTTTTTTCCTCTATAACATTTATGATGATGGGGTATTATTTGTCAGCTAAGGTCAACTCTGTCATCCCAGATGTTACTACATACTTAAAATATGACTACATTTCATCATCACTATCTCCATTATTCTGGACCACACAACAGATTGATGCATTCCGTAGTTTCTCCTTTATGACTAGAGATTCAGCAGAAATGATGATGCTAAAACTGTGCTACAGCTAAATATGGTAGAGCATACCTTAAGTCCTAACTCTTGGGATATGAACACAAGAAGATCATAAGTTCAAGACTAGACTTTATGGAGCATGATTTTGCATTGTGTTGATCTAAGTATACGGCGTAGAGAGATTCAGTACCATTAATTCACATGTGTGTATGTGTGCACAAAGAAAAAAGGAAGCGAGAGAGAAAGAGGAATAAATAAATAAATCAGCAGTCTTTGACTTGACTTTCACTCACCCAAACACATCTTCCATGGCTTCATCTGCTCACCCCAGCAGGCTGGCCTCTGGCGATTCCTAGAACACACTGGTAGCCCCATCCACAGTGTCTCCTCCACACCTACTATTTCTCCTTCTGCACAAATCATTCACTTCCCCATTTCTAATAGTTTATTCACATTCACCCCTACCTCTGTGCATTCCTTGTACAATTGAAGAGCTCTTGGGTCATCTCAGCCTAAATACTTATTCCTATTAATAATTAAATTTAGCTTTCATTATACCTAAGCTTAAATGGAGCTCAACTGTCCATTTTTATCTCATAGAATTTTCCCTGTTTTCTGGATTGGGGGGGGGGGTTCTGTAAGTACAGGGGTTCCTTCAGTTAACAATGGCCCACAGCTGGTCACTGTTCCCTCTGAGACCCCATGGCTTCTCTTCCTCTTCACCGTCCAGTTTTTCTCAGAGGATCTTGTTTGTATATTTCCTGTGTCCTCTGTTTTTCTGAATCCTTGTTTCTTCCTGATGATAATTACCTTCCCCTGATTACAATTAGTCCACTGTTCCTGGATGTGTTTCCTGTCTCTAACAAGACCATGGTGGTGGAGAAGTTTCAGTCTGCAATTAGGCACCTAGACACTCTAGATGCTCCAGTTCTCTTGATGTATCCCTCCCTAACTTAAGGCAGTCCATGGGATCTGGTAAGACTCTGCCCCATAAACTCACTTCTAAGTGTGATGGTGAGGGTTCCAGTAGAACCAGAGACTCTGACATCTCTTGCATCTGCTCTGCAACTGACACCTTTTTAAAGGCTTTGGTCTTAAACTATCTGGTTCCTTTTATTATCAGTGGAGTTGCCATTATGTTTTAATTTTAGTTTTTTAATCCATTGCGTGTTTGGTCTGTGATGGTGGTTTCAATGAGAATGGCCTCCAATAGGTTCATGTATTTGAATGCTTAGTCCCCAGTTAATGAACTGTTTGGGAAGGATTGGGATGTATGGCCTTATTGGAATAGGTGTGGTCTTGTTGGATGAAGAACGTTGCTGGGAATGGGCTTTGAGGTTTCATAAGCCCACACCAGTATCTTTGTCTCTCTGCCTATCTCTCTGTCTGTGTCTGTCTGTCTGTCTGTCTGTCTCTCTCTCTCTCTCTCTCTGACTGCTGCCTATAGATCAGGATGTAAATCTCTCAGCTACTAATCTTGTACCTTTTCCTGTCTGCTTCTCATCATGATGATAATGGACTAATCCTCTAAAATTGTGAGCAAGTCCCCAATTCTAAGAGTTGCCTTGGTCATGGTCTCTATTGACAGCAATAGTACAGAAACTAAGACAGTGTGGGTAGAATTTAGGATTATCTCCCCCCGACTCTTAAACTTTGTTCTTTGACACTGAAAGAAAATGTGCATATTTCAAGGGACAGAGTGTGATGGAGCATCTAGCTAACTACATTCTCCTAGGCACTAGACCAGGGATAAAAGAACAGCCAGGTGCTTCACTTTGTTTAACCAGTCAGGTTCAGTCTCTTGTGCAAAAGCAAAAGACATGCCTTCGCACATGCCTCCCCTTTCTACTTACAAAAGTTAGAAGTGCTGAGACAGTGGCAGAATGAACACAAGTAGAATCTAAACCGATTCAAGATAATAAATGTTTTAATCCATTGCTTGATACAAACTTAGTGTCAGACCCAGTGAGACCATCTAAGGAAGGCTGGAATTGTTTCCAAAGTGTGGGTTTTGCCTGGTGATGGTATCTGCAAACTGAGGTCAGCCATGGCTGCTTTGTACAGAAAGCTGCCTGGAAAATTCCCCCAGAGCCAGCATCCAGACACTAAGTATGACCATCTTTCAGAGTTGACCTGATGCTTCCTCATGGGTCTGTGAATAGCAGAAAAGTAATTAGGAATAAAGTTTCAAATTCTTTTTAATATACATTATTATTATTTTTAAAAGTCACAATACTTCCCATTCAAAGCTCCTTATGATGTTGGGAAGCCAATAGTTTTGCAATCAATCGTCCTCACAAAGGTTATTTTGGCAAGGGTCCCATAACCTGAAGGAGTCAGTTCCTTTGCTTTAGAAGCTAGCGTAGGCTTTGCCACCTTCTCTCTGGTCTACATTGAGTTTTTTTAATTTAACAAAGACCTACATTTGACCTTCTAAAATGTTATTTCACTTGGCTATGTGAGCTGTAAGATATTTTGTATTATAGCTCCCCTAACTCATGCTAAAGCCTTAACCTGCAACATGATGATTGCATTTGGAATGGGGCCTTTGGGAGGTAATTATCTTTATTTGAGGTCTTGTAGGTAGAATTCTTATGATGGTATCCATGCTTCTGTAAGTAGATAAAAGGAGAGAAAACTTCTTCTATTTACTCCTTCTGAGGAAAAAAATGTAAGCACACAGTGAAAAGTAACCCTGAAAGCCTAGGGCAGAACCCCTCCTCCCCCCAGAGCTCACCACTCTGACACCCAATATCTCCAGACATGTAAAAACTACACTTCTGTTACATTAGCCACTCAGCCTGAGGTATTTTGTAATAGCAGCCAGATAAGACTAAGTCTCATGTAGCATTTATTAATCAAACTTCCAAACATTATTTGCTTAACCAACCACATCACTCCCCTTGTTCTGGGTACTACTAGTTTTTTTTGACTGTGTTTTATTCATTATTTTAAACGAATAAGCCCCTCTGCTTTTTACTGATAGAAGGATTTTTGTATCGATTCATGAATTACTCTTTTACCTAGCCATAGCTTAATAAAATAAATCTAGATATTTCTATCAAGTCTTTATCTCCAGAGAATCAAGCACTGAAATTTTGGTATACTCAGTTCAAAGGTCATTATTCAAGCTGCTGCATAGGCTATATGTTATCTGTAGAAAACAAGTAAATTGACCTGCAAATATGTTCAAAGCTTTGTAAATCTTTTCAATGGTTTATTCTTTGACAGTTCTTCCATGGATACTATGTATCTATTCGATGTACAAAATGAATGAGCTAACCCCATTACTCTATTTGATCCACCTCCCTTCTCTTGCTAAAACATTTCTCATCCCCAAGACCCCTTCCTACTTTTCTGTCTTTCTTGTGTGTATGACCTACTGGTTTAAACAGAGCTTCCCATGTGGCCTTGAGTGGGAGTTAGTCATTGCAGCATGGGCAACCACTGTAGACAGAGACAGGCCTTCATCCAGCTGCCAGCCATTGTCAACAGTCCTTTGGAGAGGGGTCATGAGAGTTGACCTTTTTTAAAAAAAAAAAAAAAAAAGGGAAAAAAAAAAAGGTTTCTATTCATCCTTGTTATACTTCATCTGTTTATTAATTATTTTTCTGTGTATGTAAATCCCAAGTTCCACTGTTGTAACATTGTTTTTCATTTTTCCCAAAGTCAGTCAGAACTGCCCTCCTGAAGGAGGGGGGTAGGTCCCTAAGCAACCAGTGCCCACAATCTGAAAGAAGTGCAGCTTCAAACAGAACATGAGCAGTGCTAATGCTCACCTGCTGGAGACAGTAGTGGTTGATGCTAAGCCAAGGTCATGGAATCATGAGACCTGTTCCGGGTACCAGGTTCCACATCCACTTTGTGCCCTGAAATCCCACCACAATGTGCTCAAGTTACTTGTAGCCTGAAAACATGGCTTGCAGACTAGTGTTCTCTGCCACAGTGAGGAAACTAGATGCTTCAACCTAGGCTGCCCAGAAAATGTAGAAAACAGAAATACCTAATCTGCCCAGATTTTCAGACTAGTCCAGTTGTGACCTTGTATAAGTGAAAAGACATTTTGGAGCATTAATCATTTTGATTTGTACAATTAAGACTTCCATTAAATCCTTCCAGAAGTCACATTCTAGGTCTAAGGAGTACAGTATACAAAAAATGAGTTTGAGGATGCTAGCCTGTTCCCTGCCTGGCGTCCTGTTCTCTGCAAGGGGAGCCAGGCACAGGTAAAAAGAGGAGCCTCTTCTGAATGTGCAGTTCTTCCCAGCATGAGCAAACTTGAAGAGAAAATAACTAGTGATTGGCAGAGAGCAGCCCCGCCTTCCCCCTCCCTGAGCCACCTGAGTCAGTTCCTGTTGCTGCCAACACATCCCAGTGGGTCCCCTCCGTGTTTCTGGGGGATGTAAAAGAGACATGCATACATTCCAGCCCCTTTCTGCTGACTCTGGGATTGCACAGCAAGCTGCAGCCATTATTTTTATTGCTGATGCCACTTCCTATCGAAACAATTTGGTGCTAATAAGCCCCTATAATAGTAAGCAATGGTTTGGCTGAATAATTGTCACTAAATACCATTCAAGGCTTTGTTGCTTCTTGGGCATATTGCTAATTATTCTGCATCTGAAATAACACCCAGAGGCCTACTGAATGCCGGTAAATAGGGCTTCTTTGGGTTCCTGGAGCCCGAGGCTGGGTGTGACTAGGAATGCCTAAACTCTAATCCAGGAAACAATGGCTTCTTCACAGTCTCAACTCCCACAAAATCACAGCCTTTTGCAAACTGTACCCTAGCTCAGACAAACCAAAGCATCCGCCTGGGGCTGAAATTGGCAGAGGAAAGTGATGGGGGTGGAGGTCTCCTTGGGGCTGCCCAGGCGGGCTTCTGGGGTGAACAGAGGACTGTTGCTACAAAGAGAACGCTCAGTGGTCTAGATAGTTCACTGCAAAACTCAGTCTATGTAATTAATAGTCAGTCACTACTAAGAAGTCAAAGGCTGGTAATACAAAAGGAGGGAGGTGGGGTAGGAGATTTACACTACCCTCATCAAACTCAGCCCTACATAAGTGTTCATAGAGTTCATGGTCTCCTAAGAAATACAGTAGATGATTCTGTCTTCTATTTTATTTGTGTCACCCTCAGGATGCTTCTGCTACCCAAAGGTGACACTGCATTCACAGGAGTCTGCAGAGGGACAAAGGGCTTTAGAAGAACCACATGCTGGTATATGCATATAGCAGTTTGGAAAGGACATGGAAGAAAGAAAGATGTTCATAGTGACTCTATCATCAGAGGGAGATCAGGAGACTGAGGCAGAAGGATGGAGGAGAGAAGCACTGTTCCTTGCACAGCATTTTGTGACATCTGAAACTACAAAGCATGGTTGGGAAGGAGGCTCCATGGGTGAAGCACTTGCCACACAAACATGAAGACCTGGTTTCAAAAGCCATAGAACCCACTTAACACATGTGCTGTGCTATGCCTCCGTGACGCCAGTGCCAATGCTCCTACATCAAGATGAGAGGTGGATGCAAGAGGACCGCCAGAAGCTCATGAGCCAGCCAGCCTGGCATACACAGCCGTGGACCAAAGACCCAGTCACAAACAAGGTGGAAAACAAGGACCTTCACACCTTCACACAGGCTACACATGCATGTACACATAATAAAAAACTATAAAGTGGTGTGTGTGTGTGTGTGTGTGTGTGTGTGTGTGTGTGTGTGTGTGAGATAAAATGTTTCAAAGCATTATGGCACTGATAATCACTCTGGGTTAGGTCTATTTACTATGATAGGTGTGGATGTGGGCAGGTGAAGGGACACACAGACACAGTGAGTGAGTTTTTACTTCTCCACTCAATTCCTCTTCTATCTATCCATTCATTTATCTCTACAGGCAAGACTCCACATTAGAAGTTATTCTTATAATAAAACTTCTAATGCTCAGAAATTAAATACTGAGTGGAGGGTCTAGAGAGATGGCCCAGTGGTTCAAAACACTTGCTACTCTTCCAGGGGACCTTGGTTCAGTTCCTAGTACACCAATGACATTCTTCTTCTGGCCCCTGCTAGCCCAGTCATGCATGTGGTGTATAACATGAAGACAAGTGCTCATATGCTTAAAATGAATATAAATAAATCTTAAATGCCACTCATTGAAGAAAAGATGAATAAGTTTATGAATAAGTGTAAGACAAATTGATTTTACACTCACTTGTTACATACAAAGAGCTTTGGAAACCTAAGGCAAAGTAAGGGCTAAGGAAAGCTTCTGGAAGGCAAGAAGGGGCTTTGGGGTATGGGCATTTGTATAGACTACAGAGTAACTATGTAACCTATAATGTATCTTTGGGCATGAAAACACCTTTTGTGATTAGAAGAGACACTATTGGATTTAGAGTCTAAGGGCATTTGGGGAAAACTGGTGGAAATTTAAAGAATGACATGCTGTATTACCACCTTCAGACTTGCTATTCAGATGAAGGAGTACCAGTCAGGCCTGTGGAAGTCACAGAGGACAATGGGTGGAGAGAGAAACTCTAGCCACTCAGAGGCAGATGTCAAGAGCAATTGTAGCTTCCTGGAGGTAGCTGTCATTGGCTTCCTTGCCTGGAAGACAACAAGCATACATGACGGGGAAGGGCACAGGAAGAAGCACTTGGAGTGGAGGAGCAGAAAGAGGAATTGTTCTGTGTGGGTCCAGAGAATGATCTACAATAGCTGTGCTTTAGGTTTGAAATGGATTCGTTTATTAAGCATGTAGCAGGCAAAAGTAAATGAGCAAATAGCAAATATCAGAGAGACTGAGTGGGCATAGAGAGAGCAAATCAACTGGAGCACCCTATAGTCAGTCTTTTGCTAATTTGTGGGTTCTTCTTTTCTTTTCACTTTATCAGTTCTCACTCCCAGTTCCACCCCCCATCACTAGATAAGAGAAAAAGAAGGGTAGAGGTGGAGAGAGAGAAATAGAGATCTCTGAATCTCATTTTTTCTCATTTTTTCTGTGAGCATGACTACTAACAAACCATAACCAACCCCCTGAATGACCATCAACCACCAACCTCACTTATCAGGGATCTAGCATTTATATACCCCCTGAAACTTTCTCAGATTTCCAAACATTACATAATAGCAGAAATTATCTGCAGCTGGCAAAAACATGCCTCTGCTAGAGCACGAGGAAAATCAGAGTCAGCTGATGTGAAGCAGCTCCATATTCCCATACCTGGGATTAAAATTAAATCATATTCTTATAATACTTCTCTATTTTTTAAAGAAACCAAAATTCCAGAATCCTCACTATAGTATTGCAACTGAGAGAGCAAATCAAACATAGCATCATCAAATATACATATATCCAGCAGAAATAAGCTAGGGAAGCCATATTTAGGGATTCAACAGGGATTCCTGATAGAGAGTCTCAAGCATAGTAGAGTGTCCTCTCAGATGAACCTTCAAGTGAAAGAATAATAACATATAAAAATGATGTCATCAAATTGTGCCCTTGTAACTATTGAGCTATGACTGGGGAGTCCCTACTTAATTTCACTGGACTTCCTAATCAAAAGCTCTAGATAGGGCAAAAGATTCTCTCCATGGATGAGTTTCCTGCTTCTTGTTCCCAGGCATTTTTATATTAAGGGATAAGCTATAGTAACCTCTGCTGGGCATGATTCACCTTCTAGCTGTTCTCAAGAATATCCTGCTCTCACCCTTGGGCAGTATTGCCATTATCATCCCTTCTTGTCACAGACTTAGGAGTGCCATCCCTCCCTGGAAAATAGAACTGGGATGGCTCCTGAAACTATTGTTAGCTCCAGTCTTTGGTAGTTGGTTTTTGATTGTTTTAATTTTGATTTGTCAACCCTACATAAGCAAGAGTCATCTGGGAAGAAGGAACCTCACCAGAGAAAACACCTGTATTAGATTGCCTGTAAGTAAGATTGTAGGGTATCATTTATGATTGATAATTGATATGAGAAGGTCCAACCCACTGAGGCTAGTTTCACTCTTGGGCAGGTAGACCTGGGTTGTGTAAGAAAACGGGTTGAGTAGGCCATGAAGAGCAAGCCAATAAGCAGCATTCCTCCATGGTCTCTGCTTCTGTTCATGCTCCCAAGTACCTGCTTTGATTTCCCTGCCTGATGGGCTGTGTCAGCTGTTCGATGAAACAAACCCTTTCCACCCCAGTTGCTTTTGGTCATCATAGGAATAGAAGGCAAACTTAGACAGTTCTTCCGCTTAGAGTGGAGACCTGGAAGATCCAACCTCCCCCATGATGTAACTTTTAACTGGCTTAAACTTGTATTGGTACTATGCAGGTGAGGATAACTGCTTTAAGTCTGTATGTACAATCAGCATGTCATGTCTACAGGCCAGCATTTCACAGCACTCTTACCCATTCTCGGACCATTTCATTCTCTCTGTCCCTATAATGCTCCTTGAGCCTGGGTTAGTGTGATGGGATTGATGGCCTATCTATGACTGAACACTCAAAGTCTATTATTCTCAGCACTCTGAGCAGCAATGAATCTCTTCATTAATTACTACCCACTGCAATAAGAAGCTTTTTTGATGAAGGTTGAAGGCAGCACAAATCTATGGCTATAAACATAATATTTAGAAGGCAGTTTAATAACATGACCATTTAATGAGACATCATTAATTGGTTCTCCACTTAGGTTTCTGGTTTTCCTAACCATGGGTTTTGACCATGTTTACAATATGAGGAAAAAAATCCCTGATTGTGAAGTAGGTTTCAAGTTCAACATGCCATGCTGCTATTTCACCAGTGAGCACATCTTGCCTGGTAGATTGGTATTGCGGCATGCTAGATCCAGTGCTAGGTAACACTAGTTTCCAGATTCGCTTTCCAGCTAGAAAAGACACTGGACTATTTTCTTCTTCCATAGCACCTTCTTGAACTACAAAAGCTAAGCAGCAAAGCTTTAACTTTTTTATGTTTATTTTAACCTGAATATTTATTTTTATTATAGCATTCCCTCGTCAGTGATTCAGGGTTCAATTCTTTGGAGAATGGTGCAATAACGACTCTTGGCTACTTCTGAGCTAAGTAGGGCTGGGTGTATCCTTCCCTTCACTCTAAGGAGAGGCAGGATATAAGGCATTTCGTGGGATAACCCAGAAGAACTTAGTAGAAGAAGGTTGTAGTGGTTTGAATAAGAGATTTCCCCCAAATGTTCATATTCATAGGTATTTGGACACCTGGTCTCCAGGTGATGGATCTCCTGGGAGACATGATGGAACCTTTAGGATGTGGAGACTATTGAGGAAGTACAACATTGGTGCTGAGCTTTGAAGGATCATAGCTGCTTCCTGCTTCCTGCTCTCTTTCTCTGTGTGCCCACAAATGTAACCAGCTTCACATCATTATAGACTCTATCCCTCTGGAACTGTAAGCCAAAATAAACTCCTCCTTCTTTAAGCTGCCTTTTGGTCACAATATTTTATCACAGCACCAGAAAAATAACTAATACAGAGGTAGTCATGGTGGTCAAGGTTGGCATCCCTTAATATTCTTTGAACTTTGAGGCCTGGAATTTGAAATTTATTAATCATAAGTGAACAAGGGCCAAAGACATAGTAGAATTAGATAGTATGATTTCATATGAGAGGATGGTGTCTAGGGACCCATTCTAGGGGAGATGGGCCAATATCATTGTTGTATTACAATTTGTTTTATTCTGAAAGAAACAAACCCAATTAGACATTTAAGAAGACAAGGAGTGTTTAAGAAAGACTTGGCCTGGAGGGCATGGATACTTATCTGAAGTTAACCTTTGGGACTCTTTTTGAAGAGAAAGTATAAGTCTTAAATTGGCTTGTTGTTTTTGTGGGTCTCTTCTGCTTATCATCTTGAATGCTTTGTGAAAAACTGGGGTTTAATCTTGTCCAAGTGAGGCTGGTTAGTCATTTTATGAAATTTCGCAGATTGCCCATTCTAAAAATCAGCCAAAGCTGGAAGAATTACTTTATGGTTTTGTTACACTTTCCTCTTGGCTGTGTAAAACTTTGTAGGTTGCCATAGATTAATTTTCTTGTTTTTGTTTTTATTCGGCCAAGAGATATTTCATATCTAAACCATAACAACCACCAAATTAAAATTTATGCATAGTAAGTGCACCTACCATCTAAGAATCTATTCTGTAAAACATTCTACTTACACACAGCATCTAAAACAGTAGCCTTGATAGAAAAGGGAAACAGAGTTGTAGATTCCTACAAAGTTAGGTGGGAAGAGTGGAAAGATTTCCTTCAATATATAAGGTTTCAGTTATGCACAGTGAGTACATTCTAGAGTTCTGTTTTTGCCACATAGTGCCCATCACTGGAGATATACTGCACACCTCAAAGCTTGTCAATAAAGTAAACTTCATATTAAGTATTCTTATCAGAAAAGCAAAACAGAATGAAGAGATTCTAGGCAACTTTGGGAATCATGGACATGCTTAATGACATAATTGTGGTTATAGATTCAAAGGTGTATGGATATATTCAAACTTACCAACTTGTATTGCCCAGATTTTCTATCAGATAAATATCAATAATATTTCTTTATACATTTTATAGAGAGACAATAACAGTCTCAGGTTGACCAGCTATCAACTCAGAGCATGGTGGGAAAGCCAGAAAACGTGCATGGAACACTGGAGAGACTTTCCTTTCCTACTGGGAGACTATACCAAAAGTAATCTCTATGGCTTCATTGGAAAATTGGCAGAGTTACAGAGGATGCTAAGTATGAAGCTAGTCAGGTGTCCCACGCTGGTTATTGAGTACTCCAAAGTAACAGCTTCCACTGCGTTCTGAAAGCCAGCAGAGGCAGCCATATCCTGCTTGCTAGATATCAGTCTTATTGTCTGTACATCTTTAAAAGCTAGCTCCTATGGAACAAGTCTTGAAAGACCAAGATCATCTTTCTCTCAAGTTCTCTTCATGGTTTCAATAACAATAAAGTTCAAGATTCCGTGGGACTCCAGCAAAGGTATACTATCCACTCTTTGAAAATAAAGTGATTATTCTGCAAAAGATCTTCAGGGCATGATTAGCAAGCACTGCAAAGGTTTCAGAAAATGTAACTGGGCTCTAGAGAGTAATGGACTAAAGAAGTTGAAATCTAAGACTGAGAAGTAGAAAGTTGATTGATTCAGGCAAACTCTCCTGTGGCTGTGTGTTTAATAACCTGGCAAGGATAGCAAGAGCTGGGGAAAATATTCTGCTGAAAATGCTTCTTCTTGACACATAGAAACAATGATGTTTTGCAGAACTAATAAAGCAGAGGTGTGGGGTTGCCATGGAAGACATTTTAGGAAAGTGTCAGTTGTCTCGGAGGTGTATGCATGTTAGTATGGATTTTCATATAAGACAAGACAGCTCACAAGCTATGTTCCTTGGGAAAACCCAAAGTGCTAGGGAAAAAAAAAAAAGAAAGATATGCTGGTGAAAGGGACCATGATCTTATCAAATAGCTCAGTGGTAGCATCCTCTGTAGTTTATGGTTGATAGCTCTATTGCCATGATAGTAGTGTCCTAGTATGTTATAATTCTAGGAAGATACAGAATTCTAGAACAGTAGAGGCATGACATTGGTTCTTAATCATCAGTGATAAGATGGATTCGCTAATCGTAATCAACATCAAAGTTGGGTGGAAAGCTGGAAGCTTGGAACTGCAGGAATCTGTAATTAAGACAATTAGACAACAGCACAACCATTTGGGGGGGCATTAAGGGTACTGCCTGGCGTGTATAATCATAATAGAGCAAGGTCAGCTGATCACACTACTGGTGTTGCCCAATCTAGAAGGTAAAATGATTCCTCTTTGATGTTCAGATCTGAGCTAGTTCCCACATCTAGAATGCAGTCATGCCAGTAGTAGAAGAGATGGTGGGAACTCTAGAAGAAAATCCAACAAAGCCTTAGCAATAACATATGGTACTAATTCCCCCAATCCTCCTCAAAGTGACTTGCTTAATTAAACAGAAAGGAAAATACACACTTCATGGTTTGCTACAGGATGCCCCCCCCTCCAGATATGTGAAGGTGATTAGAACAAAGTCTTAGCTGACACCATCATGATACCCTTGTTAGAGCAGGGCTGTGAAAACCAGGTGACAAATGAACTCTTGGCCCATGTCCATTTCATAAACGTGCAATGAGTCTGCCAACCCACACTGAGATAATTTTCATAGTTTCCGAGCACTTAATTGGGTTGGATACACTTAGCAGCTGGAAGACCCTTCACATTGGTTCCTGACCTGCAGAGAAAGAGCCATTATAGTATAAAAGGCCAAGTGGAAACTCCTGAAATTGTTCACTATCTCAGCCAAGAGAGTAAATTAAAAATAATAACTCATCCCAGCTGAAACGGCAGCCTCTAGCATTGATCTCAAAACCTTGATTGCAGAGGTAGCTCTCCTCACAATCTCATTTAATTCTCTGATATGACACTTGCAAAAACCAAGTAGAGCATAGAAAACCACTGTAAATCTAAACAAACACTAGATCCAATTGACACCATCCCGGTATCTTACTGTGAGTGAGCACCACAGCTTGAAGCTCTTGGTATACGCCTATTGATCTAGCAATACCCACCACAGAGAGGAACAAAATCGGTTTTCATTTACCTAGGATGGTAACAATGTACATTATAGTTTCTGCCTAGGACTAAATTTTGCCTTTCATTTCCCCTGCCACATATAATCCAAAGTGACTTTGGAACTGCAGGAAATTCAGTAGAACACTGATAGTCCACTATATTGGTGTTACATAAATACTCATGAGTGCTCAGCAAACAGTGGTTGATTCTTGTCACTTTCCTAACAGAAGTAATGTTACTGGGTAATATGGTACATACATATCTACTAACCCATCATCTGTATTTATCTATCTACCAATCTAGCATCTCTCTATCTCAGTGTACACACACACACACACACACACACACACATGCACTCACACACATGCACATGCATAGAAAATAATCACAGTAAAAGTTTCATGGTCTAGTCACAGTGGTAGCCATTAAAGAAATCCATTATTTGCAGCTGATCCATGTGTGGCCCACAGAGTGGACACATTGCCCTCAACTTTGGAGCTGATTAAGAATGTACATGCACACATTTCACTCCAGACCTAATGAATCAAATCTGGGTGACAGACCTGGAATTCTGACTTTAAAGCCTTGGAATGGCTACCTTTAATCATCAACTTGACATGACTGCCAATCATCTGCAAATAGTCTCAATGAGAAATTGTTTTAGGGTTTAACATTGGTTTATCCTCTGATGTGTCTTTATGGGATTGTTGTAATTTACGTAATCAATATGGGAAGATCCAGTTCATTGTGAGCAGCACCACTCCATAGAAAAGGGTCATGAACTGTATGAGCTGGGAGATTAAGCCAAGCACGAGAAAGCATGTGAGTGTGCGTGATTTCATTTCTTGCTGTCTTGGCAGTAGCTGTGCAGGACCAGCTGTCTCAAACTCCTGCTGAGATGGAGCTGTAAGTTAAAATAACCCCTTTCCCCTCTAAGTGGCTTTTCTCAGAATATTTTATCATAGTAAACAGAAAAAGAGCCTCAGACAAATACCTCTGATACCTTTCTCATTCATGGAATACTTCTCAGGCATGTTGCATGGTACTGCTCAGACATCAGATGAGTCTGATCCTGGTCGTCCACATGGGTGACCTGTCTCTGTGCACCTTCTGTCTTTTTATACTGCTAACTCCCAGGCCTCCTGGCAAATATGCTTGTGCTTAAACCCTTGTCCAAGTATCTTATTCTGAAAAAAATCAAGCCAAAGATTCATATTTTTTTTATAATGTTAATTTTTATTTTATGTTTGTGATTATAATTACAATGCTTTCTCTTTCCCTTTTCTCCTTCAAAACCCTCCCATATATTCCTACCTACTTTCACTTAAGTTCACAGCCTCTTTTTTCATTAATTGTTATTACACACACACACACACACACACACACACACACACAGACACACACACACTCCTAAATATGTTGAGTCCATAAAACGTTTCTTGTACGTATGTTTTCAGGGCCGACCATTCAGTACTGGGCAACCAATTGTGTACTCTTTCCTGGGGAAATCCACTTCTCCCATTTCTAGCTTTCCTCAACTGCCTCTAGTTCTTTGTGTAGGGTTGAGACCTCATGGGATTTTCCCATACAATTTGGTGTATCCGCTGGTGCCATCCTTTTTCAACTCACATTTGGGCAATCGTGGTAGCAACACTTTAAGGGTGTAGCTTCTGATACTACTAAGAGACGCAGTCTCACAGCAAACACCTAGATCTTCTGGCTCATACAGTCTTTACACCCTCTCCTTCACAATGTTCCCTGAGCCATAAGTGCTGGAGTGTTTTGTATATGTATCCATTAGTACTGGGCTCCAGAACCCTACATTTTTGTTTGGTTGTAGTTTCCTGTAGTGGTTTCTGTTTTTTGCAAAGTTTACTTGATGAGAGATCATAACTACACATAACAGTGGGTGTAAGGACAAATGTTTATAGATTGTTATTAGAGATTATTCTGGTTTAGTAAATTAGTGGTTGTAGATTCTCCTCCAATAAGAATGAATTCACTAGCATTGAGAGGTTATCTAGGATTCCTGTATCTAGTATGGTTTGCCTATTGTTGAGCAGGTCTCAAGTTCAATTAGGGAGCAGTTGATTACCACCAAGGTATGTGTGACATTACTACACCCTTAGGGCTACTGTGCTATGCTTGTCATTTATGTAGTTCATAGGTGTCATAGCTAAACAGGAGTTGCTTCCTTCCTTTGGAAGCTAGAATGTCACCCTCAGCAACTATAAAACCAGGTCCTCAGAAATGGGGCATTTAAGTCAGTTCCAGTTCAGGGGCCTCTGGGCTCTGCTTCTGAGGTGCATGACGTCTTCAGAAATTGGGACTTACCTTCCATCTCTGGCAGACAACTAAAGGCAATTCCAATAAGCTGTATGTTTTGGGAATCTCTCTGACAGTCCTGGCAAACAACTCAAACGAGAACTTCCCAGGTCTGGTATTGAGGTTTTGGTTAAATGGTCTCTGACTCTCAGAGGAAGCAGCATCAGCCCAGATGAGAAAAGTTTATAAAATTATACATGTATATTTATACATGGAACTACTAAGTGTATTATGAGTTTTGTTTTAAGTAAATAATTGATAGTATGATTCACTGTAACGTTTTCATATATCCTTACTGTTATTTTAACCACTTCTCCCATTTTTCTGTATTTACCTCCAATCCCCTCAGTAAAGAGTCCCCCTTCCCCATTTCCCCTGTTCTTATCGTGCTCTTCCTCTTTACCCTCTTCCCACCTTCTTCTGTATTTATAGCCTTCCTACTTCCTAAAGAGTGTTCATTTCCCATTTTCCTGATTACATCACTTATATTCTGCTCTGCCCCTCTCTATTGCTCCTTAACCTCCTATCCTGGCAATGGTTCCATTTTACTTTCCTGATTTCTGTAGTTACTATAGAATACATACTCATGTCTGAAGATTTGGAGCTAGGATCTTGAAATGAAAGAGAACACACATGGGATATTTGTCTTTCTGAGTCTTGGTACTCTAACTGGGTATGATCTTTTCTAGTTCCATCCATTTACCAGCAAAGCTTATGATTTCATTTTTCTTTACAGGTGAGTAATATTCCATTGGGTATATGTTCCACATATTTGTTATCCATTTATAGCTTGCAGGACATTTAGTTTATTTCCATTTCTTAGTTATTGTGAACACAGCAGCAATAAACATGGCAGATCAAGTCTGTGAAGAAGGGTGCTGAGTGCTTTAGGCATATGCCAGGAAGTGGTATCTGACAGATGGTAGGTTTATTTTTAGCCTTTGGAGACTCCTCTGCAATGATTTCCATAGTGACTGCACTCATTTGCAATGCCACCAACAGTAGATGAGGCTTCCCTTCTCCCCAACCCCCCAGCAATTGATGTCAGTTGTTATGTTGAATTGACCAGGTTAAGTTGTTTTGATTTGCAGTTCTCCTAACTACTAGGGGTGAGGAATATCTTTTGAGATCTTTGTCAGACATTTTTGAGAACCCTCTATTCAGGTCCCAAGATCATTTTTCAAATGGATCATTTGGGGTTTGTTTTGTTTTGTTTTGTTTTCTTTGTTTTTAACTCTTTGGTATTTTGTTGTTGTTCTTCTTTGTACATTGTGGATATTAATCTTCTGTCAGATGTGTAGCTGGCAAAGATTTCCATTCTGTGGGCTTTCTATTCACCTGTTGGTTGTTTATTTAGCTGTGCAAAATCTTTTTAATTTTATGAAGTCCCACTTGCAAGACTCATATCTTTTAAAGTGTGCTGAGGGAACCCTGATGGGTAAGTGAGAGGTTCAAGTCATAATTACTTCCCATTGAAAACAGTATGTATCCTCTCAGTGTTCTAAGTCATGTGGAATTGTCTTCCTTGTAGTGTTTGAGGGAGCAGAGTAAACTGAGCAGTTTATCTGTAAGTGCTTGGGCGTGCTGCGAGGAGATACTGAGTTCCGCATTGAATTACTCGCTGGTATGTTTGCTTCTTTTTGATCTGTCACTGTTTCCCATGAAACAGCTTTGACCCAAGTATCTGAACAAAGCCATGTGGGAAAGCAAGCTGCAAAAAATGCTAGGAAAAGCAGACAGTATAGCCTCTTAGCAAACGCCAAGGCACCTCCAGCCGCCTTGATAGAAATGGGAAGGAATTGTGGGCATCAGAGTAGTTTAGGATTTAGCAGGAGATTAGAGGCTGCTGGACATGGTCTGACATTTTGAGAGTATTATGAACATAATTGTGGACTCTGCAGCCAGAGTTATTCCTTGGCTTTGGGGAATGAAAACAGCCTTGCAGTGGACTGAGTATTATAGACGTTTATAGATGTTTGGATAAGAGCCTGTGCTATGGTGATCTTGGGCAATGAGGACTAAGTCAGAGCTTGCATTCTAGAAATATGCCTATTGCACCAAATGAGGGGAGAACAGGAAGACAACATTCTGTGTGTGCTAATGTGAAATGTCTAATATACAAGTGTCCATTAAAAGCAAAAGGCAAATTTGATTTTAAAATAGTATCTCCATGCACAAGAGAGTAGTATACTATGTTACTATATGCAGAGATGGGTTGTAAAATTTACCTTTCTTCTCTCTCTCTCTCTCTCTCTCTCTCTCTCTATTTCTTATAATAAATATGCATTTTTAATCAAGAAAGAAAACAATCTCTGCTCATTTTACTTCCTTGAAGGTTAATGAAAAGGCAGTGAGAAGAACCCGGAGAGTCTCTCAAATCTGATGAGGTTGTGCAACACACTTAAAACTTCAAAACAGAGCTGATGAGGAAGGGCAAAGATACTATTAAAATTGGAATGGGGTGAGCCAAGAGAACTCTTGCCTCTGAGGTTTTGAACGGAAGCAACAGGACACAAAATTCTCAGGAAGATTGTTTCTGGGATACTTCGGTTGGAAAGGTTGGAGGCTCACAGGAATTTAGGGTTTTCTTTTTCTGAAAGCTCATAACTCAGAATGGTGTGTTGGGGATGTGGGGTTGACATGAGGTTATATAAATTCTTACCTTAATAAAAGGAAGTCTTTGTGGAGGAGAAATGAGAGATAGCTGTGTACTTAAAGTTGCCAAATTAGAGATTGAATCACCCTACCAAGAATAACCGTGACACATGAGGCTTCCTTATGGCCAAGAAGAATTGAACATAACAGAAGTGAGGGAAAGTCCTATTGAAAAGGTGTTTAGAGACAGTGAGCCACAGTTCAGGTTGCCCACCACCATGTTCAGCTTAGTCAATCACTCACTATCTGCCCTAATAAATGCATGCAAGAAATATGAATTCCATTAGGACAAGAGCAATGACCACAGGAAAAGCAAGACAATGGGAACTGGAGGGAAAGAAAAGAAGTGTCACCTGGCAACGGGCAGAGGGTGAGACTATTAGAGAACAAACCAGGAAAAAAATCACAGCCAGAATTCTGAAGGAAATTAAAGGATAAAGTGTTACATGAAATAAATGAACAATAAAGAATGACGTTGGAAAAGCCCACGGAAAAAAAAATGAGGCCAGTTCAGAAATGAAGGCTGCAGCGGAAGGCATAAAATGAAAACTAAATAATGCAGAAATGCAGCCAGCAGTAAGGCAACGGGGCGACACATTGAGAATTTGGGAATAACAAAGAGTTTAAAAGAAAACAGAGAACTTGGGGAGAGAGATGAGGAAAACTATCCAAAGATGGGATGCTAAAGCTATGAGATGGGTAGAGTCCTCTGACAAAAACAGAATCATTCTGACAGAATGATTAATAAGTACTAGGAACTAAAATTGCTTTCTTTGAAAAAGGTTCACTTCAGAAACCATTGTTTGAATTATATAAATGTATAGCGAGCCGCGTGGTAGCCTGATGGATGCAGGTATCTAAAACAACAATCTCCTTAAGCATTTTCAAAAGTCTTAGCTAATGAGTGACACTTGTATGTTCTGTGCAGCACTTAGTGCACTGCATATTATGTACACAGCACATGCAGCTCCGTCAAAGCTATTCACATGGCCGTCCTGTAGACTGAGGAGGCCAGCAACGACTTGTAGTTTAGCAGTCTCTCTGGTCACCTGCATTAGTTATCTATTGATACCCAAAATGTAGTGGCTTGGAAACCAAATATTCTTATTGTACCGTTGATGTGTTTCCAGATGAGGCTCACTCAAGGCACTGGGCTCCAGGACAGAAGCTGTGGCCCTTAGGAGGTACAGTCATGTCAAGGCTCCACTGGGGCAGGCTCACCTTCAGGCTCATCACAGTTATGAGACAGACTTAGTTCCTCAGGAGCTCCAGTGTTTCTCTTCTCTGATTCTGGCCATGGGTCATTTCCATAAAGCAGATCACAGTACGCCTTCTAGCTTCTCCCTAAACTCTGAATGCCAGATACAATCCACAATGCCTAATGTGTTTAATTTCAGATAAACAATTGCTTTAATATTTCTGTGTCCCAAATAATGCAGGATACAGACCTGAACTAAAAGATTATTCATTGCTCACATAACTCAATACCTAAAACCCTTTATTATCACTTGTTGGGCCTGGCAGGTCTACGCAGATGACATTAAGAAGCTGAGAGGGTACGAGCAAGGCAGAAGCTACAACCTTTCCTCATCCCTACTCTAGAACACTTTGGCCATGTGGTGTTTATTAAAGATCAATCAGGAAGTCCAGCTATAAGCACAGGGTAGGGATTTCACAGAGGCACAAATGCAAGGAGGAAGAGATCATTGCGGGCATCCTAGGACACCCATTATACATCTCCAACCCCACCAGGAAAACATGCAAAAGGAAGAGAGTGGAATTAACCTCAAGTCAATAATTAACTACGGCCACATTCCTACCATGGGACAGTATGGAGAACATGTACAGAGTCCTCAAGAAAGCTAGAAGGGACATAACTGAATCTACACACATAAGTCATAGAAATATTTATAATCTTCAAGATCCCTTGATATAAAAGTCCTAGAGCCTTTCTTTTCCAAGAAAAAACAGCAGAGTTGAAAGGCACCAACTTATCATGAAGTGATCATTGCCACCAAGAACACTATGTGGAACTAAAGCTAAATATCTGGGAGAAATGAACAACTACCTTGAAAATGCATGTTAAAGGTGATCAGACTAACATTTGAGTGTGTAAAAACATCAAGAATTCTATGTTCTGATCCTGTCTTTTGTAGCAAGCTTAGGAAGTGGTGTCACAAGAAAACATGCAGAAACAACACATATACAAGACTGCAAGCATGCTACTCGATTTATAAGATTAGTTTACGGGAAAATCAGGCAACAAAGCCAAAGCAATGAAGTAAGGATCAAGGTAGAAGCCAAGCCTGAATGTCTGTGTTCCTCCAAAATTCCTGTGTAGAACTGCCCTCCACAGCAGACTGAGCCTCTACCTTTAGGAGGGGATGACGTCCCAACTCTTCGGATGCCACGTAGTAATATTCAAGCAATTTCTCATTCTTTTATCTTGTGAGGATTTTATAAATCATGCAACCCAGAAAGGGCCTGTTACCATAACCTAACCATGCTGACATCCTGATAAGACATTTGGTTTCCAAATCTATAAGAGAAAGAGAAAAATAGATTTAAAAAAAATATATGGAACAGTTCAGTAAGGTATATTTTATGAATGCAAAGCAATGGACATATAAAACAGTGATATAAATTGCTAAAGTATGTCATTAGAAAACTTAGCTTTTTTCTTAATTCCTTTTTGGGGAGAAAAAATGAAATTGCTATATGTCTAGAAAGTTTTTTAAAAAAATACCACACTACATTGATCTTAAGCAACAAAAAGGAAAGTTGTGGGCCAGCGAGATTGCTCAGAGGTTAATGGGGATGGCCTAAAGTTAACCCCTGGAGTGTTTGGGTTTTGTTTTTGTTTTTTTAAGGTACAAGGAGAGAACTGAATCTACAAAGTTATCTGTTTACCTCCACATGAGCCAGAAAGAGACAGAGAGAGAGAGAGAGAGACAGAGAGACAGAGAGACAGAGAGACAGAGAAACAAAGACAGAGAGAGACAGAGATGGAGAGAAAGACAGAGACAGAGACAGAGAGAAAGAAAGAAAAAGGGAGAGAGAAAGAGAGAAAGAGAGAGGAGGGAGAGAAGAGGTGAGGAAGGGAAAGAAATAAAACATTATTAAAATTAATTTATTTAAAAAGAAATAGATGGACAGATAGATAGATAGATAGATAGATAATAGATATGTGTGGTGGGCATATGAAGTTGTGTCTATAAGTGGTATGTACATGTTCATACGTGTGCGTGCATGTGGAACACAGAGGTCAACTCTCTGAGTGTTACTTTCTACCTTACTTTTTGAATCAGGATGTGTAACTGAACCTGGAGCTTATCAATTGGGCTAGTCTGGCTAGCCAATGAGCTCTGGGGTTCTCTGGCCTTTGCATTTCTCCTCAACACTGAGTTTACAGATGTGCGACAGATGTGTGACTTGTACCTCCATGCCTAGCTTCAAATGCTTTCCAACTTTGCTATGTGCCTTCCCTGAGTTCCTTGGCTATTAAGTCCACAAACTGAATGAACTCAGGGAATTTGACTACAGAGACTCTGCTTTTAAGGACTAGAGGGCAGGAAGAAATAGATGAATAGGTATACGTTTTCTTTAGAGGGTGAAGCGAAACTTCTATAATAGCTTAGTGGCCATGATTGTACCACCTTGCAAATGCACTAAGACTAGTGCAGTTGGACATTTGAAGTGAGAAAAATAGTGAGCTGAGTTATGCAAATTCACATCAATTAAATGAAACACAACAGAAACCAATGCTTTATAGGATTCCATGGAAATGGAGTAAGTTAATATCTACCACATTCTGGGAAGACTGTGGTGCACAGTACCGGATTATGTTAATAACAGCCTACCACCACAACCCATAGGCAAAGAGGTGAATGTGCCTAGGAGATGTGAGGGGAGACAAGACTTCAGGCAGGGACAGCTCTTGACACCAACTTCCTCTGGGTTACTCTCACTAAGTTCATGTCCTCATCAGTTTGCTTAGATGATAAACCCAGATCTCTCCATCACTTGGATCCTTCCAGAGCAGCTGCTGTGCTTGTCAATCAGAAGTCCTTACCTGGGTCCTCCCTAGGTGGGTTTAAGAAGACACTGCACCTTTATGACTCTCATGTCTCCTTTCATCATTCCATGGTTCTGCTTTTCCTTCAACTCTTTCTCTAGGGAGCATTCCCTGCCAATGTGTACTGGCGGGTGGTACAGATTGTCTCCAGAGGAACTGAGCTCTGAGGGGTTTGGCCAGAAAGCAGTCAGGAAAGGAAAGATAGAAGCTTTTCATCTGAGCGTGGAGTCCATCTGTGGGCTCCAAAGCATCTGGCATAAGTCGCCCAAGAAGAAATTAATTGCATAGCCTTGGGCTTCTTCTGAGACTTACAGAAATTCATAAGTTTTTAGCCTTATATGTTGTTCTCAGAACTTCCTAAGCCTTGTCATTAGAGAAAAGGGACATCTATGTGCCTCTCTTCTTTGCCACCTTCACATTGCCAACTCTTCCTGGCTTGGTTTTTTCACTCACCAGGGACAGGATACATATCTCCTTCTCTCCTCTTTTCTGGCTTCTTGTCCTTAGAAACATGACTGCTGGAGAGAAGAGTCAATCCCAAGCATTTGGGCTTTATGATGAGTTTTCCTTGCTCTTCCCCTCCAGGGAGAGCCTGTTTCTCCACATGCATTTGTGAAACTAATGGCTTCCACCCATGAAACATCTCTGTATCCTGGCCCCAAACCATAAGCCTTCTGTTCTGCAGTGAGGTCCAGAACAAGCTTCATGGAGATCAATTACTGACTTTTCTCACAGTCTTATCGTTGCTCTTATTTTTTATGAGACAGGGTCTCAAATAGTCCATCCTGGCTGTAAACTTGCTATGCCACCATTTCATAGCCAGTGCTCACTGTCACAGCCTAAGTCAGGCCTGATTCTAGAACCTTGTCTAGAACTTCATTCTTTCTGAGCAGTATTTTGTCCCTAGCTCTTCACTTCTGTTCATCTTCCTGCTTAGCTCTGTACCAGCCACCAGCAATGGATGATTTACAGTAGTTTTGTTTTTCATGATGTTGTTACCTCTAGATTCTGTAAATGTTGAGGGACCTACCCAAGGTACATAGAACAATTACAGTAAAAGTACTTACTGCCCAGTGGATTTCAAAGACCTGGTTTGCAGCCACTAGACATTTCCAACTAGTCTTAACAGTGGTGTGGCAAAGACTTCCTCCCTCCCCCAGTTTAGCATGATTGAGTTTTCACCACAGCCCCTAAATTACCCACCCAATTATGAATACAGTGAAAGTGGGCATGAGAAGTTAGTCAGACCCACTGCCTGCCCTCTCTGCTTGCCACATACATGCTAGAAGATTCAACTCATAACTACTCAGCTCTTAGCTCATAATGGTTATCTTATAGATATGGAAACTAAGATTCAAAGTGTTGACTTTCATTGCCAAGGATAGGTCAGCAAGTAAGCTACACACATTCTAAACAGCTTCACTCAACTGGAGTCGATGACTGCACGTATATCATGTGTACAGTTTACAGTTGACACAAAAGATAACCTAGAACACTGTCACCCAAGTAGAAATGTAGAAACAGCTGACTCGGCAGGCCTTGTCTCAAAGTTTTCTTGTGCCCTTTCAGCCTTTAAGAGTCTTTGCTGTTGTTTCTCTTAAGAATAAATAAATAAAATTTTATTTTGTATGTATACATATGTACACCTGTGGGTGCACACTTGCCTCAACAAGTGTGTAAGGGTGAATGGACAACATGTGAATGTTCGTTCTCTCTCTCCACTACATGAGCCCAGGGTTGGGACCTGGTTTTCAGGCTTTATCTCTCCCACCTGAGTTTGTTGTTTGTTTGTTTTATTTTGTTTGTCATTGCCCTTCCTTTGAAAAGTTATGGGCATACAATATCATATGTTTAATTACCAATAATACTACAGAGAAAATTTCTAGAAGTTACTTGTGTAACATAACTGAAACTCTATCCTCATTGCTGCACCCCAATATCTGCTCCAGGTAAATTGGGAGATACCCAATATACTATCACAACAATTTCATTTGTATGTGCAATTAACACATGTGTCTAACATGTTTTTTAAAGACTTAAGTCTGGAGTTGGTTGACTCTTTGAATATGGGACATATCCAGCTGGATAGACAAGTGCACTCTTGGCTTGAGTATTCTCCTCTTTTTACCAATGTTTTGTGATTTATCTAGGATCCTAGTGTCAAAAAACAGTGTAAGTATGGCTAGTAGAGTTATGTCAGGAGCAAACTACAACTCAGTCTTTTAGCATCTACTCTGGAGTAGGCTTTCTACTCTGTGGCCACAGGGTTTGGAGGGGGAGTCTCTACAGGGAGATCAGCATCTTCACCTTGCATTGAAGTTTTTATGCTCAGAGAAATAAAGCAGTACACCCATGGCTGAGAAGCTCCAGAGAGTTGGAGCCAGGATCCCGACTCAGAGCTTCTCACTCTGCCTTCTTTATGACATGAGACTCCTCATCCCACAGCTTGGCCCTGGAGCTAACTTGTGAAGTTGAACAGTAGTGACACAGGTTGGAAGAGCTAGAGGTCAGAGTCAGCTCATAGCCAGCAGCTCTGGAGGCTCCTGAACAATTACAGCAAGAAGTGACATGGACGCTTATAAATGGGAAGAGCTCTCCAAAGGCATTGGCGGTGCCAAAGAAATAGAAGTGAGACCTAGGAGACACACTCAATCACTGGTATGAAGTGGCTGGAAGGATCCAGGTGACAGTGGCTTCTCCAGACACTTCTGATGAGCAAATTGTGACAAGGAAGAGAAAATTAAGGCAGCTTGTGAAAACTCCCAAGGCTGAAGACCTAGGGTCTTCCTCCTTTATGCTGTGGCTGTAATGAAGAGACATCTGTCAAATGCCAGAGTGTTTTCCCATCTTTTCCTTTAACAGTTTCAGAGTTTCAAGTTTAAATTGGAGGCCTTGCTCCATTTGGAGGTGATCATTTGTTGCTGAATTATTTTTACCTCTCAGATCTTCCAGCCACCAGGCAGAGCCATCAGAAGAAGGTTCACCCACTGAACCTATGTACGCCTCAAAATGCAGCTATCTACTAATTTTCCTTTTCTCATATCTTCTGTCTATTCCCTTTTGATGCATGTTCTTGACTTCTGTTGACAGCTCCTAGTTCTTTCTTCTTTTGTGTTTTTCATTGATTTGCTGATTCAGTCATTCTTTGGACAGTATCCTGGGTCTCATTATGGTCCAGGCCTCACGCTAGAACTAAAAAGACAAATCAGATGTACTCTTCTGAATTGAAGACAATGGGATTCACTTTATCAGTGTCTTGCTTTCTACTGTACAAACATGACTGTGACTGGCAGAAGCTATATTGTTTATCATGTAAAGATAATGTCACTTTGTGCTGGATTTCAATGACTAAATTCACTTTTGATTGCAAAAACATTATGTCTACCACCTCAACACACACACACACACACACACACACACACACCATAATTTTTTAACCTCAAGCACAGGCATACTGCCAAATACTGATGAGGATGCCCAGTCTCCTTTGAAATTAATTAAAAGTACTTGTAATTAACTAAGTTGGACTGACAGCAATATTTTTAACTTTTATTAACTGTGAGTGCTTGCCTCTTCTTCCTTTCATTTTATTTTATTTTATTTCAGCATCATTTGATGCCTGGAGGCTTTGGAATGACTGAAAACTCAGAACCCATAGCCAACACTTCTAAGAAGTGCTCAACTTGGGGGAAGCATGATTCTCATCACTTTGCAAGAACTGCTTTATGTAATCTTCAGAAACATTCTAACACCTGCTGACTTCTTTTGCCTTTGTTGAGTGGATGAGGAAACTGGGGATCAGGAATTTTAATTGGTTCAAGGTCATGCAACTAGTAATTTTGAGGAGGTGGGATTCCAAACCACATCTCCTGCACCCAGAGCCCATTTTTATTACTATGCTACACAGCATTGCAAGGCAAAACTAAATGTTGCCAATAGATATACTGAAGGAAAATGCAGTCCCTAGATAGGCAGAATGAAAGAAATTCTTCTTAACATTATAAATTCTACTAACATGAGTAGAAAGCCAAAATTAGAATAATCTGACAGGGCTGCAGCTTACTGTGAAGTAACTTTTCTTTTCAAAAGAAATTGTTTCCCTGCCTACAAGCATGCAGACTGCTCTTAAACATACTATGTGGATTTATGTGTAGTTCCACATTGTAAGTCTTTTACAATGATACAATTTAGAATCAGATAGCAACAAAATATGCAACTAATAAACTCAAATTACTAATGCTAGTTCCATGGGCCAAGGAACATTCTTAATGAAGTTCAATTGCAGAAACCTGTGAGACCATGACCTCAGTTGCCACAAGAAGGTCCCTTTTAGTTCAAGCACTTCTCATGCCAATATGTTCAATATATCTTCCTGTCGATTCTCATCATTAGAGCTGCGAGGAAACTTTTGTTTGTGCAGAGAACCAAGCCAGTAGGCACCACATAACCCTGCTTGCTGCAAGTGCCTCCATTCTGCCTGGAAGCACACTGTGATTCTTGGTAACACACACGACGGAAGAAGCACCTACTGAAATTGCACTGCTCTTTAGAAAGGAGAAATTACAAGAAAATGCATTTGACTCAGGTTTCATTGGGGCCTGTTTTATTGTGCGTGGGGCACAGTTTTAACAAGCTTAGTAAGCTGATTTCTCAGTCTATAGCAGATGGAAGCAGGGAATTAGAAGGGGCAATACCACCATTGGTAAGAAAAATGAAAACCATGAGAAATGTCGGCTGAGAGAAAGGAGAATAATATCAATCATGGAGCCATTTCGTGTCAGCTCAAATTGTCCCAAATACAACTGGTCTCATTATAGAACATTACAATAACTGGCATCCAAGTGACAACTCTGTGTCATAAAGGAAATATTAATAGTCCCTGTCATGGAATATGAGATGCCAGAAAGTGTAAAATGTACAGATGACAGATGTGCGTTGAACACAACTAAAAGAAGGGTTCTGATGCTTAAAGATCAAGAGTCCCAAACTGATCTATTGGAGCAAAATAATCTAATCACTGAGATGCCATCCTCATGGACAGTTGGTAAAAGTCCAAGACCTCGTAAGCAGATGTTTTTTTCTTATATTCAAGTGTAAAAAAGCTAAGATCCAGAGTTCATCATCTCAGCCTCTTCCGTACTTAGATGACTATTCATACTGGGACCCACATGTGAACATTGTCATAATGGCAACGAATAGTCACCAGTGCTTCTTTAATCCAGTCCTCATAACACAAATACAGAGTGGTCATGCTGTTAGCTCCATGTGGCTGCTTTGCAATACAACCTCTCAGACAAGTTGAACTGTGAATCTCAGAATCCTATTGACAGTGCCATTCTGGTTGTGCACAGAAGAGATCTTGGTGGATTTGGAGGTTGGGAGTGAATCTTAGTCATTTGGTTTCTGTGTTCCCGCTCCTGTTGCTCACCTACAGCCGATCTGCATTTCTGGCCCTTGTCTGTATCTCCTTCAGGTTTGCCGTGCCCTGGTTTCTTTAAGGAGGAATACCAACTTCTCCAGCCCCCAGAGGAGTCACAGGACATGAACCATCAGTTTTTATTTGTTCCCAGGTCCTCACCTTGTATTTGTTCTTTTATATCAATCTCTTCTTTCTGTCTGTATTTAACATTTCAAAAACCAATATCAAGCACAGAGGCAAGCAGAAGGTTCACCAATACCAGAACTTGACTCTGGACACCAGTTTATAATCTGGCACCACAGACACTTAAACCCATCCATGCTAAACAGCTGCCAGTCACATCTAGATAGGGTTATGAGCACAGCTTCTTCATCCTTTGAAAACACTTTTAGAAGCATCCTTACAGACCCAACTGTCTAGTAGAATGCAAAGGCAGAGATAAACATGCATACATTAGTGTCAGAAAGGGCTCTAGGGCAGCGATTTTATTTTCCATTCAATGTGTTTTAGTTAGTTAAATAGATGACTAGTCATTTCTACTTAACGTAACAATAAGAAAAATTAATCGGGACAAGCCATATCTTCTAAATAGAGGCATGCAATTTGCATATACCAATGTTGCTAAACTATAAAAAACATCTTGACATTTACTTTTCTTTAAGAGTTTTAAATGAAGATGTGCCTCATTCATCCTGCTTTGGGGGATTTCTAATGTCATGGTAAGTGCTCAGGGCAAAAAGGCTGGAGACCAAAGTGCCATCTTGGATGGCTTTTCTAAGTCTTAACTGGAGAATCTGCAAAGGAAAAGGCTGAACCACAGACTCCCTCTAACAGCTCTCAGGTTGAGGACACTTTAGCATTTGCTCTCAAGGGATAGGCCAAGACTGTGCTCACCTTAGTTGTGTGGAATATATCCAAATAAAAATGGATACCCATACATACATCCATTTTCAAAGCAGTAAGAATGATGAAGCTTCACAGGGGTCTGAATCTTTTAAGAAGAGTATCTCCATGATCTCTGTACAAGTCCCTCTGGAGAACTGAGTAAGAGCCCATCCGATGCTTAAATTTCAAGAAAGACTCTTCAAGGGCTGAAAATACAAGAAATGTAGGGCTACATGATTTGAATATGAGATCTCAAATCTCTTGAGATCCTCTGAGATGAGACCTTTATTCTTGGGCTGTTTTTTGTTGTTATTTTTGTTGTTGTTGTTGTTGTTTTTCTTTTTTTTTGTTTTCTTTTTAAATCTAACAAGCCACAAATCTGTGTCCCAGTGATGTGAAGGGTGATCACTGTTCTTAAGGAACTTAGGATTGTGTAAAATTTGTCCCAACAAAGAAGAACCTTATACATGATGTATTTCAATGGTTTCCAAGCTTTCAATCCTGTCAGAATTTTTGGACTTCTTACTAAAACAGAGTTAGAGTCCCACAGCTAAGTCTCTCATTTAGTTTTGAAGGCAAGAATTTTCACTTCATAATTCTCCTTGTGGTACTGATGCCATATCAGAGGTATTACCGTAAGAACCACGTTCTTGGGACCTTCCACCAGTATTTATGAGCCTCAGCTAGAGACTGTGAACATCCTGTTAGTCACTCATACTTTTCTAGTCTGTCGCTAAACTCTTGAGAATTTTACAAGAAGCCACTCATTGGGAATGAGAAGTAAAGTGTAAGTTTTAGTAACACATTTACCCTACAAGTTTTAATTTTCTATGGTGTGGGCCATTAAATTTCCCATCTGGTTGAACCAAGACTAATATGGTTCCTAAAGAGCTATCAGTGTTGACTCATGTGTATCAAATACAGATTTTAGATAAGATTGAACAGCCATATTTTCCATATTATGAATATCTTCAGTCTCATACAGGTAAATATTTTCTGCCATGCTTAAACAGTAAATTAAAGTTCAAAGTACATTCTATATTGAGATAACTCTGTGAGGCTTATCCCAAAATACTTTACCACTGTCCCTAGAGTTCTCCTTTGGAATATTCCAGGTAAAGATTTTCTCCCCTGATGCTTAGTAATTGTTTCCATATCCAAAGGCAGTATCATAATCTCTCCTAATTACATCAATCTCTTTGATCTAGATTTATCTCCCATGGTTATGTTTTCAAGCTTTTTCCTGAACTCATAGGAGTTTGATGATCAACTAAGATTAAGATTCACTTTTTTTATCTGTAGAAAAGCATTAACTGAACACATCCCACATGCCAAGAACTATGCAAGCTTCAGAAAAGTAAAGGACAGACTGTCTCTACCTCCATGGGGCTCACATCCCATGAGCAGAACTGTTCTACACTGTCATTGATGCTTTCTGCTCTCTTGCAGAACATACTGCATTTTACTACTGACTTTTGGCATTGTAAAAACAGATTCCTCCAGCATAATAATGATGCTTTTTCTTGAAAGTCCTTGTCCTCTTATGTCAACAGTCATGTGTATTTATTCAGCATCAACTTGTGATGTATTGAGATGTATTCAGGAGTGGCATGGCTGTAAATGATAAGATGCTTGGAAGCATCCTTCAAATCTTGAGTAGGGTGGGTACAATAATCTATAAATCTTTGATGGTTTGAAAGTCTGTCACCAGTACTCTTCATCACCTTTCTCATCAATAAATGGATTATGTCCCCACTTTGAAATTCCTGAAGCTATCACAAATTTGATCAAGAATATAGAAGATTCGTTTTGTGTTTTGCAAAGTGACATCATAAAATCAGCACATCTTCTACCTTGTTCATGAGAACATTCGTATACAAGACTTTAAATGGTAAGCCCAAAGTGAGAAGTGACTGCCTTGAGGCTGCTACTGTATGAGGAAGTTCTGGCCCCTGGGTTAGACCAGTGTCCTCATTCCAGATGAGTTAGTACCACCTGAGCCCTTAGTCACAGACAACATTAGCAGCTCCTGGTGACTCCAACTCTTGAATTTTCCAACCTGGGTCTTCAGATCTTTAAAACAAAACAAGCCCTCCCTTCTAAAGCTGGGCCTTATGATGTGTGTTTTGTATTAAAGCTGGTTTGTGATATTGAATTTTAGGTTGGCCAACAATCATGGTCAAAATGGGTTCCAATTCTAGCTGGGGAGCTTTGAGTATGTGGCCATTGGTATGTTGCCTAACCTTCATATCAATACATGTAGGGACAACACTAACTGGGCTTAGTGAGTTATTAAAAAGAAAGATGACATGAAGCTGGGAAGGAGATGTACTCAGTGACCCACAGGGAATGGAGGAGGGGAGAATGAAGGATGGCTATAATAAAAATATTGTATCCATGTATACATGTATTATTATAGATTATTGAATTAAAATATTATTTTTAAATGTATAACTATGCCCGTGCCACCCATTTTAATCCCTAGAAGCTAGAATCAAAGGCTTTTCCAGTTTATATAAAAGTCCCTGCTACCGGTCCTTTTCTACAATCCTATTCTAAGTCTTCTTTAATGTATTAGCTGCTTTTGTGTCACTATGATGACAACATCTGACAGAAGCATCTTAAGAGACCCACTTGGCTCATGGTTCTAGAGGATCTCAGTCTGTTGTAGTGAGGACAGTGGTGGAATGTTTCTGCTCATGGTGGTGAAAGTGGCTGTACATAACACTGGGAACCAGGAAGCATAATACAAAACTAGAAGTGAGCAAGGATGGCATACCCTAGTGGGATGTCCTCCAGCGCCTTGCTTCCTCCAGAAAGTCTCTACTTCCCAATTTCCAGGACCTCCCAAAATCTCAGGGCCTTGCTGAGAGCCAAGCACTTAAATCACGAGCCTGTAGGGAGAGTCCATATTCAAACGACATTAATCACCTTTATCCAGTTCTCCCCGAGCTTTGAGAGATCTTATTGCTTCTTCCAATCTCTGCACAATGTGGTGGGCAGTGAACACACCACAGGAATAAAAAAGAGTAAATCACATTATAATTATCACACCTAGGAGAGTCTCTCATGGCAGGAAGATTTCCAAGCCCCACTGGACGACCTGCTTGTTGCAAACAGTGTTTGTAAAACACATTTTACTGTCCTGTGGAGACATGACTCTGTCTTATTTATCAAGCAAGTGTCCACAATGCAATTTGAAGACTATGAATGTGGCACAACTTCTAATATGCTGTCAGGGAAAACTGGAATAAATTATCCCGTGCGCAAGCTTGTGTCTCTCTCTCTCTCTCTGTGTGTGTGTGTGTGTAGGGGGGTGGGGAGATAACAATTTCAGTGACAACTTCCTGTTCCAATTTGTGATGCTTCAAATTATACATGAAATGGTCTAAAAATAATCCAAATTATTGTTTTCCTTTGCTTTCTGGGCAACACTATATCCAATCCCAATGTATATCCAAAGAATAGAAAGGTTATGTTAAAGCAAGATCCTCTCTTAAAACCTTCTCTTGAGTTATGGAAAGCAAGATCCTGCAGTTGTCACTGACTGGTTAGTGGAGAAACTGAAAAAGGGGAAAGAAGATCTCACTGTCAACATGAACCAAGGGGTCACGATGCTATGGAATACTGCAGATAGAGTGAAGAGGCAGCAGAACAATGCACTACAGAAATTAGAGTTGAAATTATACATCACAATTATGTGCCACTTTTCTTCTAATACTTATACTACCTTTAAAGTCAAAAGAGAAAGTCAAGAACCACAGGTTATATTCCAAAAGAGCTATTGAGCTGACTGACTCGTTGCATCTAAAGGCATAATAGCATGCAGTTCTATGTGCTGATAGGTTATAGGGAAAACCAGAATGTAGTTCTCACCTGGCCTCATCTCAACCTCCCCTCCAGAACCATTAGACAAGGTGTCCTTAAGATAAGACATCTTCTTATCTCATTGACATTTGGCTGAAATACTGAAAATAATGGGAGCCTAGCAGGGATTGACATCTTATGCTCTGCATTTCTGTCAGGAAAGAGACAGGCATCTTGCTGCAGAAGTAGTGTGATTCAGAACAGCAAGAACATGACGAAGTGGGTTGTCTTCTTTTAAAGTTAAAAGTGTCTCCCAATTAACAGTTAGCAGAGATTGTTTTTGAAGAGTTGGGCATGGTTGAAAATATTTGTACCTGAGAAGGAGCAAAGACAATGTGTTTGGAGCTCTGGGCTGTTCTGTGGTTATACAAGGCAGGAGACTTGTCAGAGATAAGACACAAAGCCAGGAGAACTGCCCTTTAACATCCATTTGCAATTGAGTTCCCATCGGAATGACCCATTTCTCTCTCAAACCCCCCAAAAGCAAAGCAAATGCTTTCAGATTGAAGACCCTGTTTGCTGGCATATCAAACCTCCTCACTCAATTACTTCACAAGCATTAGCTGAACTGTCTGTTAGATGCCAAGAACAAAGAGGAAAAATAAAGATGATTAAAGCACAACCTTGACAACTCAGACCACCCATGCAAACTTCGGAGATAGAAGAAGCAATTAAAATGCAACTTAGCAAATGGAAGATGCAGTTGTGTAGAAGGAACAAGAGATGTAACTCCAACTGGAGACATTACAAGTCCCTGCAGGAAAAGGACCACTGGATGAGATGCCCAAAGAGGGGCAAGCTTTGGAAGGGTGACAACATATGTTGGTATACTCTGAGCATAGGAACAAACATGATATGAGAGACTGGTTGTGTAAGTTCACACATAACAAACGGAGATTCGGGGAATACTAAGAAGTCCCATGTGGTAAGTATTGCAGCAGTCGTGGGAAGTTTCTTCTTGAGAAGCAGAGATACCAGAAGGGACAATTGGGAAGTTCAAGGGCAACTACATGGATAGGTCAGGGTATAGGAAGTAGCTCTGAATAGCAAATGGGGCAGGATGGGGTACTACAAGCATCACCACTGTTCCTCATAATAGGGCTATGTTAATTGCGTTTCTCACTGATGTGACAAAAGCAACTTCAGGGGCCAAGAAAGATGGCTCACTCTGTGGGTAAGGAAGCCTAGCCACAGGGCCAAGCCTAGCAATATGAACTTGATTCCTGAAACCGAGTGGCAGTTTTTAACAAAGATAAATTAAGGAAGGAAAAGTTTATTTTGGCTCACAGACCATCTAAGGGTCCAGACCATCATGTGAACCTGGATTTGAAGAAGCTAGTCAGGTCATATCTGCAGTCAGGAAGCAGATAACAATTAATGCTCATTCGGTTCATTTTCTCCTTTTCATACAACCCAGGGCCCCAACCCATGGGTGGTACCATAGATACACTTAGCATGGCTCTTCCAAACTCATCCCAGCCTGGAAACTCCCTCACAAACATACCCAGAGACTTGTCTCCATAGTTATTCCAAATCCCATCATATTGACAGTTAAGATTAGCCATCATTCCCAATGTGCCATGCCAAAAGGCAAGGAGGATATGGTGAATGTCCCCGGCCTATGGCTTTGCCTCAAGAAATATACCACCCAGTCACAGATTTCTCTATCCTCAGGCTACCTCCAAGCTTTAAAAATGCCTTTAAAATGATCTCAGAAGACTCCACCCATCCAGTTTGAAAATTCCAGACAGAGAAAGATACTTCATTGTTGTCAGACATAAAAACTCAGAAGCAAAATAATATGGAGCCCACGAAGGGATTCTAAACACAGATGGAGAGGGATATCTGGAGGAGCAATGAAAGTGTGCTCTTTCTCAAAAGGTTTGCTGCAGGAAACAGACATAAATTGTAGACATTCATCTCGTATTGTCAACAATATTAGAACAAAAGACGACACAGTGAGATCAAAAGGCAGCTGCTGAGGAGTTACAGAAAGGGAACTAGATGAAATTAGCAGAGAGAGTTACTATTAAACACTTGAAAAGAACTGTTTTAAATGCATGAGAAGAGAAGAGAAAAGAATCAACAGCCAGAGGGAGAAAGAAAATCACATCAGCACTGTGGAGGATGATTTTGATGAACCCCCCCAAAAAAAGAGGAGACAGAGAAGTAAAGTCATGAGAGAAATGATGTTGCAAACAGCCAGCTCAGAAAGGACCAAAATATGTATCAATCATGTGTTTGATGGGGTAGAGTGAGCTACAATAAGCAAACAACGTAATTTAATGACAGAGAGCTATCTTAAAACTGAAGACCCAAACCTGTAGATAAAAAAGGCTTCGATGAATATTAAACGGAATTCCCAATAGAAATATATCTTCAACTTGAGGGCAGAAGATTTAACAGGTTCCCTCCTGTCCTACTCAATAGAAACAGATCAATTTCAAGATTGTCTTCTTCTTGGGGTTGAATAGATGGCTCAGTGTTTGAATGCCTTCTTCTTTCAGACAATCTGAGTTCAGTTCCCCACATCTTTGTCAGGCAGTGCACATCCTGTGACTCTACCACCAAGGGATCCAACACCCTCTTCTGGCTTTCACCAGCACAAGGCATGCATTTAGTGTCCTGAAACATATTCAAACAAAACACCCAAATTCTCTTAGTCGAGTTTGTAATTGTTGTAATAAAATACTGACCAAAAGAAGCCAGAGGAGAAAAGTGTTTATTTGGCTTATATGTCCCTTTTTTTTCCTCTGGGACAGGGTTACTTTGTGTATCTTTGGTTGTCCTGAATCTAGCTCTGTGGACCAGGTTGCTTTCAATCCCGTAGAGATCTACATGCCCTGCCTCCCAAGTACTGGGATAATGGACTTGTCACTGTTGAAAGAAATTAAGGCAGGAACCTAAGTAGGAACCTAAAAGCAGGAACTGATGCAGGGGACCATGAAATAACACCACTGTTTCTGGCTTTTTTCCTATAGTTTGTTCAGCCTATTTTTTTTTTCACTTTACATCCCACTCACTATCCCTCTCTCTCAGCTACCTCCTCCCACAATCTTTCCTCCATCCCCCTTCCTCTTCTTCTCTGAGCAGGTACACCCCCCTACCCAGGTATCAACTCTATGGCACATCAACTCTCTGTTAGGCTACAGCCTACTTTCTTATACCACCCAGAACCACCTTCCTGGGAATGGTGCTGTCTCCAGTGGGTCAGGCCATCTCACATCAATCATTTATCAAAAAAAAAAAAAAAAAAAAAAATGTCCTTCAGACTCACCTACCGGCCAATCTGATGGAGGCATTTTCCAAGCAAGGTTTCCTAGATGACTCTAGTTTGTATCAACTTGACAAAAACAAACAAGAAAAACATATATGAAATAAAAACAAATGTAAAAAAAAATATAACTTCATTTAGGATATCTTTCATTTGTCCTTCGCTAGTTTTATGCATATATTCAGTGTACTTGATTGTATCCAGCTGCCCTCTTCCACAGATTATTTTCTATTCTATTAAATGGCAAATTAGTAAAGTTTGTAAGGGAAATACATGAGACCAAACTGGTTTTCCATCAATCTGTTTGAATTCAGACACACCTCATTGCAAGAGCCGGAAGCCCTTGGGGCGGGGGGTAGCTGAGGTCACACATCTCACCAGCTCCTAGAAAATAGGACACAAGATCCCCTGCAAGGAGTAGAAAAGAAGATAAAGGCACACCAGAAGGATCGTGCCCATTACTGCCACAGTCTACTTTATTCTGCCCAATGATCTCACAATTAAATGCCCTTCTTCCTTTATATTCATTTCTACAAAATGTTCCCAGTGATCAGGATGCTACCATCTGCAATATAACCATAACACCCACATAGCTTTCCCCATAAAGGAAGACAGCTCAGCATCTCAGCCAAGTCCTGTATTCAAAGACAGGTCCACTAAGACTGGAAAATATGTATCTCTCTGACTCAAGCTCAGATGTGGGTCTCCTGACTCATGTACCTGGAGGCTAATGTTAGGTGTCTTTTCTGAGACACGATGTCATAATGAGAGAGAGAAGCCAACAGTGGAAAGTGATAGAGGGGAAGTGACTTCAGTGTTCCTTGGGGGCCCTTCAGCAAACAGAGAGATCACCTGCCTACAGTGGGACAGATGCTCATCATTTGACTTAGACACCATCTTCTGCACATGAGTATGGACAAAGGACTTTTAGACAATACTTGCTTAGCCAATAATTCCCTAAAGGCTAGACAACATGGGCCTAGGAATTCTAAGGGGGTTGGAAAAAAAACAAAAAACATAGTCCTTCTTACCAGGTTTGAAGCTTCTCTTGGCACAGGGCTGTAAAATCCTAGTCACTGTGAGTCCACCTGGTTTCTAACATTGTTCAAGCAACCCTCACTCCTTTAACTGTTGTGCACTCTGCTGGGTCCCACACACACAGTTCTGTGTTCACCAGTATCCTTTTCTCATGCAGTGTGGGGACTAAGTTTTGAAGATTTCCTCTCGACTGATGCCTCAATCATCAACTAATGAGGCAGAAGAAATGTACCTTCTGAGCCCAGGTGTTGGAAAGCTTTTACCTCTGAACCAGAAAATGAAGCAGAAGGCATTGGGGGAAGGGCTGGTGTCATTTCAAATGTGACAACTTGATTTCTTAATAAATTCCTGTGCTAAGCAGATGCTATGATGCTTCTGACAATCACCACCTGCTTTACTCACATCTACTCCCATGCATGGCCCGAGCATGTAGACTGGTTTCTGATAGGTCGGGGATAAATACACTGCCCTGTGTCTTGGGTATTTTCTCTCTTCCTCTCTTCTCAGTCCTTAACCTTGGAGGAAGCCAGATACCACACTGTGAGGCACCCCAGTGAAGAGGCCCATGTGGCAAGGTTTTCCATCTGTCAATGGGTTTGAGAGAGCTAGGATACAAATGCTTACTTTACCCAAATTAGGTTTTCAGACAGCCCACAGCTCTAGCCTTGATTGTAGTTATGTGAAATGTTCTAAGTCAGAGGTATTCTTCAACGCTGTGCTGAAATTCCAGCCCACAAACACTAAATGATAATAAATATGTATCATCTCCTCCATTAGTGGCAGGGTAAGTATTTTTTGTGATACTGGGAATTGATCCCAGGGCTTCATTTAGTCTAGGCAAGCACTCTACTACTGAGATATATTCCCCTGACCCTGTAGAACAATTCTTATGCATTAGGAGATCATTGGTGCAATACTTCAACCTCTTAGCTTGCCTTGCATGAACTCAGTCTTGAGCTTGTCAGAATATATAGTGATCTGGCTGCTTCTCTTAGATGGCTGACATGGCAGACCTCACAGGCACACTATTCCTTTTCTGCTTCTAAGTAGATAGCTGGGATGAAAACTTGTCCTTTATCAATATTTTGTAGCTCAACAACAACAACTTGAAAAAAGAAGAGAAAAATCCAACCTACTGACCTCTTTCTAAAGTTCCAGTTTTAATAAAACTTTGAATCAAATCCCAACATAGGAGCACAAAAAAATACAGAGATGCCTAAAATACTGACAAAAAGTCCACCATAGAATCCAACTATCTTACTTCTTGGTATATATCCAATGGAAACTGAATCATCTCATCAACCAGACACCTGATAATCCTACATCATCACATTATTTCAAACAGCTAAGATACACTGCCAACCAAGGTGTCCATTAGTGGATAAGTGGGTAAGAATGTGGGATATATATACACAATGGGATATTGTTCAGCTGTAAAAAGAATCAGATGCTGTCTTTCTCTGGCAAAATAAACAGATCTGGAGGAAAGTCACTGAATTAAGCCAGGGACAGAAAGTCCTCACATGTATTCTCTTTCATATGTTGAAATTTAAAAAGTTGACCTTGTAATGGAGGAAATAGAATAGGGATTACTAAGTGTCACAGAGGGGGTGGGGAAAGAGGATGAGGACTGCAAAAAGAATACATTCTGATATCCCATAGCACAGTAGGGTGATTATAGTTTACAAAGAAACCTATGAAACATTTTAAGAACTGGAAAAGAGGAACTCAGAGGCATGACGCATAAGTAATGGTAAGGAACGGGAGATGCTAATTGCCTTGATTTTTATCTTTGCTTCTTCTATGCTGCATTGAGGAACCATTCCATAGCCCATAGACATGTGCAGTGTCCACCAGAAGTCTGCTTCTACAGGAAAGCTTAGTCATTTCCCTCATTATTGTGCAATAAACTTTGCAGTTCTCAACCAGCATTGGGGGCATGCTCACCACCTCGGAAATGGCCTCTAAGCGGTTCACTACTGGGGCTTTGGAGCATGCGTGGACCAGCATGGAGGAAGGTACTCATTGCCAAAGGAACTCTGATAAATCTTTAGGTATGGCTATACCCAGAAGTTCAAGTGATGGTATCAGATGTCATAACTGTCCAGCTGTCTCTCAACTTGACTCTTCTTAGCTTTAGAAGACAGAATATCACCAGCTAGCAGGCTCAGTGTCTCCTGGTTGACTAGACAATCACACATTTCAGTAAAACAGTATGACTGTGAGGTACTCATGGTAGAACAGCAAGGTAAATTCCTGAAAGGCATTCAAAAAAAAAAGAAGAAGTGGAAAGTCTACTTGGAATAACAGACCAGACGCTGTACCACTCCAATTTACTTTTGCTGCTCAAATTGTGCTCCATGTAGCAGCAGCAGCAGCATTCTGAGAGCCTGTTAGAAAAATCTTAGCTCCACTCTGAGCTTCTCAACCAGAAAGTTAACAAACTCCCCCAGGAGAGTCACGTGCACAGCACAGTCCAGACATGCCAGGCAGACACAACCCAAGGGGCATCCAAGAGAGCACAGTGAAAGGACATCTTTATGCCAGGACTTAGATGGTATAGCACCACTCATCCTTTCTGAAAGAAGAAATTCAAATACATCCAAACATGAGAGAGATTTTTAAAAATACTAAAACAGGCTTTAAAAGAAAAACACACTGTGGGGCTGGAGAGATGGTTCAGTGGCTGAGAGTACTTGATGCTATCGCAGAAGACCTGTGTTCAGTTCCTGGTGCTCAAATGGAGGTGAATAACCATCTATAACTCCAATTCTAGGAGAGCTGATGTTCTCTTCTGCCCTCTGCTGGCACCAAGCACACATACATTGCAAATACAGACACACAGGTCAAACACTCATACACATATAATAAAATTAATGATTTTTAAAAATTGAAATGACAACTCTTTTCTGAGAAGAAATGGAGGAGCAGTGGGTGAGAGGGAAGGTTGAAGGATCTGGGAGGAGGGGAGAGAGGGGTAGCTGCAGTCCGGATGTATTGTATGAGAGAATAAATTTTAAAACCTAAAATGACAAACTGTGGGTTTTCCATCTATTTCAAAGTAGGATTGTGAATAATGAGATGTCTATTGAGTCTTGGTTTACTTGTTTCTATCAGAGTTTCTGAGCCCTGTTTGCATATTATAATCTGTAGACACAGAGGATACCACACAAATCGACAGAGCCAGAATCTGGAGTAATGTTAAAAGTTTTTATCATTCAAATCTTGGTGGTTCTAAGGTCCATGTTTTCTCTAAATTCATGGAGTTGATAGCTCAGAGTAGACAAAGGACAAACTTTCACAGTTTTTATTAAGATATCCTAAACTATGCCCTCCTTGCACTGTGCATCATTTTGATGAATGAATGCAAATCGGATGAGATCTCCCACCCCCTTATAATATGGATGTTCTTTAGGGAAATTACATCATCAAGATCAAGGATTTCTTTCTTCAACTCTCCATAGATGTCTTCAAGACTAGAGACCAATGCCAATTGTGAGCATTGGGTGGCCTCAAGGCTGCAGAGGACCAAAGAAGGTGTTCTGCACTAAAGAATTTAGAGTGTTTTTAAGATGTGGAAGAGTGCAGAGCCATTGCATGAAGTGGCAGATGAAGTACAATGTGGGAGACAGCAGAGGTAGTAGTTCTTTTGTGAGGTAAGTCACGTGACACCTATATTCATTGAAATATACTTGGCTGATGGAAGAGGGTTTCTGTGCATGTTTACCATGGGCCGAAACTCATCATGAGGAGGTAGAGGAGACAGAGGAAGGATCTACACAGGAAGTTATTTGACTGAGAGGAGAAAAGACCTGCAGAATCCTGTGGACTGAGAGCAAGCTCACTGGTAGCCTGATGAAGGAAAGCAAGATCTCTGGAGTCATGACAACTGTTCCCAGATCTCCAAGGGCATCAGGTCTCCAGTTGCAACGACTCCCTCCACACTGTCACACATTCGTTTAGCTAGCATCTGCTGAAATTGGATTGTTGGAAGGACTAAACCTAATGGTGAGGACAGAGATGAAGAGTCATCTCAGTGTTCAATGTATGATCATAAACGAAGACAATTACCACGGAGAGAAGCTTGGCTGTATGAGAAAATATAACAAGGAACTTCATAATAAACAAAGTAATGGGAGAAGTTCTCCATGAGAAAATGTTTTCCTGTATGTGAAGGTGAGTGGGAAGCACCAACATGTCAATCAGATTTACACATGGGGGGCTTTCAGGGAGCGAGGATTAAGGGTATTTCATATTCAAACCAAAGCTTAAGTATTCTAGTTTCTTTCTGTTGCTGTGATGCAACTCTCTAACCAAGGCAACTTACAGAGTTTATTTCAGTCTACAATTCGAGACCATAGTCTATAACTGAAAATACTCAGGACAGGAATACAGGGCAGGCCTTCTTGCTACCTCACACTGGAACTGACTTCACAACCCAAAGCACATAGGAGCCATGGAAGGCTGCTGCTTCTGGATGGCTCACAGGCTCCTGCTTACTTAACTTTCCTACCTGCCTAGGGATGGTGCCACTGAGCCCTGCAGGATTATCATCCTCTTTTTGGAAACCATTCTCACAGGTTTGCAATGTTATTTAAGGCAAAGAGCACTGGAGTGTAGCCCTAAGCAGGCTCCTCCTCCTATGGTTTGCATTCCTTTAGAAACAAATCCTCCTTAAAGTATTGATTTATCAGCTTCCTTATCTACAAAGGGAACAAGGTATTTTGGCCTGAGATTTCACTAAGTACAGAAGAGCTGACCTCATCCATCCTCTTCTTCTTGAAAGATTTCCTCTCCTGTCTTCAGGGAGCCATTACTCTGCTGCTCTCCCCTCTCCATCACAGGCTGGGGCTTCTAAATCTTCTCTGCTGATCCCCACTTTTCTTCTTAACCTTTAAAAGTCTGACTTTCCCCAAGGCCAAGTCCTTGAGCCACTTTCCTCTCCCTCCTTGCTTATTCTCTGGTGATCCTGTCAAGTCCAATGACTTTAAGCAGTATTTATACCCGATCCACGTCTACAGGCTCTCCACTCATTCTCCAGCTTTTTTCTTTGCTGTATCTCTAACTCAGTCCTAAACTCAAGCCTTGGATCTCCTATGGTTCATATTTAACCAGTGATTTTCCTGCCTTATCCCTGGTGACACTGCACAGTTTCAGTAAATTGAAAAGCAGAAGGTACAGGGTCCTCTCTTCCCTGAGAGTAACCCATGAGCATTAATACCAACTCTGCCTTCAAAACACACATGAAATCCAGTCTCTTCTGACCTCCATCAGAGCTACCTTATCCAAAGGACCACTACCTGCTTTGGGTTTCTACTGGGCATCCTAAATGAGCTCTCTACTCCATTCCTACCTATTTTCCAGCCTTCACCTGGAAATCAGAGGTTTCATTCTGTCACAGGAGCCAGATTACACCCCTGCCCTTCACTCTCTGGCGCATCTCCTCTTACCGCATTCAATACCTGACACTAAGTGTGATCTTGAAGCCCAGCTTGACAACCATCCCTTATCTCCCTCTTCATTCCTTCATCGAGCTTAGCAGCATCAGCTACCTTGCTGTCCCTTGAAGATCCAGTGTCCTACTGCCTTTGAGAACACCCACATGTAGTATCTTCCTCCTGCAGGGCACAACTGCCTCTATACTTCATACAGATCTCTGCTCCAGTATCATTCCTCCAGGCACTCAGCCCTTCACCTACTCTGCTTCAACTTCTTCAGAGTGTATACCTGGAATGATGATTCTTAATTACTAAAATCTTGATCTGGCTCCCTATACAAGTATAAGATCATGAGAGCAAAGTATGTCACCAAGGCCCGGGACAGTACTCAACACCTGGCAGGTGTCCAATAAACATTGGTTCAAAGGCTAAATAAATGAGTGAATGATTGCTGAGTTCTGTTTGAAGAACACCTAGGGAGGAAGCTCTTGTAGGAATCACAGAGGTTAGAGAGGAGACCACGCACCATTGGAAAATGTTGTCAGAGTTCTAGATCAAGTTAAGGAATATTGGGGGGGGGGGAGACAGGGCAGAAGAAGGAAGCGGTGGTTAAAAAGCTGAGACACAGAAGCACTTACAGTTCATTGAACAGAAGATGGCAAAACAAAAATAAAGAATGGGGGATGTTGGGCATAAATACTTCTTAAGACCACAGAAAGCCTGAAGTAGGAATGTATGTAATATAATCAAGAAAGGGACATCCTAAGAGACCAAAGCACATTCTAGCAAAACAGAGAGACAGCAGAGATGAAAATGAATGAAACTCGGACTCCATTGTGCTTACAAAGAGGTACAGTGTCCTTAACTGAATGTTTGAGTAAATGGCTTTGGCTCTCCTGGTGGGGAGAAAAGAGCCACAAATAGCATGTGTTTGCTGCGGCTATTCATGCTGTGAGTTTTGAGAAGCCCATGAGATGAAAATTCAATAATGGATGTGGAAGTCTAAAGAGTTCCATAAATGAAGGGTATTGTCATAAGAATGCAAAGTGAATCTGCTAGGACGTGAGTTAACTTTTGGGAGAATGCTCGGAATCCTAAGTGGTTCTATTAAGTCAGGGTTCTCCAGAGAAATGGAACTGAAAGAATGAAATACACACACACACACACACACACACACACACACAAGAATTTGTTAAATCGAATTGTGTTAGAATACCAACAGCAGTTGTCCCACATCTGAGGAGATGAGCACCCAGTAGCTGCTTGGTCCTTCAACCCGAGTGCCTTGGCAGCCAGAGTGGCCCCGCAGTGTCTGTCTCACCCTGGAGAGGCAGAAAACCTGGTAGTTGTTCAGATCCTGGGGTTGGGCACTTCAGTAATCCCAAATCCAGTGCAGAAAACCTGAGAGCTTCCTGGAGAGCAGGAGGTCCCTAGCTAGTGCTGGAAACCTGAGAAAGCTAATTCTCACTTTAGCAAAAGGAGCAGTAGCAGCAGCAACAGAGTAAATCAACTCAGGGCAAGAGGGAAGGCCAGGCAAGCAAAGGGTGAATGAGCTTCTTTTTCCAGAAGGTGCCGCTCACATTTCCCACACCAATTAAAATCATCAGGACAACTCATCAGTTGAGGCTCCCTACTCTGGTGATTCAAATCTGTGCCAAATTGACATTGAAATGGGTTAATCAGCACAGTGTTCCAGAAACCAGGGCTGTGACCAAATCCACAGTCCTAAGGCCAGATAAGTAAGCCAACCAAAGATGACTGGTGGGTACAGCTGTTGATGATGGGAAGCAAGCCTGGCAAGAAGGAGGAAGAGCTATAGACACCTGGGGAGGTCTATCTTTCCTTAGCCACAGCTCGAAAGGGTAGATTTTTAGACACCATCACACCTACCTAGAAGACACATCTTTGACATATAGGAGTTCTTTTATTTCTGCACATTCATTGTATGAAGTGATGGGTTTCATAGTGACCCTCTCATTTTGGTCTGTCACATGCTCTGTTCATATTCACTGTCCATCTTGCTAATAAAGGAAACATGTCAGCAGATACCACTCCTGCGTTCTGCAGAGATGTGACTAAACAACGATGATGACGCTGCCCTTCACAACAGTCAATGACCCTAGACCTTCTCCTGATGCTAAAATAACTCCCACCAGAAAAGTAGCTCTGACTTTGACCTGCATGCCCTCCTCTTAGATGATAGGAAAAAGTGGTACTTCCCACTTTTCCCTCCAATTCCTGGCATTGAACTCTGAAAGGCATAGCCCATAATCCTGCTGGAAATGAGGCTTGAGAACACAACCGAAGTGGCAGATGCTTTGAAGAAGGGATGTCCAAACCCAACTCTGAATTCCTGCAATGAAGTCAATGATGGCATGTGTTGGAAGTTCTGTCCTGGGTATCCTCTCTCTTACACTCCCTTATCTCCTGGCACATATGTCCATTTCTTTCTTGTAGCTGCATGGACTTAACCTCCCACCTGCCAGCAGAGCCTGGGACTTGAGGCTGAAGCTGCTTTTCAGAGGACCGTCAGGCAACCTGTTCTCACTCCAATTCTCCAGGCCAATGCTGCAGGTTCAGCATCACCACATGGCATTTTCCCAGGCCCCACACCTTTTCAGATACATTTCACGGAGAACAAATGAAATGACAGTCACATCTCCACTTGCTTCTGCAATATTTATAATTTCTCCTGTGCTCTCTGAGCCAGCATCAGATGATGATTGGGAAAAGAGAACAAATGGCCCCAGGAAGATGTCCCCTATGTCTGTGAGCTGAGTACATCTAAGTACAGGGAGACCAGGAACAACAACACTGCCGAGCTCCAGAAATACAAAGAAGCAAGTGCACTTGGGAAGTAACACTAATGATAGCCACCAAGGCCACAGCCAGAAAACCTTCTAAGTACCCAGCCATGCAGGAAAAACATATACTACCCTTCATTTCCACCCCCAAAGAAATCCCTGTTCCCATCTCATTAAATCAAAAGGTATTTTGATTATTCCTACGCAAGGGTCAAAAGGCTGTTACCTTTTGGTGATATTTACCATGACAATAGCTCCTGGAAGTGTGACATTTAAATGCTCATGGATTTCATAGAGTACAGAACAGGACCTAGGAGATGCTCACAGCAGGCAGAAGAGTTGTGTTGGATAAAGAAGGGCAACAGACACCTCAGAGCCTAGCCAAGTAAGGGCGCACACAGCACCTTGCTCATCTCTGAAAGATACATGTACCGTCTTAAAATTCAAGTCTCTCTCAGCAAAGACCAGGCTATGTCAGCCTTATTACTAGCTCTCCTCTTGCTGTTGCTACTGCCAGCAGTAGAGGTGGCAGCAGCAGTGGCAGTGGCAGTACTGGTATTTGATGGATGTGGTGGCACATGCATCATGTGTACCAATATACTCACCCATATATGTGCATGTAGCGGCAACAGGTTGATGCTAGGTACCTTCCTCTATCAGTCTCTATGTTTTTTAATTTGAGATGAAGTCTCTCGTTGAACCTGGAGCCTACCTTTTCTGCTAGTCTAGCAATTAGCAACCCCCTCAGGATCCACCTGTCTCTGTTGTGCCCAAGGCTAGAGTCACAGACATGTGCACCCATACCCAGGTTTTCTGTGAGTGATGAGGATCCTAACTCAGTCTTCATGTTTGCACAAAGCACTTTACCCACAGAGCCATCTCTCAGCTCACTTTCTTATTTTTCTTCATATTTCCCCCAAGATTTCTCTCCCTTCTTGCCTTTTAGATGCACAATGAATGTACATGAAGTAGATGTCCCTACTAGGACATAATGCCTGAGACCAGCCTTACTCCAACTAGCTGAGATTCTCCAGTGGAGCCTATCTGGGGCCAGAATTCTAATCCCAGAAAATGCTCTGCATGGGATTTTTTTTTTCTTCCTTCAGATCCAGTGCCAAAGACTGAGAAAAACAAAAGGCAGGAACAAAAATACAGCAATCAAACAGATAAAATCTGGGGTTGTGGGCGGTTCCCTTAAGGCCACACTCACTTCAAGAGGGAGAAACGGAATTCTGGAGAGTCCAGGCTGCAGTGAGGTGAGACTGGAGAAGGCAGAACCCAGTGAGTCAAAGCACACCTGCCTGGACTCCCAAGAAGAATGTGACCATCACCAGACCTGCAATCAGAGAAATGTCCATGAGCAAGGTATCTGAGAGGTCACTGCCCAAATTCTCCAGGACTCCAGAGCTACTGGTACCTCAAGACTGCCATGAAGAAACAAAGCAAATTGTTTTAGATTAATTGCACCTTGATTAATCATTCATGCTCCTGATGGAGTTTCCATTAAAATTCAAGATTTATTTTGCATATGGTTGACAATATATAGTTAATACATAATATTTTTAGCCCTGAAGATGTATTCCTCCAATAGGACTCCAAGTTTTAAGTAACAAGCACAATATGCATTGAGGAAAAGGTGAATTATTGGTTCCATTGCCATGACAAAATACCTAGGGCTGGGTACTTTATAAAGAAAAGAAATGTATTTAGCTCATGGTACATGCTTGTGGGAGGCTCCCTCTCACTGTGACATAGTGATAGCATTGAGACATAAGCACATACAAAAAAGAAGCACTGCAGCAGGAAACAGGAAATCTGAGGTCGGGGAGAAGATTCTGTCTTTTGCAACAACCTTTGTTATGAGAACTAAGCAATTTCATGAAAACTACATTAACCTCTTCCAGGGGCAGTGATTTCAATGACCAAATCATTAACTAAGCCCTATCTTTTATAGATTCCAACTTGTCCTAATGTCCACACTGGAGAACAAGCTGCCAACACACAAACTCCTAGGGTATACACTCAACTGTATTCAAACCATAGCCTGGGTTAATCACTAAATGATAAGAACGTAGCTGGACCAGTTTTCAACTACTGGTGTTAAACATCTCCCTCATCTTGTCCCTCCCTTCTGTTTTGTTTTGTCTTTCCCTCATGTTCATGGAGCTGCTGACTCTTCTCCTGAAGTTTTGTCGTGGCTGCTGGAATAGCCAAATACTCATTTGTATACCTAGCCCCATGAGCCCCAACATAAGTGCTGAAAAATTTAAATCACCATGATTCTATTTGACTTGTCATAGTTCATAATCCCATTCCAAGCTAGGAACTGTTTATAGACAACAAAGTAGAATTAGCCAGTTCCCATGACCAAAGCAGAGGGATGATGAGGCTCATCTCCCCACAAGTAGCAAAGACTAGGGAGGCAAGGAAAAGACTATGTGACTGTGCTGCTCTATACCCTAGAATGTGCACCTTCCTGCTGAGTCACAGAAACCCCCAATTCCCATAAGATTCTGCTCAGTTGGCATTGATACCTATTCATTGGTCTCAAGACCAGGGCATCTCTCAGTGACAAAGCACTGCAGGCTTACCAGCATGTTGCTGCTGCCCTCAATGCACCACACCCAGGATATCTTTTGACTCAGGGCTCCTGCTTCTCCCACATATCTCTGCATCTACACTTTGCTCTTCAAGCTCTCACTTCAAAAGGGCCTTGCCAATGAAGTCTCCGATTCATCTAATCTTCTGTATTGGCTCATCTCTTTTCCTCTAACCCTGTACTCTGTCACCAAAATTCTCTGCATGTCACCCTGCCTTTCAAAAGCATCATAGCTGTCCAGTCAGTGTTTTGAAGACTGAGATATCGTTGTGTCCCTTCCATTCCCAATGCAGTTCTTGCCCAAGGTCAAAATGGAGTCAAAGTAGGAGGGGATCCCAGAAAACAAAGCTACCTGCTCCAACAGGAACTAATGTTCTTCTTCACCCCTCCTCCTCACCTTCTTTCCCATGCTATAGGATAGTCAGAAGACCTGGCTTAGAGAAGAGACAAGATTTAACAATGTGAGTGAAACGCTGCTCTGGGATAGAAAGGACCAGATATATCTGGTGGGTTTCTTTCCCAAGCCCTGGTCTCCTTCACACTTCTAAATCCCTTCTCCACACTTCATCTGAGGGGACCTGAGTTAATTTCAAGGGCTTTCAATGACCATTTGCAATTAACTGTAGGGGATATATCTCCAGCCAATTAGTGTTGGCACATTTCCAGGGCTGTCACCGACCTGCTCTGGAGTAATCAGACTTAATTATCTTGTTGTCTTTCTTTTTTTTGTAAATGCTAATCTCATTTGTGTGAATTTCTGTAAACAATTAAGTAAGCAGAAAGTTCTCATTTGAACTGAACAAACTTGGACAAAGCAACTGCACTTCACAAACAAATCAAAATACTCATTCTACACAAGACCGGCCTCCAAGAAGTACCTGAGTCAGACTCCAGGGTCAGATATTTGGGCATCTGAAAGAAAGACTAAGGATGGGTCAGCCTATGTCTTTCTGGGTTCAACCTCTTCAAACTCAATGATAACCTCCTAAAATTAAGCTAAAGAGCTAGTTAACAGCAGTAGCTAATGTCTGTACAAGGAGAGAGCAAGGTGCACACCATCCCAAATAACTAGCTACATGGGAGATTAGGGGATGTTTGGGTGAGTAGTGGCCCATTCTGCCTGCTTTCTTGTTGAGCCCCACTCTGGGAATTGTACACCTCCAATGAGTCTGTGCTCTGTTGATTCCCTAGTGCAATGGCTGGTAGTATGGTTCAACTATCCTCTCTGGGAAATATACCAGAAGATTTCACACACAGATAGATAGATAGATAGATAGATAGATAGATAGATAGATAGATAGATAGATAGAGATTTTAGCATATTCTCCTGCCCCCAAGAGAGTTGTGTATCACCTCTTAATCAGCAGGTTCCTTGAAACTTTTAAGATTTTTTAAAAGAAAATACAAATGAAATTTACACAATGTATTATAGTTACTCCTAGAACATCAGATCCAGAAAAGATTCTAGGAATCTTAACTCAGTGTCCCAGAAATACCTCTGATGCTTGTAGTCTCCCATTGTCCCACAGGATCCAGCTCTGGGAAATCACTTGTCCCAACCCCAGAGAGACAATCTGCCTCATGGAAACCAGGTAAGGAACATCTGGTCCACCAGCAGAGCTCACCCAGAACCACAGTGCTTCCCAATGAACTGACCAATCAATATCCATTCATGACTTTAAGGTAATCAATGGGACTACATATGTTCTACCCTCCAAACCCTATGGGAAGCTACAAATGTTGCAAGAATGTCTGTGGACTCTCTGAGCTTTCCTACTTTGGCTTTCCAGAATAAAAGTCTTAGAACCTTCTGAATTTTACACTATGGCAGTCTCATGCTCTAGAAAGACAAGTAAAGGGCTTTCTATCCCTTCCTCTCCATCCTCACCAATGTTTCAAAACACTGATTTCCTATGTCTGCCTTCCCTAATCTTCCTTCTCTTTCTCTTAGCTTGATAAGTAAATCACATTAAGAAAAACTAAAGCCTAATAAGCATTTATCATATGTGAGGTACTGATCATTGAATGCCCACCCCAGTATGGGGAACAAATCAAGAAGGCTAGAATCCTGGAAAAACCTCACCTGTTTGCAGGCAACTCCAAGAGTCAGAGTCTCCTGTTCTCAACCTTGTATGTTGTTTATTTGACTCATACTTCTAGGACCAAGAAATCTCAAGCACAAGGTATAAGCATCAGTTTGGCATCTAGTAAGGGCCATCCCCCTGCATCTTAACATGATAGTGGGTATCACATAATGAGACAGAACAAGTGTACTAGAGAGGGCTCACTTTCATAATGAAGGCCACTCCCTCAACATCCCATTAATCTATTACTCCACTCATGACATCAGATCCCTCATGACCCAGCCACTTCCTCTCCATGCTACTGCTCTTAGGACCAAGTTTCCAACACATAAACTTCTTGGGAGTAAGGGACACATGTTCAAAGCACAAAAGCTGTGTAACTACAGTCACTCCTCACAAGAAAACTATAAGGCAGGCTCATTCTATGTTGAGAAATTGAGGCCCAGAGAAGCTGCTCAGCTACCTTCCAGACAGTGTATGATGGAGAGCCCAAAAGCTGGTTTGGGGTCCTTGTTTCAAACATTGTAGCCTCTTAGACATACTATGGAATCCCTGAACTTAGGGGTGAGGGGGTCACTAAAAGATGGTAAAAGTCTTCAAATTTCTATTTGAAATGTGAATGTAAAATGTTATAAGACTTAAGGAGCAGCATCTCTATGACCTTGGAGTAGTTGAAAGCAAATGCGATCAAACAAATGGAAGGGAGAAGCTAGCCAATATTGAAATTAAGAAATCCAGGTCAAAGATGTTTAGAGACTGAACAGCATCTTGATCTTTCATTCAACGAACAGAAATACTGGCAATGTGAGTCATATGGCTGCTGGACATATTTTAGTTGGCCAACTCAACTAGTTACTTAAAAAATATAAATCAGAACAGTAATGTATTCTCTCTATCACTACTGAAGAAAGAGGAGACTGTTCTGTTCTTCAGTAAGCAATGTGAAAATGTGGCACAATCTGAGCTCTTGAACACTGCTGGGTGGCTCTCACATAGCCATATTGGATCACTGTTGGCAATATAAAGATTTAGTATTTATAAGTCCCATAACCCAAAAGTCCTATTCCCATCCATATATCAAAAAAAGTACAAATAACCACCAAAAATCTAATAGTGGAAGAATTTGTAGTAGCCCCAAATGGAAATTACCCAAATATATGTTAATTATTGAATGGATAGTGGTATACACACGTATAATATTATACAGTGATGATACACCACAAAATAACTGCACACAGTATGAAAGAATTGCCCTCAAAAGACACTGATCAAAGAAAAGTTACAATGAAACAGTATGCAGTGTTATGCCAACAGCAGCCTTATCCATCTCATGTTTACTGTGCCTCCTGATAACAACAAGGGCCCACACCAAGCAATTTCTATCATATCTCTCTTACAGTCACACTGCATGGTCCACACAGTGATAAAGCCATATAGTGAATTTTTCAGAATTTGTCACCATCATTAGGTGGGCAAGTAGAAGATAAGTGGATAGGAAGACAGATAAACCAGGTTCTTAGAGGTTGGAACAGTGGTCACTTTAAAGGCAATAACTAGAAATGAAATATGAATAATGCCTTATGGTTTCTGGATTTGGGCAGCGGCTCCATGGTATTCTGGTTTGGATCTAAGATGGCCCTCTCAGGCTTCTGTTCTGGACACTTGTAGAATCTTTAGGAGGTAACTTATTGAGTGGAGGTGGGCCACTAGGGGTAGGACTTTAAAGGTTATAGCTTGGCTGTTCTCTTCTCCATGTTTCAACCATGATGTGAACAGCTGTCCTCTGTGACATGTTCTCATTTCTGTGATTTTATGTCTCAGAAGCACAGGGCCAGTCATCTATGAAATCCCCCTGAAACCACAAGACAAAAAATATCTAATACATATGCATATTTTCAATTTGTGAAAATTCATCCTGTGTGTGTGTGTGTGTGTGTGTGTTATTTTTGCATAGCTGTGATAAAAAACACCTGACAAACAATTTACAAAAATGGAGAATTTATTCTAACTCGTGGTTCTGGAGGGGTCAATCCATCGTAATGGAAGATAAAGGTGAGTCACATGGTGTAGCCAGGAGAAAGAAAAGAAGGATGCCAGAAAGGGCTAGGGTAATATACAGCCACAATGACACCCACACAGTGATCTGCTTCCTTAAACTAGCCCCTACCTGCTATGTTTTGTCACATTTCTATACATCAGGGCCCATGTGACCTGTCTGTGGCAAGGCCTAATAGGTACAGCACACATTTACTAATCCCTGAAGTAACTCTCAGTCCACTCAAGTGGACAACAATAATGAAACATCACAATGCACTAATGATTCAGTCAAATACTTATAAAATATCTCTACCATACAGATACACTATCGTTTGCACTGAACTGGCTGCCCTGAGGTTACCACATGGACTTTCTCAGCCAGCATGCAGGTGAATGTTGGGAACTTTTTATGGTCTTCTTATTAAATCATTTCAGAGAAATTCCCAGTTGCCTGCTGTAAGGTGACCAACACAATCTTCCTGAAGGCAGTTTCCAAGAATGCTCTGAGCTGACTTCAAATATTTCAAATGTCTCATCTTATTCTGGATACATGAAAAGAGAATTCTGCAGTTTGATTAACCGCCCTCATCCTGCCTGTCAGCAAGCAACCTTTCTTTATTTAGACAAGAAATTTTCTTCAGGATGAGAGAGTCAGAATGAAGACAGCAAGGACTCTTTCTATGCCTTGGCTCTGCACCATGGCATCCACTCTCCAACCCCTGACATGCACATAGATCAAAGGCTGAGAGCAAGCTGGTATCCTCTGCAGAAACCTGTCTTAACTGTGATGTATCCTATTTTGAATCTGAATTATTTCTTATTATCATTTGAATTGCCAATATTTACAAATCACATTTCATATAAAACTGTACATTGTTTGCTTATTTTGGAAAACTCAGCCCCACACATCTCCCACAGCACAGTCAGTACATGCTCCTTATGAGAAAAGCTTCTTGGACTCTGGAAATGGGGTTGCAGTTCTTATGCCAGTTAGTCTTAGTCACCTTGGCATAAACTAAAGTCACCCAGAAAGCACAAATCTCAACTGAGAAAGTTCCTCAATAGGATAGGCCTATGAGCACATCTGTGGGGCCATTTTCTTAACTGCTAATTGATGTAAAACAGTGCAGCCAGCTGTAGGTTGGTCTGGGCTATACAAGCAAAGTAACTGAGAGAGCTGGGGGGATCAAGCCAGTAAAGAGCAATTCTCCATGGTCTTTGCTTCAGTTCCTACCTCCAGGTTCCTAGCTTGAGCTTCTGCCCTGATGTGATGGACTGTGATATAAAAGAACAAGCCAAAGAAACCTCTTCCTTCCTCTGTTGATTTTGATCATGGTGTTTCTCACAGCAACAGAAATCAAACTAGAATAACTCTCAGTGGAGAATAGTTTTAAAAAACAAATAACAAAAAGTCCTTTATTCTGATGGGTTTTGTAAAGTATGATACTGATCAACTCAGCCAACATTGATGAGTCATGCTGTATTTGATGCTAAGCCAGTGATAGTTTCATTTGATCAGTAGGTTGATTGATTGACTGACTGACTGACTGACTGACTGATGCAGTCCTGAGGATCAAACCCAGACCCTTACCCCTGTTCCACTCAGCTACCCCTCCACTGCCTTCACTATCATTAAATATGAGAATTGGACTGGAGCTCTATTGCTCCCTTCAGCTTGCAAGTTTGATCTCTCAGGAATTTCTGCGAACCTTCCAGGATCATTCCAGTTCCTATTCATGGATGGCCCATCCCTGGCATTGTCACTGGCATCTATCATTTTTTTTGTCCACATGGCAAGTTAAGTTTAAGAGGCATATTTTAGTGGATCCATGAAAAGAGGAACCAGCAGAACTTTAGGAACCAGCAGAACAAAGGAATCATCAGAACTTTACCTAAAGAAGTCAGAAATGATTTTGTTCTAGAAGAATCTACGAATGTTCTCCTTTTGCACAACAGTGCCTGAAAGTCTTCAATTAGCCTTAGTAAACCTACTGCACTAGACTGGACATGTTAACAAGCTCTCTGGGTGATAGGAAGACATGCTGTTTTGAAAGACTCCCTGTTAGTTGCTGCTTCCTGGATACTTTGAGAGAGACCACAGTGCTTTACTCTCATCTCTGCTGCACCAGCCCACGACAGGAACAAGGGTATCATTGGCAGTTTTCCTCTCTATCCTCCTTCACAGAGGACATAGGTATGGATGACATTCGTATTTATGTTCACAGGCACAGTAGCTCAGTTTTCCATGGCTCCACTTTTGTTCTTTCCAGCTCAAAAAAAAAAAAAAAAAAAAAAAAACCACGTTAGAATTCCATGAGAGTTGGAAAAGGTGACTCTTCCAATTTACCTTAAGTTTTCAGAAGCAAATAAAGGCATAATTTCTTCCTATTGTCTCCATTGAGCAAGGTGTTGCTGGTATCCCTGTGACAAAACTTCATACTGCCAGTTGAAGGAGACACTAACTGAAAAGTGCCACAGTGGAGCCTGAGAAGGAAAAGAAAGTAAGTCTGACTGGTCTCCTTCCAGCAAGATACTAATGAGCCTCTCTGGACAGTAGCATCCCTGTCTAAGAAACAAACTGGAAATGTGATGAGCTGTCATGGTTCACCATAGAGACATCTGAGGGGCCTTGAGGTGTCCACAGCCAGCAGCAGAACTATGGGCTATGATATGGGGTAAAAGGTAGACAGAGAAGAAAGAACAACCCATCCCCATGTCACCCTTCACCTTCCTGCCTGCTGACAGTTTCTCCTCCACAAAAATCAATGCCTACCTGGCTGCTACACTCTGTGGGCCCATATGCAAGGACCTGCATAGAAGCCAACAAGAATAATGAGTCTGGAATATCCAATTGGATCAGCAGCTCCAAAACAGGCACTAGAGCAAAGAAGACAGAATGAGGATCTGTGCTAAAGAAGAAGAGCCAGAGCTTTCTGGATTCTATGTTGCTCCATATAAATTAGAGGCCTTGTGCCCTGGGCTCAGGTGAGTCAGTTCAGGCCCTGGAGCTGCAACTGGATGGAACCACGAGATTCTATATGTTTTAGATCTGTGTTATTAGGAAGAGTCATGATTCCATCATCATGAACTCAAGCCCCACAGGCTCAAGTGGTTCAATAGGGTAAGGTCATTAGACTAAGATGTGACAAAGGGAAGAGTGTGAGCTCTGTGCATTTCTACCTTCTAATGTTGGCTGTTTTCATAGCTTGGAGGAGATGCAAGTAGCAGTGTTGGGTCCAAAACCAGAAGGACAAGTTGAGTGCACATCAAAGATTGTTGTGTTCATCTCTGGGATCCAACTCCACTCTCTCTGCACAGGCCAAAATCTCTTTCCTCAGGAAGCCTCTCCAGACCCCCCACTCACCCCCATTGAACTTCTGTGTACCCTACAAGCATCCTTTGAGAAGTCAGTTCAGAGTCATGAGACTTTGTCCACAATGCTGGGTATGTCACATGCCCTCATGAGACTGTAGGGTTCTGAGGTAAATACTCTGTTTCGCATGCCTTTTCCTTTTCACTGTGCCCAGGAGAGTCCAGTGGATGTAGCCATCCATTGACTCTGAATCACTTAGAGATTGACCTATGGTCTTTAAGCAAAAGCAGTCCAGGTAAGGGTAAGATACAGGGAACTTGGAAGGGCCCATTTCCAGAAGCCACTCTTAATCCCTGCCTAGAAACAAAAGGTAGTATGTTTCATGTGCCTGTACTTGAGAAGATGTTGCCAATGTTCCTGCTACAGAATCTACCCCTTTCTCTCCCAGCTCTAGCATAATTCTGGGTACAAGTGTAGATGTTCATTGAATGCATCAATGTGAGGAGTGATATCTGATGGTTCATTTTTCAAAGTAATGGGAGCCATCTTAATTCATAAGACAGATAACTAGGAAACACCAGGCTCTGCTAGAGTCTGCTAGTGTAGCCAGCTGAGCTACCTCCAGCACATCTACAAGTTCAGAATAGAAAGTAATGGGCCATCAAGCTTGTCTCACAGGCTTCTGACATACCCAGGCCACCGTCCCAAAAGGCTTTAAAATAGACAAAATGTAAAACATTAAATATAGAAATGAAGCTGTCTATGACTTTTATTGGGGAAATGAAAAGGATGGGGAGAAAGAGAAAACCTAGATGAGTGTAAGATTGCAGCCTCCTGATTATTCAGCCAAGGAGGAGGGGCTGGAGGGGCTTGTTCTGTTGGGAGTTAAAACCTGTTCTCTGTACTCACTCAGCACAGCGGCCATTCTAGACTGATGATTGGCTGTGCAAGGACCTAAACTGCTTTGTGTTCCCTACTTTAATTTTTGGTGCACGCCTTTAATCCCAGCACTCAAGAGGCAGAGGCAGGCAGATTTCTGAGTTCCAGGCCAGCCTGGTCTACAGAGTGATTTCCAGGACAGCCAGGGTTACACAGAGAAACCCTGTCTTGAAAAACAAAAACAAAACAAAACCCAAAATACTTTCATTCTCTAATGCTTTTTATAAAGTGGGTTTCTTTGTTCCTATGGTCTGGAAAAGAGAAAAGTGAAAGACTCAGAGAAGGTAGGACTGAACGATGGAGTATGGAGCAACATGCCAGTCATTGCATTCTTATCCTTCACACAGTTCTCGCCCTCTCTTGCTCTGGTCTGTTCTAACAAGGGTTGCAGTATATGATGGCCAGACGAGCACCTGCAGGATGCAAGGACTCAGCAGTGGCAGCAGTTGGCAGCTGTATCTTCCAATAGACTCCCTCTGCAATGCCCCAATGAGTCTGAGTAACCACAGCTCCCAGCAGGGTCAAGTACCATGAGCTACTTGGCTGTAGAACTTCTGCTGGGATTTCTCCAGCCATTAGGCAGAGTTAGTTTCTTGCTGTTCCCAAATTGTAGAGTGTCCTCTTTGTGTGTCTCTTAGCCCACATAGTGCCCGTGTAATGTATCCTAATCCTAACTGGTGGTTTCCCTATGTTTGGAATATTTAGCATGATTTCTGATGTTTCTGCCTAAACTTAGACTGACGTAAGAAAAGAAACTGAAAAGGGAGAGCATGGAGCAGAGGAGCAGTAAAAGAATGGAGAGATGTTTGCTACTCACAAAAGCAATGATTTAGCTCTCACTGAACATAGGAATAAATTCAGAAGCCCCTGCCTCTGCTCCCAGAACACTGTTCCTGAGATAAGCAAGAGATACTTCAGGGCTTCAACTTTCCAACTTCATCATCCCTACTTTTGGGGCATCCTGCAATCTCACACACAGCCAAACAATGTGTTCTCAGTAGTATAACCTCAAATTTTCATATTGATTCCTCCTGTGTAAAGATAAGACTGCCCATTGCCCTGGGCATCTTCAACTCCGAGCATCCTTAACTCTAAGGTCTTGACTTATTGAGTACTGCAAAGTGGCAGGAGTTATCACAGTCTCTTCTAGAGTTGAGATCACTTTTTCTTCTGTAAGTAAAAGTTCGTGATGAAGCAGTTGGCTTTAGTTTGAAGATTCTAGCTCCAGTTATCTTCTTCATTCCCAATCTAATCAGAGATGGATTGAGCTCATGGACAGTGACAGAATGCAAGGGGCTTGGGGAGACTCCACAGGGCTGGGCAAGGTAGTTGCTGAATGCTGGGGGGTGGGGGGGCTCTCAGCATCTTCAATCATGGAGAGTTCTCAGCATCTTGTCCCTCCCTATTGCCTGAGACAGAGAAGGGCATTCTTACTTCCTCTGTACTGCCAAACACACCCATTTCCTCTCTAGGCTGTTTTTTAAATCTTTTCTGTTCACCAGTGTTTCTTCTCCTTTATCCCCTGCCTTACACAAGATCTCTTCATCTTGACAGAACCAAAGATGTGGTCCAGAGATGAGGGTGTACAAGTGAAAATAAAACCAGAGATTAGGAGTATGAGGGGTAACATTTTTATTAGAATATAAGAAGACCCTGTGGGTATAAGGCAAAACCCCATTCAGAGCCAGTACCAAATAATTGCCTGTGATCTGACAGTTTCCTAACTTTAAAGATCCAGCCAAGACTTAGAGACCAAATACCAGTGTACTTTCTTCAGAGCAATGGCATGGCAGAGCATATGGCCATGGGGATGAAGAGGTTAATGGGAATCCAATAAACAGTGCTCAAAAGGCCAATCATGAAGTTAGGCCTTATCAAGGAACAGCACTTTCTTCTGAAATCCCCACCACTGCCCTCTATAGATGTGCAGGCATGCATCCCCAGATACACAGTCCCAAGTGACATCTAAGAACAGCCACAGCTTGGAAATTTACTAAGAAATACAGGATGTTGTCCTGTTTGATTTTGCCCCATAGAATGAAAGATTAAAATCTAAAATCATGCTTCACTTGCCTCTCCAGTTCTTGCCTTTGCTTTAAGTGGAAGAGCATCATGCAGATTCCCAAATCTTGACTGTTACAAAAGAGATTCCTTGTCTTCTTACATCATACTCTCTATCCCAAGAAAGTTTGATGATTTGCCTTAGTAGGTCTCTCAGACTGCTTACTGGAGTGTCATGAACACACCTCCCAGCTGTGCTCCATTAACTCCATGACCTCTCAGTCTGTTCAGATCCTCTTGCAGAGAGTCATCAAGTACCCTCACAGTCTCCAGAGGAAGCTCAACCAGAGAACAAGTATGTCTGTGAATAGATATGCTGGGACTCTGGGTCCTGCCACACCCTGAACCAGGACAGGATGGAACATTCTAGAAGTACAAAGATGGGAGTCCAATTGGGAAGGAGGGCAATGACAAATACTGAAACTGCTTTCTAAATATAAGAGATGAGTTTCAAGCTTCAAGGTTTCCAGAAGCACTTTAGTTTATATCTAAAACAAGACACTTGCATAGATATTAGCTATAACAAGATGTAACCATAGGGACCTGTACAAGCAAAGCCAAAAGCTTAGAAATGCTGGGCTACAGAGGCCATAATCAGAACTGCAGGTCTTCCCTTCTTCATGAAAAAGATAGGGAAGGAGACAGTTGTCTCTACCTAAATGGCATGGCTTTGGTCTCCTAGAGTGTAAATCTTCAGTCAGGGGAGGCGTCTGGGCAAATGGGACTGGATGGGATGGGCAGATATCACAATACCATGGAAAAATAGCAATGTATGGTGAGTTAACACACTAAGATAGAACAGCTTGAGGAAAACTTGTTTGGGATGAACAAAATATGATTTATCCTATGGAAAGGACTCAAGCATGGTAATGTCTAAGAGTTTTCACCAGAAGGAAGTTAGAAAGCTTAGACCTTCCTTGCCTCTGAACATCTTCTGTAGTTAGTGATTGGACTCTATGTGAGCAGTGTACACTAAAGATGAATTTCCTTCAAAGCACTCTGGCTGACAGAGTAGTAGAAAAAGAGTTGGGCTCGATTAAGGCAAAAATAAATGAGTATAAATTGTGTGTCAGATAGTTTATCAGTTTGAGTGGGAGAATTAATCTACAATATGTTTGTCTCAGAGTGGAGAGTACAGACTGCAGCGGTGGCAGCAAGGCGGCACTGGGGTTGAGAAATGGTTCAATTAAAAGAGTCAAGAATCACCTCTGTGAAGGCTCCTGCATCATCATTAATTCAGCCACATTACCTTCTGCAAACATTGCACAAGGTCCTGTTTGCAGCCTCCAACGACTCAGAGAGGGGGGCCAGCTGCCAGCAGGACTGTTGGGGCTCCTTAGGGAAATTAGTGATTTTCCTACTTGACCAGATCCTAATTTAACCAAGTCCTGCCCAGAGCAGCTGTAACTGTTTATGTTATATAATCCTGGAAAAGTTTGATGGGAAAGATGAAGACACTGCAACAAAACAAACAAGATGGGACAGCAATTAGCTACCCACGAGAAGCCAATATTTCCCTGGGGATCCAGGATGGGCCCCTGACACTATGCGTTTCTAAGAGCTCCTGGGCTGCGCTGGCATGGTTTGTCTCCAGATCACCTTTCAGTAGTACTGATCTGGATTCTTCAGGTATGAAACCCATGAGTGTCCCTTGGAGGCTCACTAGAAATGAGGACCCTGGACCTCCTAGATCAGTCTGGTTTGTAGGCTTGTTTACAGTGAAGACTTGCTAGAATGGAGCTTCTACTCGGTTTTCTTAGAAATCCTCATGGTCTCCCCTTCAATGTGTGCCTACTGGTGTTTCAGGTATGAATAGTCAGAGAGCACCTGAGTTCTGGCATGAATTTCTCCTTACTTCGGGTTCTCATGTGGAAAGAAAGATCATCAAAGGATAGTAGTCGAGTAGGAGACTCAACACAGAAAGAAGAGATGAGAGGAAAGAGGACAAAGGTATAAAATTAGAGAAATTAAGAGAGAGAGAATAAAAGATGTAAGCCGGGACCGCTGACCCAGTACCCAATACTTTCCAGAGCAGAACTATAATGATACTGGCTGATGAAAGAGACCCTGGCAAGTCCTCCTCATCTCACAGAATGTCTAGGCAAGCATGAGCAATGAAGGCCATTCTGCCTCATTCTTCTACACACAGAAATAAATACCCAACAGACACATGTAACAGCATCTGACAGCCCTTCCAAAGAGCCAGGTGAACCTTAGGAATGCATCATTTGTGAGTCTGAGGATACAAAGGAACCTACTGATTTCCAGAGAGGTTGTACCAGCTTGCAATCCCACCAGCAGTGGAGGAGTGTTCCTCTTTCTCCACATCCTCGCCAACACCTGCTGTCAGCTGAGTTTTTTAGCTATTCTGACTGGTGTGAGGGGGAATCTCAGGGTTGTTTTGATTTGTATTTCCCTGATGACTAAGGATGTTGAACATTTCTTTAGATGCTTCTCAGCCCTACGAGTTTCCTCAGTTGAGAATTCTCTGTTTAGCTCTGTTCCCCATTTTTTGATAGGGTTATTTGGATCTCTGGAGTCTAACTTCTTGAGTTCTTTGTACATATTGGATACTAGCCCTCTATCGGATGTAGGATTGGTAAAGATCTGTTCCCCAATCTGTTGGTTGCCATTTTGTCCTATTTATAGTGTCCTTTGCCTTACAGAAGCTTTGTAATTTCATGAGGTCCCATTTGCTGATTCTTGATCTTAGAGCATAAGCTATTGGTGTTCTGTTCAGGAACTTTTTCCCTGTGCCCATGTGTTTGAGACTTTTCCCCACTTTCTCTTCTATTAGATTCAGTGTATCTGGTTTTATGTGGAGGTCCTTGATCCACTTGTACTTGAGCTTTGTACAGGGAGATAGGAATGGATCAATTCGCATTCTTCTACATGTAGACCACCAGTTGAACCAGCACCATTTGTTGAAAATGCTGTGTTTTTTCCACTGGATGGTTTTAGCTCCTTTGTCAAAGATTAAGAGACCGTAAGTTTGGCGGACCCTCAGAAAAATTAACATAATACTACCTGAGGACCCAGCTATTCCACTCCTGGCCATATACCCAGAAGATGCTCCAACATGTGATAAAGACACCTGTTCCACTATGTTCATAGCAGCCATATTTATAATAGCCAGAAGCTGGAACAACCCAGATGTCCCTCAACAGAGGAATGGATACAGAAAATGTGGTACATTTACACAATGGAATACTACTCAGCTATTAAAAACAATGACTTCATGAAATTCACAGGCAAATGGATGGAACTTGAAAATATCATCCTGAGTGAGGTAACTCAGTCACAAAAGAATGAACACAGTATGTACTCACTGATAAGTGGTTATTAGCCCAAAATTTTGGAATACCCAAGCGTTACTTCACAGCATCCAGTAGGCTGAGTGTGAGGTCCCAGATGGAGGACTTGGAGAAGGGACTGAAGGAGCTGAGGGAGTTTGCAGCCCCATGGAAGGAGCAACTGTGTCAACTGGCCTGACCTCTTGATGCTCCCAGAAACTGGATCACCAACCAAAGAGTACACATGGAGGGACCCATGGTGCTGGCCACATATGTGGCAGAGGGGGAGTCTTGTTAGCCATCAGGGAGAGGAGAGGCCCTTGAGCCTGAGGCTGTTAGATGCCCCAGTATAGAAGAATACCAAGGAAGGAAGACAAGAGTGGGTGGGTGGGTGGGGGAATACCCTCATAGAGGCAGGGGGAGGAGGGAGGGAATAGGGAGGTTCCAAAGGGGAGATCTGGAAAGGGGGAAACATTTGAAATGAAAATAAAGTATATAAAAAAAAAGAATTTAAAAAAGAAAGAAAGGAACCTACTTTCTAAATCACTGTTCTATTGTTGTTAAGAGCATGACTAAAGCAATTCTTTAAAAAGAAAGTATTTAGTTGGAAGCTGGTTTACAAATTCAGAGGGTTAGTCCATTATTGTCATGGTGCCATGTATGACACTGGAGCAGTATCTGAGAGCCACTTTCTGACCTGCAGGCCAGAGAGAACTAGACCTGGCATAGGTTTTGGAAACCTCAAAGCACACCTACAATGATACACTTCCTCCAACAAAGCCACACCTACTCTGACAAACTACACCTCCTAGTCTTTCTCAAATAGTACCACACTCTGATGGTTAAGTATTTAAATATATGACCCTATGGAGGCCAATCCTATTTAAACCACCACACCTACTCAGGTAAGTGCCAGTAAGGAGGTAACTTTGGTTCTTATCACTAAAGACATTTGGTGAACAAAAGAATTCAGGGCAGTCAGAGCAGTCATTTCTCTTGGCTTTCTGGAAAACTGGTATGTAGAGTTGACATGGAGCAAATGTTCCCCAGGCTGGACCTTATCTGAGATGGGCAAAAGAAACAGAAGTCTCCATTTATTCTAGGCAGAAGGAGGTTTACATTGCAAAAAAAAATGAGGATAAGTTTGTATGCTCCAAGAAATTCACACACAAAAAAGGTTTACCAAGCTCTATTTTTGAGTCTTGCCTTCCTGGCCAACTCTTGGCAGCTGTATGAAAGAGGTGTCAATGATGTAGAAAATACTTTTGGCCAGCTCAGGCTGCTAGTTCATAACGATCCTGAGTAGAGGTAACTAACCTGTCAGTATGCAGTTATCAAGTAGTAGCCACTGGACCTTCCTCCTCCACATCCTAAAGATGCACAACACACACACAGACACACAGACAAACACAGACACACACACAGACACACACAGAGACCTACACACACACACACACACATACACCAATGTACAAGATTTATTTTTCTTTACGTGTACAAAGTGATGGGTTTCATAATGACATTTTCATTCAGAATTTATGTGAAGATTAAATGACATTATACATAGGGCAACTCCTCATAAATTCTAATTTTCAATTTTTTGTCGAGCTAGTCATCCCTCATACTATGAGTCTGTCACCAATGAAAATGCAAGCATGGTACAGAAATTCTGGTACATTTGGGGTGTGGTTTTTCTCATTTAACCTCATCCAGTCATTCTATGCAGTTGTCCCAGCAGAATATTGATGACATGATCACTTTTGGTTTTGACACTGGAAATGTTTGGTCTCAGGAAGAGGAGAATACACAGACTATGTCAAAGCATGAAACTTCTGTTCCTCACCCTTAGCGTAGCAGCAGAGAGAAAAGAGAGAAGCAAGATTCTAGATAACATCTATAAGCAGGAAGTTCTAGAGTCAACATAAGAAGCTTCTCAGCCTTCACCTTATGTCACACAGAAAGTTCTGGCTATTGCTAGGACTCAGAAACAGCACAGAAGCCAGCTAAGTCCCTGAAGCCCAGCTGGTCTTTGTGTGAGCACTGGAAGAAATTCTGTTGCTTCTTTGCATTTGGGCATTTGGCAGCTTGCAACCAGTCATTTGATGACTGTCTTGCAGAAATGACATATGCTGTGCAAAAATCATCCAGTTTACTCCACTTGAACTCCTTTGAACACTGTAAGACATCTCTAAAACCATCAACCCAGGCAGAGGGATCATGGGTACAGAGGTGAGGTAGAGTGTGTCTATGTATCAGTTAGGCTTTTTAGACCCAGCATGGGATCTGCCTTGGAGTAAATACAGATGGAAGACAAGGACCAATAGCTCACTGAGTCCAGGAAAGAAACTGGGCACCTGAAGCTTAAAGAATGGAGTCCAGAAGAAATACAAAGCCAAAGGATACAGCGATGCAAATTGTCCTAGTTACAAAAGAGATTGTATTTGGAGACTGATTCCAATCCTGTATTTCTGAAGAATGTAGTAAAATCTTTTCCTCTGTTCCTCTTTCTCCACAAAGAAAGCATAAGACACATCTATTGACCATGCCTGACTCCATCTGTTCCAAACACTTCTACATTGACCCCACCCCAAGTCAGACACACTGGAACTTGCTGGAGAACTTCATCGTGCAAATGAGAGGCAAGTATCAAACTGGACTTCAAGCTTTTGGTCTCAACCGCCAGAAAATGATCGTGCTACCTACTGAGATATGGAAAGGACCAAGGAGCTGGCACAAATTGGTGTACCTAGATAATTATCCATCCTTTTCTAGCTTGAGATCCATGAGAACTGAGATATCTTTCCCTCGCATCATTATTGTTGCTGCCCGCCGGAACAATGCTTAGAATAAAGGTAATAGTAAATACACAATGAATGGATGGGTTATGGGAAATAAAGGAATGTGCCAGAGAAACAAGAGAAAAAAGTGTGTCTGGAATAGAAGGATTGCAGCTCAGCTTGGGAAACCCTGAGTTTATAAAGCCCAGGAAACCTTAAACTGAAGAAGTGTAGGTTGTTGGAGTCCAGACCTTAGAGAAGTGGTCAAAGATAAATTCTTGTCCTGGGACAAAAGGCCTGTGTGCAGCATCCAAGCTATCCCTCAGCTGTACCAAGTAGCAAATTACCCAGCACTGCCCTGAGGCCTTTCATCTCTGCTGGTAGGCTATCAAGGACCATAGCTGGAGAAGCAACAATCAATATTTGATATTTGTCCTTTTTTCCAGAGAGAAACAGACAGATACATTAGTTTTTTAAAGAATGACAAGGGTCCCTTGCTATAACTCTTAAAAGATCCCAGAGATGTTCATTCTGGAGTGGGCTGGAATAAAAAGGAACCAGGACTGCCCTCTGGGCATCATTCTTCTCAACTGTGCATGGGGCTTGCAATTTACTAAGCAACACGATCTAACTTTTTCTTGGTCCTCAAATGATGGAAATTTCTCCTAGATTGTGCCAGAGAATAAATAAAAGACTATAAGTAGAGATTACAGTGAACGTTAGTTTCAGCCTAGCATTAGAGATAGAAAGCCAAATTGAATGCACACATGGGGTTTGGAGTTAATCAGGTATGTTACCTTTGAAGTGTAATTTGACTTTCTGTACTTCAACTTGTCTATAGAGTGTTTAGCGCTTTACCAGGCTATACATGTTGATAGACTAGTCTGACAGTAGGTGTGGCCTTGAGCTCAGAGGTTAACCTCACTCACAGTGGAAGAACTTGACAATGGATCATTAGCTGAGAAAAAAGGCTCTCAGGCTAGAGATGGGTTGTGTCTCATTTTGGAATCTGAAGTCTGAACAACACTATTCTCTGTAGTTTAGCTCCTGCAGGCCCCCCCTTACCCATACTTCCAGAATAAAATTCTAAGTTTGTTTCATTTTACTTTATGGCTCAGAAGAGGGAAAGAGAGCAAAAAAATATAGAACATTGCAAGTTCTTCTCATGACAGTAATACCAAAGATAATATTATCAACTCTTCATAGACTAGGATTGCTGAGCTCAATGCTTCCTCCTCAAGCCAGGAGTGATAGCCTCTCTCCACATACTTGTCAAAGTATACTTATCATTCCCATGACAAGAGGGATGCTAAGCATCCAGAATTTGGATTCTGGTTTTAGAAGACAGAAGCATTTCTTGGGAACCAGGTTAAATTTATAACCCAATTCTGCTCGTTCTGAGGACCCTACATTATAGTATTGGATTAAAGGGAATTATATAACTTCTCCTTGTGTTTATATCTTTGGGAAGGAAGAATCGATCAGAAAATCAGAATTTGAATAGTGTTGAGGTCCTTGACCATAACAATATAAAAACCTGCTCCTGACTTAACGACATGCTATTCAGAGATGAAGAGATGTCATGTGGGCAGAATCTCAAAAAATGAATGAAAATGTGATAGGCAAATAAACAGATTCATTCTTCAAGTTCCTGGGATGTGGGGGGAGGGTCATTTGGGGCAAGTTTGCCCAAGAAATCAGGGAGCATTGCTATGTGCATGAAGGGAGACTCTTGCACCATCTAATTTGAGTTGTCTCCTTGATGGATGGGCTAGGATAGCTGTTTCTTGGCAGGTAAGGGATTCAGTCTGCTTGGTCCGCACGTTTTTTGGCAGGCTGTCTATCTTGATTTGTTGCTTTGAAGGGCCATTGCTCAGAAAGCTTTTGTTATCAGAGGAGCCTAGGGCTGTTGGGTCATGTCTGTTTCTGTACTCTGCAGACATTCCTCTCCAGACTCAAAGCTTTGCTATCTTTATTATCCAAACTGAGAGGACAGCCCAGCTGATGGCTGGGCAAACCTGTCCATCCATTGCTTGTCAGCAGGTGATTCTGAGATGGGTTGGAATCTTGCCATTCACTGCTTAGGACTTGAGCTGTCAGTGAACTTGGGTAGAACTGGAGAAAAGAATAGACTGACTGCCATGCATTATTCATGGAGCAAGTATTTCTTGAGTTCCTAGTTTGTTTCAGGTGCTGAGAAGAGATACAGAATGATGCTTGTTTCCCCTAAGAATAAACCAATGAGCACAGCAACATGTCAATGAGTCACATCAGAGGGAAGCACCAGAGTGTTTGGAGCCTTGGGAGAGCATCCTTCAGAGGACTATGCGGTACTAGCCTAGGGTAGAAGGTCATGCAGGCTGTGATAAGGTCAAAGGAAGACCCAGTCTGGAAACACTCAGCCCATCACATATCATTGTTGTGAGAACCAAATGACTATTTCAAGGCTGTGGGAGAATTGTATAAGTGGAAAATCAAAGGGGAGGAACTGGGTTGTTTTAACTGTCAATCTCTGATGATGTCATACAACAGGGTTCTCCAGTAGGTATGCAAAGACTTGATTCAGTGTGATGCCTCTTAATCCCTGTGGGTGGCATTTCCCTGTACCATCTTACCTTTATAGAATATCTTTCTCTCAAGTTCCTTGTCAATCCCCAAACTACAGGTGTTGGTTGGTTGGTTGGTTGGTTGGTTGGTTGGTTGGTTGAGTTATAGCCTTGCTCTATCCTCACACAGAATCCTCCCCAAGGGAGCTGTAGAATAATGCACCCATGGCCTGGCCTGGTGATAGAAAGTGAGGGAAAAATGCTACTCTTTCGAGCCTTAAGCCCAAAGCTCAAGCCTACAATGTGCACAGCATTTGAACAGCATTAATTTTGCCCTCAGCCTGTTTCATGCATGGAAAGCTTATCTTTCCAACTGTACCATAAGTTCTTCAAGGGCAAGGCCAGTGCCCTTTGGGTGCTTTTCTTTACTCTTCATTCGCTGGCATTATGTGAAACATCATGCCTGTCACTGTTTTACCAGCGAGGCTGATCAAAATGAGGCTGCTAATTTCATCTGTGGAGTTTCATTTGCAATTAAATGGATGGTGATGCCTTGGTTATGGCTTAATTAATAAATTCAATAAACATGAATTAAGAATCTATGATGAGGCAGACTCTGTGTTAAGCACTGGCTCTCCAGAGATGAATGACAGCTCTTGGCTCTCAAAAAGTTCATAGTCTAGTAAGAGACAAATAAACAAGTGTGAATGCACAGTTATGATGCAGGGGGGTAATTGCCAGAGAATAGATTTGTTTAAAGGACTGTGAAAACCCAGAGGAAGGAGTGAGAAATGATGCTTGCTGGCATGATGGATCATTTTTGTCTTGAAGGATGCAAACAGAATTTTTAAGGAGTAGAAGAAAAGTATCACAGGCAAAAGTAACAGGGGTAACAAGGGTACAACTATGTGACAAATCAGGAAGCCATATTTGAGGGACTAGAACCTGGGTCATGTGGTGGGGAGTGGATTCAATAGGTAGGGTTGGGGTCTTTCCAACCAGCTCAAGAATTTAAGCTTCATAAAGTTCTGGAAAAAAAACAAAGGGGATGCTTAGTGTGGGGGATACCATATGGGATTCTATCTGTGAATATCCTTTGATCTGGTTTTGCTTGGATTTCTAAGGAAGGCTCCGAAGAGCTGAAGAATGGATAGCCTACCAAGTACACTGAAGGGCAGCTATGACAGGGACCACTTTATAAAGGAGATGTGTTAAGTCAGACATGACAGCTCATGCTTATAATCTCAGGACTTGGAAGGTAGAAACAGAAGAATCAAAAACTCAGGCTAGTCTCAAACTCAATGTATAGTTTTAAATGACCCTCTCTCAAAAAATGAATGAGAAGATATGGCATCATCTGAGATTATGATGACAGCAGAGAGAACCCTTCAAGTAAAAGGAAAGAGATGAGATGGTGAATGGCTCAAAGAGTGACATACTTTTGCTAACTACTAAGACCTTTTATACGAACACAGGAACAGGTATGTAAAACAGGTCAACATGCACAGTAATTAGGTCAATTACAGATGCAAACAAAATACAGTTTAGAGTGTGCAGAAAATACAAGTGGCTAAATACAATAGAGAGCCTATGTGCTAACCTGTAACCATAAGAAATCTTGGCACAAGTCAAACTGATCTCCTCCCAGGCACATCCAAATTTTGTTGCATCAAAACCAGTGAAAAATGTTGTTGGAAGATCTTCAATGGCATTTCATGTACAGTATGACCCCCCCCCACCATCTTGTACATATTCCTTCCAGTACCCCTGATAGGAAATCCTACTTCTCTGGCAGTAGAGAAAGGAACTAAATAGAGAGCACCACAAGTATAAAGCACTCTGAGAGGGCTCAAATGGTGATGGCTCCTCAAGGGAGTCACTGAAGACCAGGGACTCATCCTCCCCCATCCTTCACATCCCCATTCCCGTTCTCCTCCATGTTTCATAGTTACTTGAGAACAGCTGAGCCAACAAAACACTGCCAATTCATTCATTACCACCAGCAACATAACCGTTAGATGGATCACACACTCATGTCCTCTAGCCCTAGAACAGCGTATTTACTCTGTGTTGACATTTCTAGGAGAAGCTGAATTGCAAGTGAGCGAGAACTCTCAATCGTGAAAGATGGAGGTATGAAGAAATAATTGATGGCAGTGGGTACAGGCTGTCTGTTGCAGTCATCTTCCCCTCGAAGGGTTCTCCAGCCCAAACTCCCATGAGCATCTGGGGACTATTTATTTCATGTGTAGACAAAGTGTTTAAGAGAAAATGCAGGAAAAGATATTATTTATGTGGGAAATGAAAAGTAGCTGATAGTATTAAGGTTCAGAATTAAAGTTGCAAAAGATTGTTTCATGAATGAGTTTATTAAACACTCATCCAATAGGCTTTTTCTGTGCCAGGTATGATAGTGCAAATATATCAGTAAGCAAAGCAAGGGCTCTGCCATCAGCAGGCTCAGAATCAGTAGGGTACTGATGTGTTAACCAGAAACTACAATGCAGGACATAATGTTGTCATGAGGCATTGTTCTAGATACAGCAGGAGAGAGAATCAAAAAGTTCTCATAATGCTGGAGTCAGGGAAGGCTAGGCAGGGGTTAAGTAGTTGACTTAACTCCAAAAATAAAGAAACTGCAATAAAGAAGAAAAGGGGAAGGGAGGAAAAGGGAGGAAGGGGAGGAGGAAGAGAAAATGCATTTTTATGGTTGTATATTACTGATAATATAATCATACAGGGAAATAGTACTGACTTTGTGCTGTGTTTGTGTCTTCATTTTATTCATAAAGATTCATGCAGGAATCTACTAGGAGGGATTAGTGTAATGTTACACTGTAATGTCAGACTGCTTTTTCCTAGCATTCTATCATGAATACATTCCAGTAAAATACAATTAACAAAAACCATTTAAAAAGAATTATTGCCTGCTGTGGTGGTGCATACCTATCATCCTAGTACTAAGGAAGCAGAAGCAGGAAGATCTCTGAGAGTTTAAAGCCAGCCTGGTTTACACATCAAGTTCTGGCCATACACAGTGAGACATTGTTTCAACAAGAAAACAAAACAACAACGAAATGCTATAGGGAGATGGAGAGATGGTTCTGTGGTTAAAAGCAGTTTCTGCTTTTGCAGAGGGCCTGGGTTCAGTTGCCAGCACCTACACAGGAACTCACAACCACCTGTAACTCTAATTCCCGAGTATCTGTTCCCCTCCTCTGGCTTCCACAGGCGTATACATGGTGCACATACATACATGCAGGCAAATATCAAAGCAAATGAAATAAAATAGATTTGTTTGTTTGTTTGTGTTTGTTTTCTTTTGAGACAGGGTTTCTCTGTATAGCCCTGGCTGTCCTGGAACTCACTCTGTAGACCAGGCTGGCCTCAAACTCAGAAATCCACCTGCCTCTGCCTCTTGAGTGCTGGGATTAAAGGCATGTGCCACCGAAGAATTATCACGATCCTTCCAGTTTCCATCTGCACCTGGATCTGATCTTATGCCTCAGCACTCCATACCCAAATCCTTCAGGAGAGATCTGGTCTCCCAGGAATGCTGATAAGCCTGTGAGCACAGGTAAGAAGACCACAACTTCTGCTCAGAGGGACATGCCAGGAGCCCTCAGGACACAGGAACTGAGGAGCAGCCTACGACAGGTTCCTTCTGGTTTCTGTCTGTGCCCAGAGCTAGTTCTGTGCCACAACTCTCCATACCAAAATACCACCGGGAGAGAGCTGATCTCTCAGGAGTGCCAACACACCTGTGAGCACAGGTAAGACCACCACTTCCGTTCAAATTCCTGGCCGAAGAGGGACCTGCCCAGAGCCAACAGGACACAGGAACCAAGGAACAGCCGGGGACAAGATCCTTCCAGTTTCCATCTGCACCCTAGAGCTGACCCTGTGCCACAGCTCTCCATACCCAAATTCCTCCTGGAGACAACTGGTCTCCCAGGAGTACTGACACACAGGCTTGCAGGAGGGACAAGCCACAGGCAGAGACAGCAAGACCAGCTAATACCAAAGATAACCAGATGGTGAGGGGCAAGGACAAGAATATAAGCAACAGAAACCAAGGCTACTTGGCATCACCAGAACCCAGATCTCCCACCACAGTGAGCCCTGGATATCCCAACACACCATAAAAGCAAGACTCTGATTTAAAATCACATCTCATGATGTTGATAGAGGACTTTAAGAAGGACATAAATAACTCCCATGAAGAAATACAGGTAAAAGCCCTTAAAGAGGAAACAAAGATCTTTTAAAGAATTACAGAAAAACATAACCGAACAGGTGAAGGAATTGAACAAAACCATTCAGGATCTAAAAATGGAAATAGAAACAATAAAGACATCACAGAGGAAGACAACCTTGGAGATAGAAAACCTAGGAAAGAGATCAGGAGTCATAGATGCAAGCATCACCAACAGAATACAAGAGATAGAAGAGAGAATCTCACGTGCAGAAGATATCATAGAAAACATTGACACAACAGTCAAAGAAAATGCAAAATGCAAAAAGAAATATTCAGAAAATCCAGGACACAGTGAGAAGGACAAACCTAAGGATAATAGGTATAAAAGAGAGTGAAGATTCCCAACTTAAAGGGGCCAGTAAATATCTTCAAGAAAATTATAGAAGAAAACTTCCCTAACCTAAATAACACACAAGAAGCCTACAGAACTCCAAATAGATTGTACCAGAAAAGAAATTCCTCCTGTCACATAATAGTCAAAACACCAAATGCACAAAACAAAGAAAGAATATTAAAAGCAGTAAGGGAAAAAGGTCAAGTAACATACAAAGGCAGACCTGTCAGAATTACACCAGACTTCCCACCATAGACTATGAAAGCTAGAAGATCCTGGACAGATCTCATACAGATCCTAAGAGAACAAAAATGCCAGCCCAGGCTGCTATACCCAGCAAAACTCTCAATAATCATAGATGGTGAAACCAAAATATTCTAAGACAAATCCAGGTTTGCACAGTATGTCTCCACAAACCCAGCCCAACAAAGAATAATACATGGAAAAAGCCAACTCAAGGAGGGAAACTACACTCAAGAAAAAGCAAGAAAGTAATCTTTCAACAAACTCAAAAGAAAATAGCCACACAAACATAAAAATAACATTAAAAATAACAGGAAGCAACAATCACTATTCCTTAATATCTCTTAACATCAATGGACTCAATTCCCCAATAAAAAGACATAGACTAACAGACTGGATACATAAACAGGACCCAGCATTTTGCTGCATGCAGGAAATGCACCTCAGTGTTAAAGACAAACACTACCTCAGAGTAAAGAGTTATAAAACTATTTTCCAGGCAAATGGTCCCAAGAAACAGGCTGGAGTAGTCATTCTAATGTCAGATAAAATTGACTTTTAACCAAAAGTCATCAAAAAAGGTAAGAAAGGACACTTCATACTCATCAAAGGAAAAATCTACCAAGAAGAACTCTCAATTCTGAACATCTATGTTCCAAATGCAAGGGCACCCACATTCATAAAAGAAACTTTACTAAAGCTCAAAGCATACATTGCACCTCACACAATAACAGTGGGAGACTTCAACACCCCACTATCATCAATGGACAGATCTCAGAAATACAAACTAAACAGAGACACAGTGGAACTAACAGATGTTATGGACCAAATGGATTTAACAGATATCTATAGAACATTTCATCCTAAATCAAAAGAATATACCTTCTTCTCAGCATCTTATGATACCTTCTCCAAAATTGACCATATAATCGGTCACAAAACAAACCTCAACAGATATAAGAAGATTGAAATAATCCCATGCCTCCTATCAGATCACTACAGATTAAGGCTGTCTTCAACAGCAACAACAACAACAACAACAGAAAGCCCACATACTCATGGAAGCTGAACAATGCTCTACTCAATGAAAATTTGGTCAAGGAAGAAATAAAGAAATTAAAGACTTCCTAGAATTTAATGAAAATGAAAGTACAACATACCCAAACTTATGGGACACCATGAAAGCAGTGTTAAGAGGAAAACTCATAGCTCTGAGTGCCTCCAAAAAGAAACTGGAGAGAGCATACACTAGCAGCTTAACAGCACACCTGAAAGCTCTAGTACAAATAGAAGCTAATAAACCCGAGAGGAGTAGAAGGCAGGAAATAATCAAACTCAGGGCTGAAATCAACCAAGTAGAAACAAAAAGAACTATACAAAGAATCAACAAAATCAGGAGCCGGTTCTTTGAGAAAATCAACAAGATAGATAAACCCTTAGCCGGACTAACCAAAGGGCACAGAGACAGTATCCAAATTAACAAAATCAAAAATGAAAAGGGAGATATAATAAAAGAAACTGAAGAAATTCAAAAAGTCGTCAGATCCTACTACAAAAGCCCATATTCAACAAAACTGGAAAATCTGGATGAAATGGATAATTTTCCAGACACATACCAAATACCAAAGTTAAATCAGGATCAGATAAACCATCTAAAGTGTTCTATAACTCCTAAAGACATAGAAGCAGTCATTAAAAGTTTCCCAACCAAAAAAAGCCCAGGTCAAGATGGGTTTAGTACAGAATTTTATTAAACCTTCAAAGAAGACCTAATGCCAATACTCTTCAAACTATTCCACAAAATAGAAACAGAAGGAATACTACCTAATTCATTCTATGAAGCCACAATTACACTGCATATTCTCACTTGGAGATGGGATGTTTTCTGTCTAATCAGGAACTTGTCACAATTTCCTTTCATAGAGAACTTCATAAGAGTTTTTTCCTAGTTCTATCATGTTTAATGTTCCAAATAGATTTTAAAAACTTGTTGAGTGCATATTACTTTTAGCTTCAGAAGATATCGTGTATATTTAAGAGGCATTTAACTATTATAACTTATTTTGATTACTTAAAAATAGAGTCAAATCTTGTTAATAGGTCTACCATTATTTAGAAACATTTTGAAATGTTGTTTTTAACATTAAAGAAATCCATAAATTTCAATTCAGTGCTTTTAAAATTCTACCCATTTTTAAAGCAATGTTTACTGTTGTTCTTGCAAAAGAAAAAAAAAAAGTCTGTCCTTTAAATAGAAAAACTGTGCGTTGCATGCACTGAAGTCAATCAAATGTTAAGAGATCATAGCAGAAAAGTAACTGTATGGTGAGGACCAGAACAGCTAAGCTGGCCCTAAGCTTACTGGAAGTTTGGGAGAACATTCCTAGGTCTCTGTGCTTATAAAATGTGACTTTTTTTTCCTTACTAGGATTGTTCATTTAGTACCTACTAAATGTTTTGCTATCACTAGATGAAAGATTTCATAGGAAGATTGACAGTTGTTAGAAGCCATTCCCTGCTCTCAAGTGTGGGCTCATAGCAGGATGTTGTATTCCAAAGGCTTGCATCATATGATAGAAACTTTCTCCTATTCTTCTAGAAAGTACAACCAGGTATCTAAGCAAATAACTCTACCAAAAATCATCCTGCCATTTCAAGAAGGCTCAGATGCGCCTGATGGGTTTTTCAAAATGGCTGAGAGTTGAGTCTCTAATTTCAGCACTTAGTCTTTCCATAGGAACCGCTAGGAAGACACAACAGACCCTGCCCATGATTTGAAGAAAGCAGACTTCTCTATTCAGCCTGTTGAGATCTTAGGACATCATCTACAGTGAGCATCTTAGCAAGTAATGGGGTTAAACATGTTCAGCCTGTTTTTATAAGCAATGTCAGGAATGAGCACTCTTTGAGGGGAAAACAACATGGAAACATTGGAAACCTCACACATGAAGGGCTAATGCACATCCAGAAACAATACAGATCCCCAGTAAATACTGGAGCTGAATGGATGGAATGCGGATGTGAGATGGACACAGGGCTCATCTATCTCATTTAGAGTTTTATTTCACGGTGTAGGGTGTGTTGCTTAGTTTTTGTCAACTTGCTAGAGTCATCTGAGAAGAGGGAACCTCAAGTAAGAAATTTTCTGATCCCATTGGCATATAGGCAAACCTGCAGAACGTTTTCTTGGTCTTCTTGTCTTCTTATCTTCTTGATTTTCTTGTTTTCTTGGATTGTTGATGCAAAAGGCCCAGACTACTATGGCCTCTGCTTCAGTTCTTTTCTTGAGTTCCTACCCCGATTTCCCTTCACAATGGGACTACAAGCTATAAACTACAATAAACCCTTTCCTCTCTGAAAAAAAAAATTATCACTTAATCTTCTAATTGTCTGACTACATCATAATTTATCTAACTGAAGCCCTACTGCTGAATATTTCATTTATATTTACTTAATACTATTAAATTATATTATACTAAACATTATTAATACTAATTTACATGTATACTTTATTATTATAATTAAATTGAGAGAATTTTGTAATGGCAGTAGCACCTTGATGTACATGGATGTTAGAATCCAGTATCTCAGATACCAGCACCACAAATGTGCAAGTACTTTGCACAGATGCTATAGCATATGTTAAAGATCTTCAAACATCCTCCTGTATACTTTACCACCTCCAGATTACTTGCACCACTTCATAGAGTGTAAATTGTTGTTAGGCCACACTGTTTTCTCCAAAGCATGTGATTGACTAATTGAAGACTTTGGTTTGTAAACCTGGCAATACTCACTTAGGAAGGAAGAGCAGAAGAGGCTTATCTGAGATCTGATTAACATAGAAGGCCCTGAGACTTTTCCCCACTTTCTCTTCTACTAGATTCAGTGTACCTGGTTTTATGTAGAGGGCCTTGATCCACTTGGACTTGAGCTTTGTACAGGGAGATAGGAATGGATCAATTCGCAATCTTCTACATATAGACCGCCCCAGTAAACCAGCACCATTTGTTGAAGATGCTGTCTTTTTTCCACTGTATGGTTTTAGTTTCTTTGTCAAAGATCAAGTGACCATAAGTGCATGGGTTCATTTCTGGGTCTTCGATTCTATTCCATTGATCTACCTGCCTGTCACTGTACCAATACCACGCAGTTTTTATCACTACTGCTCTGTAGTACAGCTTGAAGTCAGGGAGGCTGATTCTCCCAGAAGTCCTTTTATTGTTGAGAATAGTTTTTGCTATCCTGGGTTTTTTGTTATGCCATATGAATTTGAGAACTGCTCTTTCTAAGCCTATGAAGAATTGAGGTGGGATTTTGATGGGGATTGCATTGAAATCTCTAGATTGCTTTCAGCAGGATGGCCATTTTAACTACATTAATCCTGCCAATCGATGAGGATAGGAGATCTTTCCATCTTCTGAAGTCCTTTTCTATTTCTTCTTCAGAGACTTGAAGTTCTTGTCATACAGATCTTTCACTTGTTTGGTTAGAGTCACACCAAGATATTTTATATTGTTTGTGACAATTGTGAAGGGTGTTATTTCCCTAATTTCCTTCTCAGCCTGTTTATCCTTCCAGTATAGGAAGGCTACTGATTTGCTTGAGTTAATTTTGTATCCAGCCACTTTACTGAAGTTGTTTATCAGCTGTAGCAGATCTCTGGTGGAGTTTTTTGGGTCACTTAAGTATACCATCATATCATCTGCAAATAGTGATATTTTGATTTCTTCCTTTCCAGTTTGTATCCCTTTGACTTCCTTTTGTTGCCTGATTGCTCTAGCTAGAACTTCAAGTACTATATTGAATAGGTAGGGAGAGAGAGAGCAGCCTTGTCTAGTCCCTGATTTTAGTGGGATTGCTTCGAGTTTCTCTCCATTTAGTTTGATGTTGGCCACTGGTTTGCTGTATATTGCTTTTACTATGCTCCTTGCATAGTAAGGATGCTATTTAAGTATGCTCCTTGAATTCCTGATCTTTCCAAGACTTTTAACATGAAGGGATGTTGAACTTTCTCAGATGCTTTTTCAGCATCTAATGAAATGACCATGTGGTTTTTTTCTTTGTGTTTGTTTATGTAGTGGATGGATTACATTGATGGATTTCCGGGTATTGAACCATCCCTGCATCCCTGGGATGAACCTTACTTGATCATGGTGAATGGTCATTGTGATGTGTTCTTGGATTCAGTTTGTAAGAATTTTATTGAATATTTTTGCATCGATATTCATAAGAGAAATTGGTCTGAAGTTTTCTTTTATTGTTGGGTCTTTGTGGGGCTTTGGTATCAGTGTAACTGTGGCCTCATAGAATGAATTGGGTAGTGTTCCTTCTGTTTCTATTTTGTGGAATAGTTTGAAGAGTATTGGTATTAGGTCTTCTTTGAAGGTCTGATAGAATTTTGCACGGAACCCATCTGGTCCTGGGCTTTTTTTGGTTGGGAGACTGTTAATGACTGCTTCTATTTCTTTGGGGGTTATAGGACTGTTTAGATGGTTTATCTGATCCTGATTTAACTTTGGTAATTGGTATCTGTGTAGAAACTTGTCCATTTCATCCAGATTTTCCAATTTTGTTGCGTATAGGCTTTTGTAGTAGGATCTGATGATATTTTTAATTTCCTCAGAGTCTGTTGTTATATCTCCATTTTCATTTCTAATTTTGTTAATTTGGATACTGTCTCTGTGCCCTCTGGTTAGTCTGGTTAAGGGTTTATCTATCTTGTGGATTTTCTCAAAGAACCAGCTCTTGGTTTTGTTGATTCTTCGTATAGTTCTTTTAGTTCCCACTTGGTTGATTTCAGCCCTTAATTTGGTTATTTCCTGCCTTCTACTCCTCTTGGGTGTATTAGCTTCTTTTTGTTCTAGAACTTTCAGGTGTGCTGTTAAGCTGTTAGTGTATGCTCTCTCCAGTTTCTTTTTGGAGGCATTCAGAGCTATGAGTTTTCCTCTTAACACTGCTTTCATTGTGTCCCATAGGTTTGGGTAACTTGTATTTTCATTTTCATTAAATTCTAGGAAGTCTTTAATTTCCTTCTTTATTTCTTCCTTGACCAAGTTATCATTGAGCAGAGCACTGATCAGCTTCCATGTGTATATGGGCTTTCTGTTGTTGTTGTTACCATTGAAGACCAACCTTAATCCGTAGTGATCTGATAGGAGGCATGGGATTATTTCAATCTTCTTATATCTGTTGAGGTTTGTTTTGTGACCAATTATATGATCAGTTTTGGAGAAGGTACCATGAGGTGCTGAGAAGAAGGTATATTCTTTTGATGTGGGATGAAATGTTCTATAGATATCTGTTAAACCCATTTGGTTCATAGCATCTGTTAGTTTCACTGTGTCTCTGTTTAGTTTATGTTTCCAAGATCTGTCCATTTTTGATAGTGGGGTGTTGAAGTCTCCCACTATTATTGTGTGAGGTGCAATGTGTGCTTTGAGTTTTAGTAGAATTTCTTTTATGAAAGTGGGAGCTCTTGCATTTGGGGCATAGATGTTCAGAATTGAGAGTTCTTCTTGATAGATTTTTCCTTTGATGAGTATGAAGTGTCTTTCCTTACCCTTTTTGATGACTTTTGGTTGAAAGTCAATTTTATCCAATATTAGAATGGCTACTCCAGACTGTTTCTTGGGACCATTTGCCTGGAAAATTGTTTTCCAGCCTTTTACTCTGAGGTAGTGTTTGTCTTTAACATGGAGGTGTGTTTCCTGGATGCAGCAAAATGCTGGGCCCTGTTTATGGATCCAGTCTGTCAGTCTATGTCTTTTTATTGGGGAGTTGAGACCATTGATGTTAAGAGATATTAAAGAATAGTGATTGTTATTTCCTGTTATTCTTGATGTTGTTTATATGTTTGTGTGGCTATCTTCTTTTGAGTTTGTTGAAAGATTACTTTCTTGCTTTTTCTTGAGTGTAGTTTCCCTCCTTGAGTTGGCTTTTTCCATGTATTATTCTTTGTTGGGCTGGGTTTGTGGAGACATACTGTGCAAACCTGGATTTGTCTTAGAATATTTTGGTTTCACCATCTATGATTATTGAGAGTTTTGCTGGGTATAGCAGCCTGGGCTGGCATTTGTGTTCTTTTAGAGTCTGTATGAGATCTGCCCAGGATGTTCTAATTTTCATAGTCTCTGGTGAGAAGTCTGGTGTAATTCTGATAGGTTTGCCTTTATCATTCTTTTCTTTATGGTTCACTTTATGGTGGTGTGAAAGCAATACACAATCATCAGAAATTGTACTTCAAATTTAGAATTTTTATATTATCTTAGACCCGTGGTATGCAGTACAATCATATCTCAGGCTGGACAATGGCAGAGAGTGACAATACCCAGGAAGATACAGGACCACAATGGAAAATCATCCATATGCTAGTAAGCTCTGATTTGCTAAGAAGTGATGTTTGGTAGGCTAAGTGTGTGAACCACATGTTCCCTTTATGATGGGTTTATCAAGATACAACTTTTTCATAAACCAAGGGTGTCTGTAACACTGTGAGTGGGCCATCAATTGGGGATTTGTGGATGTATCTGCTACAAGTGATACTGACAGGGGGCATTTGGTAGTTGATAATCACTGCCCTTAGGCTGGGTTGAAGGATTCCAGAAGCTTCTTCACATTCTTAGAGCCATGCTCACCATGGTTGAAGAGTGGACTCAGCTGCCCCCTCCCTGTCTACACATACTCTTATGAGCTCTTATGCCATGCAGTAACCTTGGCAGGCCTCAGGTTACCATGCAGTCTACTTTAGGCCTTTCAAATGTATCCTGTGCTCTTTGCTTTCTTCCACATTTTTAAGAACTCAGGAAAAAGAAGGCACAAATGTATGTGGTCAGTCTTTTATATCAGTTGCAAAATCACCACTTTATAGATAAATGAAAGGGAGGTGAAGAATAGACATGAGTCAGGAGACAGGCAGCTAGGAGCTTCCAAATGTACCCATATGAAGAGTAGCAAACCCCTCCTGGAAGCTATTTCAAGACATATCTGAGCCCTGGTTAGAATTTACCCAGACTCTTCCTTTTTTCAGTCCAGCCTCAGACACTGGTCTTATTTACCCTTCCATTTTCCAGCTATGGAATCTCAGACAACTCTGCTTTGTTTCTCTGATCCTTAGGACTGGCAAAATGGCTCAAAGTATTAATGTGTTTACCACCAAGTCTGATGTCCTAAGTTCAATCTCCAGGACCCATGAGGTAGAAGGACATAACCAGCCCATTTCTGCAAGTTGTCCTCTGATGTCCAGACAAGTTCAGAATGTGTGTGCCTACATATATACAAAATAAATGGATGTACTAGAAAATTTTAAAACAAAATTTCACTTCTCTTTGATGTTTTCTTCTGAAAATGCACTCAGGATGAAGGATGGCTGGAGAGATGACTCAGCTGGTAAAAGCACATGCTGCCAAGGCTGAAGACCTAAGTTTGGTCACATAGAACCCAAATGGTGGGAGGGAAAAACTAAATGTCCAAGTTGTCCTCTGATTTCCACACATGTGCAGAGATATGCACAAATCCTTACACATGCTCAATAAATAAATAAATAAATAAATAAATAAATAAATAAGATACTATTTTTAAACCAGGAGGAAGAAGAGGAAGAGGAGGAGGAGATGAAGTCAGACTGTCATGAAAGGTCCATGATCTCAGCACTCAAGAAGCTGATGCTGGAGGATTACAAGTACTGTCTGACCTACATAAGATGACTCTATTTCAGATAAACACCAAAAATGAGAATAAGCTGAGTCATAAACATCTTCATACCCTTTAACCTAGTAATCTTATTTAATGCAACAGACTTAAAAATAAAAACAAACAAAAGCTAAAACCATCAATATTAGTACAATGTAAACCTGGCAGCAGGTTAATTGGCCACAGAAAGGATTAATTTAAAATCCAGTGAGTGCACAAAAAGATAAGGTTGGGTAGCATTCTTTTAAGCTTTAAATGATAAGACTAAATTTCCCAAGGTTAATCTCTTATTATAACTCTAAGCAAAAAGACTAGTTACCACTTCATGGGGAAAAAAAGTACAAGCATGGGGTAGAAAAGAGCAGGAATAAAAATAAATTCTAGAAATTGCGTCTGAGTGGTGATATTTCACACGATGCTTCTTGTGTTTAAAAAATGTTCTCTAATGTTATCACACTGATATATATACATATCCACCACCACCCTGTATCATATCAATTATTTTGGCATACTGGGACATTTAACTAAATGAATTTGAATGTTGGTACCTTGCCATGTGAAGTTTTGGGTTGGAGGCCAAGAAGGCTTGTCCTGCTTCTGACTTGATGCTCTGCTCTGGGAACATCTGCCCATGTGCTGGCAGCTGGGGTGTCTGAGAGACTGAGCAGATAGTGTTAGTTTGTGCCTGTGAGGTGTTGCTTCAAAATACGTTGTATTTTGCACCTTTGTGCCTCCCACCATCAAGAGATACACAGTTCCTTCCTGTGAAGTTTGCCCAAGAGTCTTATTGTTGTTTTCTTCTAAGTATGGGCTTTTCAGCCCCAAATGGAGCATTTTTTCATAGTTCAAAGGACTGCAGCAAGCTATGCTCAGAGTGTGCACCAAGGGGAAAACTGCTACCATCATTGTTTAAATCACACTCAAGGTTTTGAAGACTTAGCATGGATGCAGCTCATCCCACAGATTGCATCCCATTATGTAGTTAAAACATCTAGAAATGTAGTGCCACCGTAACTGTCCGTATAAGAAGTAGCTCCAGGCAACACCAAGCAGTGGCTTTCAGCACAGAAGACTGAAAGCCATCTCTAAGAGTCCACTTACACAGTTCAAGACTACATAGCACAATCCTGAGTCCAGCAAGTGAACACAGAAAGACTGGACGTTCTTAGTCACAGCTGCTGCAGTTTGCACATATTCCTCCCCGTGGTTCTGGTGACCCTGGAATGACAGATGTTCAGAGTCACATGTCAGACTCATCCTCTGAATACTTCCCTGAGACACACTTCTCTCAAGAGCACATAAATGAATGTCTACTCTCTGCCTGGCATGATGGTAACTATTTGCATCTAGAAATAACTGAGATGATGGTGAAATGGATGCTGTTAACCCAACTCACAGCTTAAGTAACTTGTCCAAGGTCAAAGTACACTGCTAATAAACAGCGACAACAGGAACCGACCATGGGGCATCTGACTTTAGAGTGAGGCTGTGAGCTACTTTTGCTGTCTTTTAAATACAGAACCATCTATAGCCAGAATGGAAAAGAAGGGTGAACAAATGTGAGCTGGGTCTCCCTACATCAGTTAATCAGCAAGACAATCCCCTACAGATATGTTCACAGGTGAACCTGATAAAGACAATTACTCAACTGAGATTCTTCTCAAGTAATTCTAAGAGGTGGCAAGTTGATACTTGTCAAACTAAGCCATCACAACCCAGACCATAATGGAGCTGAAAAATCCCCTCCCTCCCAGTGATGTCATAATGTCCCAATGCATAACTCATGTGTCTGCTGTGATGCTGTTATAAACAACCTAGCACATCAACAGTCATATGAATGTCTATCATGTACAATTATGCACCACACATAGCAATGGAAATAAGCACATGTGCTACCAAGATTCATAAATATTGAACTGCACTTTATATTATTATTGTAGTTTGTTTCTTCTTGCCATAAAAATTGTAATCATCATTCCAGCAGCATCTATCTCGTTACTCATCAAGAGGCCAGGTCCAGCGATTGACCCATACCATGTAGGTATGTGTAAATATACTCTATGATGTCTCTACCTATGCATTTCATAGAAAATATGCCAACCATTAAATGATACATAACTACATCAACAATAAACTTTCATTTCCTGATGCATGATAGTACTGGTTGCAGTCTTGGCTGAGCTACTGATACCCGTCTCAACGATGGTTTGTTTAAGTTCTTCATCTTGTTGGATTTTTAAACATATCATTTCTTTTTTATTGTTTTTTATTATCTTTAATCATTTTTACAGTCTAGTCATTATCCCCCTCCTGTTCTGCCCTCCGACAGTTTCTTTTCCCATTCCTCTTTTCCTATCTCCAAGAGGATGTCTCCACACCCCCACATCTCCCACACCCTGCCAGGCTTCCCAATTCCCTGGGACCTCAAGTCTCTGAAAGGTCAGGTGCTTCTTCTCTCACTGAGGCCAGACTAGGCAGTCCTCTGCTGTATATGTTTCATGGGGCCTTGGACCAGCTAGTGTATGCTGCCTAGTTGGTGGCTCAGTGTCTGAGAGATCTCAGGGGTTAGTTGAGACTGCTGGTCCTCCTATGGGGTCACTTTCCTCCATAGCTTCTTCCAGCCTTTCAAACTCTGACTCAGAATTGTCTCTGTCTAAAAGAACTGCAAGGACAAAAATGGAAGGAAAGGAGGTCTAGTGACAGGCCCAAATTGGGGCCCATCTCAAGGGGAGGCTCCAAGGCCTGACACTATTACTGATGTTACGATGTACTTACAGATGGGACCCTAGCATGGCTGCCCTCAAAGAGGCCCAACAAGCAGCTGACTGAGACAGAAGAAGATACTTACACCCAACCAATGGAGAGAAGCCAGGGACCCCTGTGGTTGAATTAGGGAAAGGCTAAACACATCACTTCTTCTGAGTCATATAGGATTAGTCCTCAGTGAATGGCAAAGACCAAAGTTTACTTGTTCTGAAGAAATTAGAAGATGTGTTATTGAAAACTGCCTGATACATTCAAGTAAGACACCAGGACAACAGAGTCCAAACCAAAAGATTGAGTGCCTCAGCCCAGGAGTTCCTGTCTGTTCTTTCTCTGGCCCACTCTCTGTTTATGCATTCTGCATCCCATGTATATGAGTTTACAGAATGCATCACTGAATTTTCTTCTGACAAGAAAATTGTAAAGGAAGTCACAATTGATGGAAAAGAGTCATTTTTCAATGAGCGAACTTTTTTGTACTAAGTCAAGTCTGTTTGTAAAAATCCTTATATCTGATTGTTCAACCTTAAAATTATGATATTCTATGCCCGAGATTGATAGTTTAAGCCACTTAAGATTTAAATAGGTCACTGAAAAATACCTCTTCAGGAACACCTCTTAAAATGACCAAAATATACCAATTTTTCCACTATAAAATTCCTTCATCTCATTCATTTTTCCCTTGCTTATTCATCTATAAATTGATCTTGTTGTTGAAAAGTTGTTTTATGTGGCTTAAATTATAATATACCCTTCATTCCAATTCCTTAGAGGCATCCGTTTTCAATTTCTTCAGCTATATGTTCATTTACCTTATATTTACCTCCACCTTCCTAGAGACCATGCCTGAGTGTTGGATCTGTCAGGCACTGGGTTTTGCTTCTTGGTTATTATTGTGAGCAATGAGAATTCAGATCTCCTACTGCAGCTCTTCCTGCCCCTTTAGAAACATGACACTCCCTCCTCCATCCTTTCAATGTAGACTCAACACAGTTTGTTTAGATGCAAATATATTACTTCCTTGTTTTATTATATACTATTAGTTTTAGCTGATCTTAGTTATTCTTAGTTAGTGTTTCATTGCTGTACAGGCACACCATGACCAAGGCAACGTTTATAAATGTCAACAATTAATTGGAACCAGCTTGCAGTTTCAGAGGTTTAGTCCATTACCATCATACCAGGAAGCATGGCAGCCTGCAAGCAGACATGGTGCTGGAGGAGCCAAGAGTTCTACATCTTGATCAGAAGGCAACCAGGGGAGACTGTCTTCCTCAAGCAGCCAGGAGGAGGGTCTCTTCAGCATTCTGCAGAGCTTGAGCATAGGACCTCAAAGCCTACCCCCACAGTGATGTACTTGCTCCAAGGCCAAGCTTACTCCAAAAGGCAACATGTCCTGATAGAAGCACTTTTCATGGACTAAACACATTGAAACCACCACATCTGTGTAGTCCCTTACTGCTTTATTTTTCTGACTTTCTTACTTCCTTTGTTTTCAGAGTATCTGTCACTTATTTATTGCCTAACTCTCTTACCAATTTGAATATCTTCTCATGGTGCATTTGGTCCCATTGTAGTTTAATTTCTAATATAATAGCAAAACACAGATTAGATAATGTATGCAAAACAGAAATTTCCTTAGCTTGGGGTTCTGAAAGCTGGAAGTCCAAGGATATGAAAATGACATGTATGCCTCGGTTTAGCATCTGAGAAGAGCCCTCCTGCTGCATAACATGACAGAGAGGTACACACAGTAAGGCAAAGCATGTCGTCTAGCACGCATCTGTCTTTCTCTTACACAATCACTAATGCCATTATGGAGACCTGTGCACACTTGATGCTAATTATTTACTTTCTGACACCTCTATCTAAAACAATACCAATACAGGTATGTCAAGGTTGTTTCAAGCACATCAATGGGGAGAGGGAGTTCAAACCCCAGTGAACATTCTAATTTTCTAAGTAACCTCTATGCTTACTTGTCTTCCCCCTACTACTCAAACCCAAGTGGAGGATGAACTTGCCACCTTCCTGTCTCTGGGGTCACCATCCACCTTTCAGGCCTTCCTTCATCCCCTCGGGTGCCATTGCTTTCCTGGATCTAATGTTTGAATCTTTTTTCTGTTTACTTTTTTTCAACACTTGATCTTTCACTAACTTTCGAACAGATGGGCAAGTGGACATTGATGACAATATTCATGAGACCTCTAAGATCTAAAACACGCTAATTTTGCATTCGCATCTGAATAATAATTTGACTGATTGTAGAAGCTGGGAGTGGAAAATTTATCTCAGAACTGTAACCACAGTTGATCTCTTGTCACCAGGCTCACAGAATAAACTGATACATTCGTTCAAGGTTTTCAAAGTGACACCTCTCTCTTCGGTTCTCTTCCTCCCTCCATTTCCCCCTTCCTCCCTCTCCCATCTTATTATCTCCTTCTCACGTGCTCTAAAATCAAGGGGATCTATCGTTTTTTTCTTTTGAGGAATTCTGGTTTGACACACACCTGGTTTCCTTTGTAATCTAGGAACTCATATGTCACAAAAATGGAGAAGTTATTAAGAGATGCTTCTTCAAAACTTTCTTCTCTCTGTTTCTCCTTCCTTTCCTATTCTTCAGCTCTCAAACCTGCCAAACGGGTCTATTATTGTTGCTGTTGCTGTTGTTGTTATCATCATCATCATTGTCGCCGTCGTCATTATTGCTGCTGCTGTTGTTGCACTTGTAAAGGAGTCTCGCAACATTATCCTCCAGAAGCGTGTATTGAATATTTCATCTTGCATCATATTCTTAACTCCTAAGTGTTTTCCATTGCATCCAGTATTCCTGTCCTGCTTCTGTTCTCCCATGTATCTTTGGAGATCTACCTTCATAAATGGAAGATTTTGCAAACTTCACTTCTGCTACTGCGATCTCTGCTTCCTCTGAAACTCTTGTCTGCCTGGCCTGGCAGAACAGAGGGTTTCCACTGGAATTGGTGGTAATCCCTAGCAATAAAGAAATCTTCATATAAGTGATCCAAGATATCTTTTTAATTAATGGCTTCTCAGTATATATTAATTTGTATATAGCATAATTTTTATATATCGATGTCCTTCATTGTGTCATTTCATATGTGTATATAATGTATATAATAATTGTATTAATTCCCCATTACCCACTGTTCTTCCAGCTAATCCCCTCTCCTCCTGTTCCAAATTAGTGGGGTGTGTGTGTGTGTGTGTGTGTGTGTGTGTGTGAGAGAGAGAGAGAGAGAGAGAGAGAGAGTACTCTGAGAGGGGAAGGTATTCTGACAGTCAGGAGCCAAGGAATACTACAAAGTCACACTGTATAACAAACCTCACAGGAGATTTATTGAGAAGAAAAAAACCAGAAGTCCAGAAGTGTGGCTGCCTCTACTTGGGTAAGAAACAGCAGAGAATTGAACAGAAGACAAGGCTTATATAGGGTTTTGGGGAGTGAATCTTTCCAGGGCAAAGATTTCCAGGGTGAGGATTGGTAGGATTTCAAGCTCAGGGACTGATAGGTTTTCAAATCCTGAGCTTTTTACTGTACGGCAGAGCTTGGCTACCTGTGTCCGGAGGGACTGGGTCCAGCGGTTATGGTTGTTTGAGTGTTCTGTGGATGGAGCCTACTGATCGAAAGTCCTCGGGGCAGGGCCTTGCCACCAGTGCACTTCTAGGGACTTACATTCTACAAAAAAGGACAGAGGGAGGCATAGAAGAGGAAGGAGGAATAGAGAGTGTGAGAGAGAGAGAGAGAGAGAGAGAGAGAGAGAGAGAGAGAGAGAGAGA